>CM050914.1:30675274-31275274 GCA_027742785.1 Vigna reflexopilosa | reverse complement strand
AAGTTTAACACTAAGATATGGAGTGTGACTCAAGCATGGACCTTATCCTAACCACTGGAATAAATCTAATATTTGAATTTCAAAAGTATTCTACCTCCCTTTCAACTTCAAATTTTTAGCCAGAGTTTGTCCTTGAATGGTTACATATACTCACTTCCTACATTGTACAAAACAATTTTTCTATTCTTATATTATTTTGTTATTGTCAATATAATCTTTACTCTATCTTTTTTTGTTAATGTTTTGTTTTTTATGATGTGATGTTCATCTTAATTTCTTTTCTGTTATGCCTTTATTCTTAGTTTCTAATTTTCTTATGAACTTGTAATTAGAGTAATTGACTTAAGTTTCTCATGAATTTATCCTAATTTGACACAAATGAGGAGATTCAAATCTACCCAAATTCTATATTTTATATATTAAATGTTTCTTATGCTTATGTAATTCTTATCAAGCCCAAATTGTATAAATCTTTTGTTATCCATCCCTATGTCAAGCAAGTTGTCCATCCTCTAAAGAAAAGTGTGGAATTCTTGAACTTATTAGTTGATAAAGCTCTTTGGAAAGCTTTTGGATATTCATGTTCTAAAGAATAGATATAAGGCTAAGAGAGAAATAGAACATAATTTATTCCATCAAGTCTTTACATTTGACCCTCAACTATCATTGGTAGTTTTAACTGAATGTATAGTCAATTCTTTGACTGTAATTTAAAAATGTCTTGTTGCAATATATGCCACACTTTTTTGGATAATTGTAGTTATTTGCGTAGTAATTTCACATATTTGTACTAGTAAGATGAGATTCATCATATTGATGGGAAACATAAAAATGACAAAAGAAAGTGGTAAGATTAAAGCTCGAAGTGGTTATAGAGTTATCCTCACGTATTTTCCATTCTCTTTGTTTTTTGTTCAATTTCCCTCCCAAATTTTCTATTTTTATTTCAATACTCATCTTTTAAAAAACTCGCAAAAGTAATCTTTCACTAGTTGAGAATTTTATTTTTTGTCAAAACAAACTTTTTTCCATTCATTGGGTGAATAGTTTCATCTTTGGATGAATGTTTTAGCTTCTTATTGAACAACTACAAGACTCGTTAAGCGAGCACAAGATGTTTCTCGTTGGATGAGAGAGGTACTAGATGAGTGTGATGATCATGTAAACATTTCCTTAAATCTTCCTCTAACTTTCAATTCTCTATAAAAGAATTCAACAAAAAGATAACCAATTCCATTTCCAAAAGAAAAATGTTTAAATCTAAATTTTTCATGAAATAAATACAAAATTCCATGACAAACAAATAAAAGAATCAATAAACATGAAAAACAAGTAATTATCAGACTTATATATTTTTACCTACATGTTTACCAAAACAAAACACTTCACAAGATCCTAACTAAAATTGATGCATGCTTCTATCACCAATTAGCTATGTACCTAAATTTCACTCCTCTCTTAAACACCATTAGCCAAAATCCTTAAACTAGTGTACCACCCTCGAACTCCAATTTAATTATATGCAAGGTGGACAAGCCAGGATTGATATTAAAAGGTGGATTTATTATTAAATTTCAATTATAAAATTTATTTAGTTAGGTAAGATATACATATATTTTCAAATTACAATAATTAAATTTATAAACCTGGTTAGGAAAAGTTATTATGATTAAAAACATTTGTTGGAAGTCTTACATTGACTAGTGATAATATCAGTTTAAAGTTTATAAGTGCAAACTTCCCCTTACAAGTAACTTTTGTATATTTGAGTTAGGCTTAAAATCTATTTCTAAACATAAAAATAGTATCAATGCTATAATTTAGAGTCTATAACAAAATTTATTATTTTTGGAATCTATTGTTTTACCCATTATTGAACCGTTATATGACCACACATTAATACCTAGTCCTATACACGAGATACATATACCTCATGTGAGAAGAGGATGCTAGAAGTCTTATACAAACATATTTTATAAATTGTAGTTTTATATAGTTGAATTAGATTTAAAGTGTATTTTTTAACATAATAAAAATGTTTACTTTAAAAACAAATATTGATTAAAATCATTAATTGAAATTAAAACTTTAAATGTCAAATATACACCATTAATAGTAATCATTAAAAACTCATTTTTTTTTTCTATAATAATGACATAGGTTGCAACACAATCTGATACGATGGAGTTGGAACTTATTTGAAGATGGATTGGTACCTGGATATGGACCCAACCATGTTGCTGTGTCCTGAAGCAATACAACACAACATGTGAGGACCTTTAAACTTTAGTTGCCGTCACCCAAAATTAGGAAGGAGGACGTGTTGTCATCTTTTTAATTTGTACACTGTTCAATGTAGGGGTGCCATTAATTAATTAGTGTTCTAAATTTTCGTTAGGGTTTTGACTTATAGTAGTTTTTAGTGTTACATCTCCCATCAGCCACACTCCAAATTATTGTTTAGGCATTGAATGCCAAGGATAGGAATGCTTCTTTCGTAAATTCAATCACTATGCTCCCATTTTCAGTTTTCTTTTTATTGCATTCTGATAGTAACTTTACATACGTGTCCAGTGATCCTTAATTTTAGCTCTTTCAAGTTCACATCTGTCGGATGCGACTCCAACGTTTAAGTAAAAACTGATTTTACAATAAATAATGACAATCAAATTAGTTTCAGAACGTATATGATACGTTTAATTATATCTTTCTATTATAGGTTTTCTTGTTTTTATTATATATATATATATATATATATATATATATATATAGGGTTGGTTAACATAAGTTGTTTTTCAGTTGGTACATTTTAGCAATTGGTACTGGGTTTCAGTAGACAAAACTTAAAAAAAAAAAAAAAAAACTCTAAACCCTTATTCACCTCTCTCATTCCTTTCAACCCTTCATCTTTCATCTCTTTAACTCCAACCTTTTCTCTGCATCCCTACTGTTGCCCCAATTGAAAAAAAAAAATCATCTCTCTCATCTCCGTACTCTCCCTCACCCACACACAACAACCCACGACACTGTAATTTGCTGTTCTTGTTCTGTTCGTTCATTTCTTTTCTACTTTAATAACAAAATAATTGATGTTGATTTTGATTTTTTATGGGAGGATGTGTTATATATTTTCCCTTTTTATTATTATTAAATTTCATTTTTAAATTTTAAAATTAGTAGTTTATTTTGAGGAGATGAGAGAGAAACAAATTGGACAAGTGAGGAAGTGGATTAGGGTTAGACAAGGGTTTGTGATTTTTTTTTCAATTGGGACAACAATAGGGATGAGAGGAATGAGAGAGGTGAATAAGCTAAAATTTACCAACTAAAAAATCAGCGTATTAACAAACCTCTATATATATATATATATATATATATATATATATATATATATATAAACATAGTACACTAAGGAAATACTAATTTAACTTCTAAAGTCAGCCAAATTAAAATGCTTTTCCCATATGTTTAGTTAACTTTATTGTGGCACACATGATTAATTTAAAAAAAAGTTAAAAAGATGAAAAATTAATTTCCAATATTTAGATTAGTGTCCACTTAACATATTTTTATATTTATTTAATTTTAGTATTTATATTTATTTAAGATAATATTAAAAACAAATAAGATTAACCTTGATGTACCTATATATTTTAATATTGTATTTATTTTAGTTAGCATAAGTTTATTTAATGTTAATTGTAAAAAAATATTAAAAATAAATAAGGTTAAAGTTGGTTTATTGAACACTAAATGTATTTGCTTTTAAGATTATATTTACTTAAATTAATGTCAATTTAGTGAATGTTAATTAGAAAAAATATATTAAAAATAAATAAGGTTATCATGGACTTAACATTAATAATTTGTATTCTTTTCTTTATTTTAATCATTTATACTTATCTTCTTCATTCACATTCATACCCTTCATCCACATTTATATCCTTCATCTACACTCACCTTCTTCATACTTTTTTTGTTCATATTTTTGTTCATGCACATTCTTTACTTATTTCGCTCTTTATTTTATATTTTTTTCTCATATTATGATTTTTTTAAGTTACCGTTATTAATGTTCACTTAACATTTTCTTAGCAACGTTACTATAGTGTCTTCTTAGTTCATGTTATTAGTGTCCGCTTAATCCACACTATTAACGTTTGCCAACAACAATCGAAGCTACTATTTAGTTGTCCACATTTTTAGTGTCTCTGTCTTTTAGGACAACCAACATTCTAGCGTCGATTTCCACCTATAGCATTGGTTTGGGGTAACTCTAACAATTGGTTTTCTTGTAGTGGTAATTAGGTTTTGCTATACTGAATAAACGACAAATAACACATGAATAAGTCTTCAATAAGGACTCAAGGGTTTATGTGATTTGAGTCATCTATTTAATATGTGAATATTTTTTTATTACTATAAATTTAAATTGGAAGAAATTGTTAATGACACTTACACATAAATATATAATGTATCATTCATTTTAAAATTTAAACAAAATCAAATTTAAACTTATGAAAACTAAAAATTAACATTTATTTAAATTTGGTTAAAATTTTGACATCATGAAAATTGGAAATAAATTTTTGTTCCGATATGGTTGAAGTGTATATTGGATATTTCATGTCGATTAGGAATATGATTAAATTCATAATATATAAATGGAGTGTATACTTTACTTTAGAAATCAATTTTGTAAGATTGAGTTAGTGATAAACTTATCATTAAGATGGTATAAACTTAATTAGAGTTTATTCTAGTTAAGTTCATTGAAGACGATTGTATTATCCATTATTAACCCAAGTACAAGGTTAGGAGTCTCACATTGAGTGGAGATGAGTGAGGTGAGTAATATATAATAAGAAAGACATACATTATCTTAAGATTTTGGATTGGTGGTGACTTTTGATGTCTTGTATATAGATTAGCTCATGGTTTGAGACTCATTAGATCCACAACTCTGAAGTTAAGTATTGACTCTTCCTAGTATATTGAAAATATATAATTTGTTCGACATTTTTCATTCTTAGACGTGAAAATGTGTGTTTGTGAGGTTGAATTAAGAAATATAAGTTGAAGATTAAAGATTTTGACTTTAGTAAGTCAATAATTATTTGTATTCTGTTAAACTAAATGGGTTATGCAATCTTAAAAACTTATTTTTTAGCAACTAAAATTTAATTAATATTTTTCACTAGTTCAATTAAGCATCAGTTGAGTCAATAAGTGGTTACTAAACTTGAAGAGCAAGTCCTTGTTTTGAAGTTTATGTTTTAGGTTTGTTAAGTGCGTCTTATTTTTATTTTATTTTTCATATTTGGTACTGTTGTAATTCATTGAATATAGTGTGTTAGAATAAATTATTTCTTTTCTTCTATAATCATATTTTTCCTTTCTTCTCTCAGCTTTATGTTTTCACCATAAAATTTTGAAATTGGTATCAGGATCTTTCTTCTTAAAAGGACTTATTAGTTCATGTTTAAAACCCACCTTGCTTCAATTCATCAAAAATGGATTATGAAACTCTTGACACAACAACATCGTCTGTGTTTAATGGTAATAATTATCACATATGGGTAGTTAGAATAGAGGTAATACATTAAGAGACAAATGATCACTGGGAATCTGTTATGGAAGACTATGAACTTTTTACTCAAAAAATATCCAACCATGGATTGAACTAAAATCACTAAGAGAGGAAAGAAAGAAAGTCAAAGGCAAGAGGTCCCTTGTTTAATGTTATCTTCCACCAATAGACAACATTTTTTCAAATAAGTGTTGTTTATTAATGGTTGTCAATAAACAAAGCTTTTTCAAATAAGTTTTGTTTATTGGTGGTTGTCAATAGACAACGCTTTTTTCAAAAGCATTGTCTAACAACACTCAAATAAACAACGTGTAAAAAGCGTTGTCTATGAGAAAAAAAAATTGTCTATGAAAAAAAAAGTGTTGTCTATGCACAATTTCGTAGTAGTGTCTCACAACTTATTTTTTTGGAATTGAGATTAAACAAAGTGAGCATGACGTTCTAATAAGTCAAAGAAAATATGCAAAGGAAGTTTTGGAGAAATTTTAAATTGAGAAATGTAAATAAAATTTATTAAGGATATCATAGGAACTTGATTGGATGTTTAATGTATATCTCTACAACAAAGTCAGACATTCTATTTGTTGTAAGCCTCTTTTATGAATTATGCAAGTGAAATGCATTTAAAAACAACAAAGAGAATATTGAGATATATTAAAAAACTTAATTGATTATGGTGTCAAATTTAAGAATTGTCAAGAATTCAAAATTGTATACTTTCTTTAATAGTGATTGGGTTTGATCCATTGATCACTTGAATAGTATTTCAAGGTATTGTTTCAGTCTAGAGAGTTTTCTCATGTGAAAAAAAAAATAAGAGATTGTAGCACCATCAACTGTTGAATTTGAATTCATGACAGTAATAACAATTGTGAATCAAACTTTATGGTTAAAAAGATTTTAAGATATTTAGTTTTGTAATAGAACAAAATTAATTTTTTTTTTACAATCAAGCAACAATTGCCATTGAAAACATTGTGTCATGGAAAGATTAAACATTTCAACATCAAGCTATGCTTCTTGAAAGAGATACAACAAAACGAAGAATAAACCTAGTTTACTACAAGTCTTAAGATCATATTAATGGTACATTGATAAAGCCAATGCTTGTAAACAAATTTGAATTTCTAAAACAAAAATTTGGAGTTTTCAATTCCTAAAGCAAAGAGGAGCGTTAAAACCATGCTTTTAGTAAATAAAATTTAATTAATATTTTTTACTAGTTCAATTGAGCATTAAGTCAATAAATCATTCTTAAACTATAAGAAGAAGCTCTTGTTTTTAAGTTTATGTTTATTAATTGCATCTTATTTTTATTTTTATTGTACTCTTGTGGTTTATTGCATATAATGTGAGAATATATTTTTTTCTTCCAATTCTATTATTTCTCTTATTCTCTCAACTTTACATTTTCTCTATAAATATATACGAATTTCGAACTTAAGAATATTTTGATTGGATCTAACACATCCATACCGTTTAAGAAATGCATCACATGCTTTGCCTTAAGATAGTTTCTTGGCATCTACAACAACTAAGAAAGGCTGATAACTTCATAAAGCAGCCTTTATAAATATATGCTTACAAGGGTGCCATCATCATCATATTCCTTTGTAAAGTAAGCAGAAAACCAAGCTTTTTGCAACCCTTCACTATAAATGCTGTGATGTTAGTTAGTACTAGAATGTCTTTGGGTCATCATAGGTCATTTTTTGAATCAATAATGAATAAATCTGATCTATAGATTCATCTTTTTTATATATAATTCGATTGATAATTGTTTATTTCTTCCAATGTTCAAGATAAAGCAATGCATGCCACCGATTCAAATTGATCAAACATAAACAAGTTTAACCAAATTTATTACCTCAAATCTATGCTAAGAAATTTATAACTTTACGAAGACAAGAATTACAGAACAGACGCATGATTTTCTTTTTCCTGCTTCTTAAAAAATAAAAATCTAAAAAATTTTGAATATAATTTTAATCTTTAAAATAAAGTAATTTTTTTAATATTCTAATCTTTTTAATCTTATAATTTTTCAAAAAAAAAAAAAAAACTTTACTCAAACGCTGTTTAGAACTTTACTAAAGTGACTAATAAAACACAACGCGTTTATATATAATAATTGATTTTGATTTTGCATTCAAATGCAATACTTTTTCGTATTCACATTTTATTTTTCTCTTGAAATATTCATTTATATTTAAGTACATAATAATTATAAGTTTAAGAATTTAAACAAATCTATGATAAATTTGAAAAGCCAACAATTAATTTCGGCCCATAAAAATTCATTTTGAACTATGGCGCTTGATTCGACAAAATGAAACATTCTGCAATGGCAACAACACGGAGCAAAGAACCTTTCATTTTGCATGTCCAAAAGAGAAAAGAAGTCACGTCAATCTCAAATTAATTTGAAAGTCCAACAACCATATGGTAGGGTTAAAACTTGATGTGGTAGACATATTTCAGAATCTGTCTAAGGTTATTTTTACAAAATCAATAAATAAAAATTGTTGTTTCAGTTTCGACTGCCTTAAAAGTTGAAATCTTCAGTCAAAACGGGTATCCGAAAAGCACATAAACTTCAATAGGTCATTTATCTCATCTACATGCAAATCTCAACCCATCTTGGTTAATTAATTACAAAACTCTTTCACTTTCATTAGCAGAAATGTTGCTGTTGCCACAGATTACATAAACTCCTTATTCTTCTTTCTTCCATATACCATTCTAAATCATGTTAGAATGGGGCTACAATTTTTAGAAACTAAGATTTTTATGGAATCAGATAAAAAAAAATATTTCAAAAGAGATAGTAAGAATGAACACAAATATAATATATACACGGACACCATTGCACAGATCATAGATATACGTACCAAACAAAGAGATGTACGTTAACTAGATTTTAGGTACTATAGCACTAGGTACAACCAAAGTCTTGTTCTAACTTCTCTGCTATTTCTCAGATCTTTTTCTTCAGACGTTTCCTACTTATAACTCTAAACCTTCAAGCAATTCCTATGCTTTTCTTTGCCTCCACAATTAGTCCAAAACCTCTTTTCTAAAAACCCAAACAAACCCCATAATCCTGCATTCTCCAAAACCATAATGAGACCCAAAACCACATGCACCAACCACACCGTTTTAACACCATGTTTCAGCCTTGCCATTCTCCTAATCCTACGAACATCCCTTACAACGTGTGAGGCCAAGACTCTAACTTTGCCACTAAAATCACAAGTGATTCCATCTGGGTATCTCCCAAGACCACCCAACAAGCTACGATTCAACCACAACGTTAGCCTCACAATCTCCATCACAGTTGGCACACCCCCACAGAACGTCTCCATGGTCATTGACACAGGAAGCGAACTCTCATGGCTCCACTGCAATAACGACACAAACGCAAACCGAGTCATCCCCGACCCGTTTTTCAATCCGAATGCCTCCTCCACCTACTCGCCAATCCCGTGCTCTTCATCAACCTGCACGATTCGAACCCGAGATTTTCCCATACCCGCTTCGTGCGACTCGAACAACCTCTGCCACGCGACTCTCTCCTACGCCGACGCTTCCTCTTCGGAAGGGAATCTCGCTTCGGACACACTACAGTTCGGATCCTTCGTTAACCGGGGAGTTATATTCGGGTGTATGAACTCGTCCTACACCACTAACTCCGAATCCGATTCCAACACAACGGGGTTAATGGGCATGAACCTCGGGTCACTCTCCTTGGTTTCTCAATTAAAAACTCCCAAATTCTCGTACTGCATTTCAGGTTCTGATTTTTCAGGCATTTTACTTCTCGGAGAGTCCAATTTCTCGTGGGGCGGGTCGTTAAATTATACCTCCTTGGTTCAAATATCTACTCCTTTACCTTATTTCGACAGGTCTGCGTACACGGTTCGGTTCAAAGGAATTAAGGTTTCGGATAAATTATTAAACATATCGGATAACCTTTTTGTTCCAGATCACACCGGAGCGGGTCAAACTATGTTTGATTTGGGTACCCAATTTACGTTCTTACTTGGCCCGGTTTATAATGCATTGAGAGATGAGTTCTTGAACCAAACAAACGGTACATTGAGGGTGTTGGACGATCCGAATTTTGCATTTCAGATAGCAATGGATCTCTGTTATAGGCTGCCCATCAACCGTTCCGAATTACCGGAGTTACCAAGTGTGAGTTTGGTTTTTGAAGGGGCCGAGATGCGGGTTTCCGGTGACCAACTTTTATATCGGATACCGGGTTTGGTTCGGGGTAATGATTCGGTTTATTGCTTCACCTTTGGGAATTCGGATCTACTTGGTGTTGAGGCATTTATAATCGGTCATCACCAACAACAGAATATGTGGATGGAGTTTGATCTTGTGAAACAAAGGGTTGGGCTGGCTCATGCACAATGCGATTTGGTGGGCCAAAAGTTACTGGGCTTGGGCTGAGTAAGCCTACTTGCTTCGTTAGTGTGTGGTCCAAAAGTGGAGAGAGATTGAGAAAGTGAATGAAGGGGCTTTAGAATTAGTGTTTGAGGAGAATATATTGTTGTGGTTTGGTCAACTTCATTCAATTCAATTGGAGTGGCCATCCCATGGAAAGAGTGTTTTAGAGGTAAGCTTCAAAGAGAGTCTACTTTGTACATTCCATTGTTCAATTGTTTTTAGTAACCAAGTAATAAAACATAAATAAATTCAAAATTAATAGTGTTCTTACTTTACTATCTTCGATTGTCAACTTTATACATTCCATTTTATTTTATGCACAGTTTATACATTTCATTGTTTTTTTTTCAATAACTAAATCAAATAGCTATTAACATTGCTCTTTTGACACTTTCTTTATGTTTAGTTATATATTTTCTTATTGAAATAAATGAGATTCTCTATCAAATTTTACGGTGAAATTGTTGTTGTTATATTAAGGAGATTTGTTTTATTACTAGACTCAGAAAATCTATAATACTAAAATTCTTTAACTTCATCTCAATATCAAATAACTTGAGATTCCATTCTTATAATTTATTAGAAAGTGGTTTTTAAGCCTAATTCAACCCTATAAAATTGGCTTGTAAGGTGAGGTTTGCATCCACCTATATCTTATAAATTGACTTTATCTCTAGTCGATGTGGGACTTCCAACACAACCCCTTCACGCTGAGGTATAGATATCTCGAGCGTGAGAGTAGAATCAATGGGTGGTTCGATAGCAGGTGGAATAGAAATGCCCAAGAAACAAGAAATATCGCTAGGATAAACTCTAACCATGGCTCTGATACCATATTAGAAAATGGTTTTTAAGCCTAACTCAACCCACAAAATCGGATTGTAAGGTGAGGTTTGCACCCACTTATATATTATAAATTGGCCTTATCTCTAGTCGATATGGGACTTCCAACATAATTAAGTATTGTATTTGAGATATTGTCCAATTTATAAATTTCGTCACAATTTCTTAGAAGGTATATATCAGATGCTCGAAAGAGGAAGGAATATTTAAATTATTATTCGTTTTGACTCCTAAATGATGTAGAACTATTATGTGTACCAAAACAAGATTCCTAGTTGAGGCTTAGGGCATTTTTTGTCCCTAGAGATGATGTCAATGTTCTGACCCCAATTTAGTTGAGATAACATCTTTAAGGTCAATTATTGCATTCGAGACATTATTAGCTTTGGAGGTTGTAACTCTTATCATAGTTTTGTCCTTAAAAGGTGCATTGAAGAGTTGAAGGAGGAACGAGTATTTAAGTTTTGATTCAGCTTGATTCTTAAGCGATACGAGACTATTGTATGTATAGAAACAAGCCCTAGTTGAGGGCTAGGAGAGTTTGGTTTCCATAGACAAAGTTAATGTTTCGATTCCAAATTCATAAGATTACATTGTTAGAGTTAATCATTGCATCCAATGTATTGTCCCTTTTAGAGTTTAAAACTCTATAATTGTTTTGTTCTTAAAAGACGTCTTGAAGGATTAAAAGAGGAAGAGGTATTTAAATTGTAATTAACTTCGACTCTTAAACTATATAAGACTATTAGATGTTTTAGAACATATATAATTTCAAAAATTGTATGGACAATTCTTCTACTCTATAATTGTGAAAGCCTTTATGATTAATTATATACTCTTTGTATTCAAATGAAAATTTTCATCTCATTCGTTGATTTGATTAACACTGCACCTTTGAAATCCATAATTTTATATGTATACTCTTTAAAGAATTTAATATTTTTTAATATTTATCTATAAATTTTGTTAAAACAAGAATGAAATATATATATATATATATATATATATATATATATTATAATAAAAAAAATTTACATAGAAAGAATACACACTAATATTATATAATATTATCTTTAGATCAACAGTGAAACATGTCTCTACATATTGAATTAAAGAATAATAATAAAATTAAGACAAAACACTAATGATTAAAGTATAATGGTTAGATGAGAGAGAATTTAATTAAACTTAACACTACCAGTGATCTTTAGTAGACAATCTTTTGTGTTCTTCATAAAATGGTCCTAATTTATATATTATTTCAAAAAATATTGTTTCATTCAAATATATCAATACTCACTTTAAAGCTTCTCATTAAGTATGTTTAGGATCTACATAAACTTAATAACCACACTAAAAAACAGGGGTTAGATATGATTTATTATACATAATCTCATACATGATATTTTCTGCTTTATTAGAATGTGGAATATAGTCCATCTCTTTTATCTTCCTTATAATTAGGAGTTTTGATAATCAAGAGCTTTGATTTAAAAGTTTCAACAAGTTTATAATAATTGAACCTAAATATCTCAATAACCTTCTTCGAATATAATTGCTAAGATAGACACATACTACACTTCAATCGTATGATCTCTTTATATATCTATTCTGAGTATTTGCTTCACGGGACCAACATCTTTCATTTCAAAAAAACCTCTTAGGTTATTGGATGTAGATGATCTCCTTCAAGTTACCAAGAAAACTTTTTGATTTAACATCAAATTGTTTTAACACCAAATGTATAAGTTAACACTAACACTAGTACAAAAACAGTGTATAACATCAAGCGTTCAACATCCAACCATTGAATAGTCAATGTTAAAAATGATCGATGACATTTTTGTAAATAAATGAAATTATTAGATGTTGTTTAAGACTATAATTCAACGTCAATTTGTTATAAGGCATCGAATAATGAGAAGTTCAACATCCTATTGGGTAAATTTTGCGGAAATGCTTGGTGCGAAGGTGAAAATGTACTTACATATGACGTCAAATGTCCTAGAATTAGACGTCAAAAGGTTATAAAACGTCGAATGCCCTAGAGTTAGACGTCAAAAGGTTAGTGAATTCAATAAAAACTTGAGTGGGAGGTTCAAAATTCATTAACTTTATCTTAGTGCACGAAACTCTCTTCTCTGCTCAAACTTGTCTGGAACGAAGTTTGACGACCGTCACATGTAATCTTCCTTTCATTTGATACAAAATGCATGTTGATTAACTACTTTAGGCATGATTTTCGTTTTTTTTTTACCGATTACTTTCGTGTTCTTGTCCTTCATAGGCACATTTTGCTTTCTTTCTCACTGGTGGCAACACTTTATTCCGACGAACCCTCCTTTTCAAGGTTAGTTTTAATTTTCGTTTTGAAGAACTTATTTGTTGAACATGTTTGTTGTTGTTATTTTGTTGAACTTGTTTGTTGTTGTTGTTTTTTTTTTGTTGTTGTTTGTTGTTGATATTACACTACATGTTCATAGTTCATGTTGTATAAAATACCAAAAACTGAATTACATTTGCTGTTTTTCTACTTTTCAGGTCTCATAAAGTTGTAAACAAAGATCACAAAGGATCACAATTAATTAATTAAAAAAAACAAAAAGTTGATTAATGTCGTACATTAACAAAATTTGATGTTAATTGACGTCGAACATAAAGCAATATCTGATGTCAATTTGCTCTATTGGGAACGACGGATTGTTCTATGTCCGACGTCAATTAACGTAAATTAACGTTGAATTTTTTAAATTCCACATGAATTTAACATCTTCCGGTATGACGTCGACCTTGAATTCAACGTGAAAGACCGACGTTATACGATGTTTTTGTACTAATATAAATGAATATTATTTTATCATAAGTGAAAAAAAAAATGTCATTATATTTTATCTATTAGTATAACTCTTTATAACTTGTCTCATCTTGAATATTTATTTCTCCTCACTCGATATTTCTTCACTTTTTCATGAATACCCTTTTTCATCTAACCCACAAGTGTCCATGTGTAGTTTTTCTTTAAATATTCATTCTTCTTTTCCATGGTACATCGTCTTGCCATCCTTCTACATCATTTCTTTTCTCTTTGAAGCTTTTAGGTTTTGAACTCTATCTTTTAGTTACAACAAAAGCGTAGTATAGAATATCAATATACCTGAATCATTGTATTGGTTAGGGTGTCCCCATTTTCATATCTTCTGTAAGTTAATCACAAGAGTTTGATTAATTAATTTGATTTTTTTTAAAACTTAGATGAATGATAATTATTTGATAACTAATGAAGAATTATTTATGAATGAAATGGAAAGTCAATATGTTTGTTTTATCATTTTATTTTCATTCTTTTAAATATAGTCTACATGACCAAATCCATTTTTACTTTACTATTTTCTCTAACTTTTGTTTTTGTGGAAGATTTTATATTTTGAAATATTGTGATTAGGATTGAATTTATTAGGAGACGAATTTGGATTCACTAACCCTATTATATATTTTTATGTCAATTTATGTATAATAGACTATCAATTATAAGCATTAGAGTGTCAATTTTCTGTATACTCTTAATTTGATTGTAAAATGATAGTGATTAGAAAACAAGTTGAGCATAAGTGACATTTGATGAGATGTGGATCAAATATGCATTAGGAGGTTGCGATGTCTTTATGCACTTGTCAATAAGGACTCATGCATGTTACAATAAAGACATTTCTTGTCAACATCATTGGTAGAAACATGTTGAGTGTAAATGACATTTGATAGGACATGTGTCAATTATGCATTTGGTGGTCGTGTTTGTATGGACTCATGCATCCTGCTACGGAGACATGTGTTATTAACATCAATAGGAAACATGTTGAGTAAAAGTGACCTTTGATGATACTTGAATCAAACATGCATGGTTGATGAGTTTTTCTATACATCTCAACAAGAACTCATGTACTTTGTCATGCAAACATGACTTTAGATGTTAGAAGTGTATTGAATGGTTAGGAAGACTTCATATACATGTCACACATAAGACATTAGACGGGACGAGAGACATACCTTACTTGTAGTAAATGATTAAAAGTGTTCTAAACATGCATTATTTTTTTTTAATTGTAATATTTATTATATTTTTCTTAAGTGTAACATTTATTATATGTTTAAACCTTCGGTTGATCCTCACTTTTGTATGAGAATCTCAGTTGAATTATCATATTTGTAACTATTTTAATTGGATTCAATTGGGTCATATTTTGTATAAAATTGAACCAATTTTATCATATCCGTTAAGTTAAACTGGATGACTTTAATTGGTGCTAACGTGATACACGCTGATGCAAAAGTGTTTGGTAGAAATTTTTTTAAAATTAAAAGTTTTTGAAGTGGCAAAATTTATTAAGAAATTTGTTTATAACTCATCCAGATCTGCTCGATCCCTCGTGGACCTCGTCCCGGTCTCTACTTCTCTTCATTCTTCTTTTCTCTTCATCTCTGCGACGTGCTTCGTCTTTCTCACACGTTATTCTAATTCAGGTTTTTGTGTTTTATCTTCTGTTTGCATTAGGCTTCGGAGAAGAAACTATCCAACCCCATGCGAGAAATCAAGGTGCAGAAGCTCTTCCTCAACATCTCCGTCGGCGAGAGTGGCCATCGTCTCACCAGAGCCGCAAAGGTCTTATTTTTCTTATTCTTTTTATATTTAAATCCTTATTTTTGCTTTATTTTAGTTTTAATTTGAATCAGGGGTAATCTCATCTGACCCTGTTGAACTTAATTAAGGTTAGATCGTGATGATGCAGATAGAACACAAGATGATGATGCAGGCAGAACAGATGGCAATGACGATGCAGGCAGAATAGGAGATGACAATGACAATGCAGGCAAAAGAAGTGACGACGATGCAGACAGAACAAGTCTTGTTGAATCTATTACTTCCAAGCCTGTTTCTCTCTCCCTCACAAAAGACAATGCTTGTCCTGATGATTCTTCTGATAAAACATCATTCGACAACTTGGATGATGATGATGATCGATGTATTCACTCTAATAATCTGTTACAAGTTTATTGCTCATGGAGACGAATGCAATTATCATTCTAAAATCAAAATGTTCCTAACAAGACCTACATATGAAAACATTTATGAAATTTTGGCTAATGGAGATATTGATTCACCAGGAGAGGATCCTGTTTGCCCATCCACGGAAGAATTAAAAATGAATTCAGGTGATGCGCTGGCTCTTGATTGTCATGACTCAAAGGATCAAGGTTGTACTACAACAACGAAGCTTAGTTCAGAGACCCCTGTTGTGAAGATTCCTTCAACCACGGTCCTAGATAATTAATTAAATGTTGAGATGTGCATGCAATTAGCAACGTTTTATGTAAGGGGGATAGCAACAGGAATTTGGGTTAAAATGCAAATTATTATGTTAATGGATACTTTCCAATTCCAAACCATAGTAAAACAAACATACTTAGCTACCTAGCTAGGAACAATATACATTGGATCATTCACAAATTATCTACAAAATTCTAAACTCTTATTTGTTTACATATACAGATTAATCCATTCCAAGACGTTCATGCAGTGAGTCTCGGGCCCGTAAAACACATAATCATCATACCCATCAACTCCGAACACCCCGAAGAATGGTGGGACCACCGCTTCCATAGATTGTGATTGTGACGAGCTAGAGTTTTTACTCGGAACTCTATCACCACTCTCCAACAGCCTCTAAATCTACTTCTCCGCCTTAGAAAGTTGATCTTTCAGCTTCAATACCTAAATGGCATACTGATAACGGTTTAAAACACCGTTATTTGTGATATGATTTTGATACTAAAAACACCTTTTTTATTTAGAAACTTGTTCGAACTCATCCTTTTTGAATAAATTATGTGAATAGGAGAGTTGAGGTTGATTTCAATGATTTTATGACCAATTCTTCTTGTTTTGATAGAGATTGAGGTAATACTGGAAGAAGAGATGAAAGACAAGAAAAGGAAGCTCAAAAGGGGTCAAAAAGGCACCAGAAGGAGGAAAAACATACAGCCCGGGCGTCTAGAAGCGCAGCTGAAGCGAAGGAAATCGACGTCCGCCCCCCGGGCGGTGGCCCTCGATGCCAGGGCGACGGAGCTTCATATCCTGGGCGACCATTTTCAATGCCCAAGCCTTACATGACCCTCAATTCATGCCCGGGCGGCCCCTTTGCGACGCTTGAGCGAGAATTCACGTGGATTGGACCCTGTTTTGATTCTTTTGGACTTAGCTTCGTTCTGGCACGCCTCTGACACAATTTAAAGGACCCTAGGGCTCTAGGTTTTACATCCCTGGCAGAGAAGAGCATAGCAATAAACTCTTAGCCTATTCTTAATCTTTTGTTCTCTTTCTTTCTTCCATTGTTCATAGAGTTCCCCCATGTCTATGGGGAACTAATTTCTATTTGTTGTTGGGGAATGATGTAACCTTGCAAACTCTCATGTATTTCAATTGATTCTTAATTCCATTTGTTTTTTCATTAATTGTTAGAGTAATTCATCTGTTTTATTCTTGCTTATACAATAGCATTATTTATGAATTGCATGAGTGCCGGGAGGTTCCTTTCAATTCAGGTTCTTGTTGAATCACTCCTAAGGGTTATATTTCTCAGCGATGAGGGTATGAGTCTTAGTCGTCTTAACCTCTTGATCTTCACATCTTTTTACCAGGAATGCTAGGAATTGTATGAACTGGTAATTAGGGACATGCTTATTTACTGAGGGATCGAGTTTAAGTGATTTAGTGAGGGACGTTGGCATTAATGCATAAAGAAGAATTCTTATATACATGAGAGGGAACTTGATGAAATCTAGCCTCAACAACATACCCATGTCATACAAATCAACCTCCATTTATCTCTATGCTCTTTTGCCACTGATCAATTTTATTTTGTTTTATTTTATTATTTTTGCCCAAACTCAATTATCTCTTTTTATTTTTAAGTCTTAATTAATCTTGTTTTCACACAATTGTTCAGCGCTGAGAGTCCTCTAGGATACGATACTTGGTCTTACCATTTTAAATTAATTGTGCAACTCGGTACATTTTTATTTTTCTTATTTTTATTTTTGTACTAACAATCTCTCTCTAGAACTTTTGTGTAAGGACTTAAAGGAGGCCTAAAGGAGATAGATTATCTAGAGAACCTTCCCTAGAGAAAACTTCACAGGCCTCACAATATGATCTAACAAGGATGCAATTCTACGAAAATAATTTCAACTATTGGTGGGAACCTCACTCAAGCACAAATCAAATTCAATATGGGCAAGTTGGTGGACTACTCACTAGACCACCACAAGATAACAGTGCTACAAAGCTTGAAGAGACCCTCCAGTGGTTCATGCAGGAATCTCTCTCAATTCAGGAAAGCACTCAAGCAACATCCGAAAGAATGGAGGCATAGTGTAAATTCATAAATCAAGAGCTGGATAATCTTGAGAGTTATTTGAGAGATGACCCTGGTAAGGAATGCAGAGATGTTGTCATTGAAAGTGGCAAGGTGTCAGATGAGGAGAGAGAAAAAGAAAAAGAAAAGAAAGAGGATGAGATAAAAATAGAGAGAGAAGAAGAAGAAAGTTTGAGTGAGAAAGAGAAAAAGGTAGAAAAGGACAAAGAGAGGGAAGAAAAGAAAGAGGATGAGAGAAAAATAGAGAGAGAAGAAAAAGAATGTTTGATTCAAAAAGAGAAGGATGTAGAGGAAGAAAAAGAAGGGGTTGAGAGAGAAAAGAAAAAAATTGAGAAAAGTCCTTTGTGCCCTAAGGAGTGTCCCAAGGAGAAAAAGAGAGAGGGGAAGGATGAAAGCAAAAAGAAAGAACCATATGAAAAACCCCTTCCTCACCTAAAGAAGGATCATAGGAAGAAAAACGAGAAACAGTTTGAGCGTTTCATGGAAATCTTCAAGAAATTGAATATTAAAGTTCCTATGATAAGTGATAATGCTTTCTGATGAGTATTGCTTTCTGAGATTCTAGTGTTTGATTGATGTTGAGATAATGCATGATAAGTGATAAATCCTAATTTGTGAGACAGGTGCTTAAGATAAAGTTTGATTGAGATACTGAGCAGGATGTTTTTCTAAATTTTGGAACTTGTGAGTCTACCTGTGTGAGTTTTGAGCTTCAAAGTTGTTTTTAAATAATTGTTATTACTTTGGAAGCATGAATGATTTTGCCCAAATTTTCTGTGATTGAACTACTTGCATACAGGTTCCATATGATCAAGGTCATCTTTTGTTATCCCTTATTGTTTTAGCCTTCACATAATTTTTGCCCACTGAAAAGATAATAATTTGTTCTAACCTTTGAACCTTAAACCTTTTATGCATGTTTGAAAAACCTTTTTTGAAAACCTTTACTTGAGTTAAGTTGAGAACATTTGATGAGGTACTGATAAAGGTTTAAGTTTGGGATTGCCAACCCACTTCTCTAGGCAGTGAGCAATTGAAAAAAACAAAAGCAAGAAAAAGGAAAAAGAAAAGAAAAAGTGAGAAAAGAAAATTCAAAAGAAAAGAAAAAGCTCACTGCATGGGAAAGCTGGAAAAAAGAAAGAGAGCGGTTCTTGAATGATAAATTCATCAATGTCTCTCTTAACTCAAGGAACTTTGCTTACCAGAAAAACCAATTTCCTTCTTAGCCCAACCAAGTTACAAGCCATGAAAAGCCCTTGCGATGATAACCTGCTTGTAAGAATGTTTGATTATGGTTAAATGAAAGGCAAAATTAATTTGTGTGACATTGTGATAACAGAGAGAAACACCACACCATACACCTGTAAGCTGAGTGAGACACTTTTGAGTGCTTGAGTGAAACACTTTCCCTAGCGAGGAATAGTTCTTTGAATTTCTGATTTCATCTTTGCTTGGTTGATTGATCATTCTTAAGGATAGCACTTTTTAAAGGTATTTGAGCATCAAATTGACTTTGATTGAATCCTGCACATCTTGATTGAAATCTTCATGCTGAATTGATAAAAGTGAACCCTTGTCTTGAAAAAGTGTTTGAAAAAGGTTGAGTCATTGTAGTGATTGTTCTGAAGAGTTTAGTTACATTTTGTTTGCTTGAGGACAAGCAAAGTTCTAAGTTTGGGGGTGCGATAACAGTTTAAAACACTATTATTTATGATATGATTTTGATACTAAAAGCACCCTTTTTCACTTAGAAACTTGTTCGGACTCATCCTTTTTGAATAAATTGTGTGAATAGGAGAGTTGAGGTTGATTTCAATGATTTTATGACTAATTCCCCTTGTTTTGACAGAGATTGAGGTAATACTGGAAGAAGAGATGAAAGACCAAGAAAAGGGAGCTCAGAAGGGGTGAAAAAGGCACCAGAAGGAGGGAAAACAGGCAGCCCGGGCGTCTAGAAGCGTAGCTGAAGCGAAGGAAATCGACGTCCGCCGCCCAAGCGGTGGCCCGCGACGCCCGGGCAGCGGAGCTTCATAGCCTGGGCGACCATTTTCAATGCCCAAGCCTTACATGACCCTCAATTCACACCCGGGCGGCCCCTCTGCGATGCTTGAGCGAGAATTCACGTGGATCGGGCCCTGTTTCTACTCTGTGTTGATTCTTTTGGATCGGGCTTCGTTCTGGCACGCCTCTGACAATATTTAAAGGACCCTAGGGCTCTAGGTTTCGCATCCCTGGCAAAGAAAAGCATAGCAGTACACTCTTAGCCCATTCTTAATCTTTCATTCTCTTTCTTTCTTCCATTGTTCATAGAGTTCCCCATGTCTATGGGGAACTAATTTCTATTTATTGTTGGGGAATGATGTAACCTTACAAACTCTCATGTATTTGAATTGATTCTTAATTCCATTTGCTTTTTCATTAATTGTTAGAGTAATTCATCTGTTTTATTCTTTCTTATACAATAGCATTATTTATGAATTGCATGAGTGCTGGAAGGTTCCTTTCAATTCAGGTTCTTATTGAATTACTCCTAAGGGTTATATTTCTCAGGGATGAGGGTATGAGTCTTAGTCGTCTTAACCTCTTGATCTTCACATCTTTTTACCAAGAATGCTAGGAATTGTATGAACTGGTAATTAGGGACAGACTTATTTACCAAGGGATCGGGTTTAAGTGATTTAGTGAGGGACGTTGGCATTAATGCATAAAGAAGAATTCTTATATACATAAGAGGGAACTTGGTGAAATCTAACCCCAACAACATACCCATCTCATACAAATCAACCTCTATTCATCTCTGTGTTCTTTTTTCACTCATCAATTTTATTTTGTTTTATTTTATTATTTTTGCCCAAACCCAATTATCTCTTTTTATTTTTAAGTCTTAATTAATCTTGTTTTCACACAACTGTTCAGCACTGAGAGTCCTCTGGGATACTATACTATGTCTTACCATTTTATATTACTTGTGCGACTCGGTACACTTGCCGATTTGCCCCAACACATATTTCCTTCAAGTGCCTTTTTTTCGTATCGTGTACTCTGACGAGAGTGGGTTTCCTCTTTTTGATTTTCGTGCTTGTTAGTTGAATTTGATGCTTTTTACTTTTGTCATCGGTGATTTTGTCTCTCTTATCTTTGCTCTTAATTTGAAAAGCGGCGTAGCGACATCTTGGACCGCGACTCGCGATGGCCGGTTGGATGGAGGCTGAGGCGGACAAGCATGAGCGGAGGAGATGAGCGCTTCTAGGGTTCCTCTGGTTCCCTTTGGATTCAAGTGGAGGATGCAGAGACCAATTGGTTTGGTGGGAGAGGCCAAAACCCCTAATGGGTTTCAAATTGGCAGAATGCAGTTGATTGTCTTCGCCTTCTCTAGGATTTCAATTCCTCTTCCCCCATTTGACCAAATCCCTAATTCTCTTTCTCTAATCCTATTTTAGTAAATAAACAATTACATTTGTTGTCATGTCACCAATTCAATTTAATGCACAATGTCACGTCATCAAAACATAAAATATAACTCAGCTAAATTTAACGTCGTCTGGGACAACTTAACGGTTAGGGTAAAATTGGTTCAATTTTACAAAAAATATGACCCAATTGAGACAGTTGGAAATATGACGACCCAATTGAGATTACCGTACAAAAATGAGGAACAACCGAGGATTTAAACCTTTATTATATTTAAAAATATATATTTTAATATTTTTTCCAAAGATGACTAAATATATTTATATTTCATATTATATTTTATGGTTTTTGAAAAAAATAAAAGAAAAACAAAATCCACTATTACACAATGTTTGTTTGTGTGGATTTATTGTGTGGAAGCGAGTGCATATCTTTTGTTTATTTCTATGGCTTTGAGCGAATTAAAGGGAGGTGAGTATTGAAATTTCAATACTTTGATGAAGAGAATATATGAGGAGATTTAATGTAGCGTTGAAGGTAATGACATTTTTATTTTGCCTTTAATTCAAATCCTCCATAAACAATGCAAAAAGACGGAATCAACTCTATACCGCATGGTACCCTGCGTGCTGAACGGTTTCCTGAACACAACCAAGTCGACTGTCCAAAATGACCACCCAAGCTGACCACCCAGGCCGACCACCCAGGCTACCAATCACCCTACCGTACGGTACCCAACGTACCAAACAGTTTCCTGCACACAACCAAGTCGACCATCCAGGCCAGCCAACCACCCTGGCCGACAACATGGTTAGATTATAAGCGATGATAACTGATTAAAGCCCCTAATGAAGGTTAAGGCGTGATTGACTCCTCATCAAGCCCACGGAAGGTAAAAGCCCATTACACCCAGTATAAATAAGAGTCTCATGTATCATTTCTGGACAGATTGCACACGCTGCATATTATGCATTACTTGCATCCCTTGATATAATTGTTCGGTCACTTAACTGACTTGAGCGTCAGAGTGTCTTTGATAGGTACTCGCCCGCCCGGCTTGGAGAATGAGGAGGGAAAATGAACACTACAACTCGGATACGAAGAGGAGTGAGCCTGTTCGGTCTTCGCCAACACATCCAGTCCTCAACGAACAGGTAATCGTCTAGTATTCCACACCACCTGGATTACTTGAAGTAAAGCACGTTCGATTTTCAACTTGGAGCGCCTCGGAATATGTCCGTCCAATCTCTGACTCAACTCGAAATGTTTTAAGGGACTTCCAACCTGGAGCGCCTCGGAATATGCATCCCCATTTGTAACCACAAGGGACCAGTGAGTAGTGCCTCAAAAGAACGTCAACTCAAGCTTTCATACTCAACCGCTCGGCCTCGCTTACCTGTCACTCGGTCTCGTCTATCCGACCTTATCAACGGTTCGCTCATCCGGCTACAACGTTCAACCATTCGGTCTCCCCAACCATGCGGTCATATCTTAACCTTTCAGGTACTCGCTCAAACCTGGCCTCACAGGTACTTAGCTAAATTTGGCATCGAAAACTCGGCTATTCGACCTCATCAACTGTTCGGCCATCCGGCCTCAACGTTCAATCGTTCGGTCATAGCGTTAACCTTTAAGTTCGAGGAATCTCGGTCAGCGCGCATCAAAACCCAAGTTGATGAATGGAGTTCCACTCCTGTCAGCTTGGTTGAGCGGTGAAAGGTTGTGCCCTGCCGCCCCTAACACGCTAAAGATTGCCAAATTGATGAATGGAAAAATGTCCTGTGAACTTGGTCGGGCGATGAACGACTATGCCCTGCCACCCTCAACACGCTAAAGATCGCCAAGTTGATGAACGAAGTTTCACTTTGGTCGGGCAGTGAACGACTATGCCTGCTGCCCCCAACACGCTAAAGATTTCCAAGTTGATGAATGAAAAAATGTCCTTTCAACTTTGCTGGGCAGTGAACGGCTATGCCCTATCGCCCCCAACGCGCTAAAGATCGCCAAGTTGATGAATGGAAAAATGTCCTGTCAACTTGGCCGGGCAGTGAACGATTATGGCTTGGCCTCCCGTGGCCTCAAGCTCTTAGCCATAGCCTGGCCTCAGCACTCGACCTCTAAAGGCCTCAACCTCTCGGCCTCCCGTGGCCTTAAGCTCTCAGCCATAGCCTGGCCTCAACACTCGGCCTCTAAAGGCCTCAACCATTCGGCCATTCGGCCTCAACTCTTGGCCTCCCGTGGCTTTAAGTTCCTTGCCATAGCCTGGCGTCAGCACTCGGCCTCCAACGACCTCAACTTCTCGGCCCCCTCAACCTCAGCTTGTCCTCCTCGGCCTCAACTTCTTGGCCTCCTCGGCCTCAGCTTCTCGGCCTTAATAGGCCTCAATTGTTCGGCCATAATTCGGCCTCAACCTTAGCCAAATTTGGCATCTTTGTTCAACCTCGACCATTTGGCCTCAATTGTCCGACCATCCATATGCCTCTATTCGGCCTCCTAAGGCCTCAACTGTTTGGCCATTCAGCCTCAACTCTTGGCCTCCTGTGGCCTCAAGCTGTCGGCCATAGCTGGCCTCAGCACTCAGCCTCTAAAGGCGTCAACCATTGGCCATTCGGCCTCAGCTCTCGGCCTCCCGTGGCCTCAGCTCTCGGCCTCCCGTGGCCTCAAGCTCTCGGCCATAGCCTGGCCTCAGCACTCGGCCTCTAAAGGCCTTAACTTCTCGGCCAATCGGCATCAGCTCTCGGCCTCTATGGCCTCAAGCTTCTAGGCCGCCTTGGCCTCAGGCTCTTGGCCTCCAAAGGCCACAACTTCTTGGCCATTCGGGCTCAGTTCTCGACCTCCCGTGGCCTCAAGCTCTCGGCCATAGCCCGGCCTCAGCATCGGCCTCCAAAGGCCTCAAGCTCTCGGCCAATCGCATCATCTCTCGGCCTCCATGGCCTCAAGCTTCTCGCCCGCCAACGACCTCTATCGTTCGGCCATAGCTCGACCTCGACTTGTTACTTAAAGGATCAACAATTTATCTGACTCGGCAAGCGAAGACATGACTCTTTTTGTCTTTCATCCACTCGTTAACAAGCAGATATGACTCAAAGACAAAAGCAAGCCAGAGAACCCATCTTTTTCAAGAAGGCCATCTACAAAAACCCTTCGCATCATTAACATCATGCTCGGGCTTAGGGTGCTGATGTATCGTACGGTACCCAACGTACCGAACGATTTCCTGAACACAACCAGGTCGACCGTCCAAAACAACCACCTAGGCCGACCAGCCAAGCCGGTCAACCACCTTACCGTACGGTACCTAGCGTACTGAACGGTTTCCTGCACACAACCAAGCCGAACATCCAGGCCAGCCAACCACCCTAGCCGACCACATGGTTAGATTATAAGCACTGATAGCTGATTAAAGCCCCTAATGGAGGTTAAGGCATGATTAGGCCGCATCATGCCCACGAAAGGTAAAAGCACATTACACCCAGTATAAATAAGAGTCCCAGGTATGATCTCTGGACAGATTGCACACACTGAATATTATGCATTACTTGCATCCCTTGATATAACCGTTCGGTCACTTAACTGACTTGAGCGTCAGAGTGTCTTTGACAGGTACCCGCTTGGCTTGGAGAACGAGGAGGGAGAACGAACACTACAACTGGGATACGAAGATGAGAGAGCCCGTTTGGTCTTCGCCAACACGTCCAGTCCTCAACAAACAGGTAATCGTCCAGTCTTCCACACCACCTGGATTACTTGAAGCAACCCCCGTCCGGTCTTCAACCTGGAGCGCTTCGGAATACGTCCGTCCAGTCTCTCACTCAACTCGGAATGTTTTAAGGGACCTCCAAACCACCCCGAAACAAATTCCATGTTTTTCATTGGATGGAGTAACCAATTCTAGCATGTTGGAACCGATTCCTAGTTTGAGGAACCGATTGTCGTCGTTTTTTTTGTTGCAGGTTCTGGGTGGTGTTTGGCTTGGAGTTGTGTTTGCGGCGGTGGAGTGACTATCGTCGGTGGCTAGGCAGGTGATAGATACTGTTTTGTGTGAGAGAGTTGTGGTAGCGGTGTTTCTGGTGGAAGAGGAGTAGTCTCTAGTGCATTTTACAGCTTGTTTTTGTTTGGGAATGAAATTAAACTGTCTTATAATCTTTTGCAAGACAAGCAACCACTACCTCATCAAGATATCCCATAATCCCATCTCAGCCAACACTAAAATGCTATCATAGATTTGGGACTATATAATATGTACTAAAATGTTTATTTTAATACATTATATTTTATATTAACTTAAAATTAATTTAAACTAAATTTAATTTATTTTTAGTATAAAGACAAAAGAAATTTATTTTATTTAAATTTATTAATACAATTTTTTTAACGGTCACCTCTATCGTATTATTCATAAACATTTACAAAATTTTCTTTGAAATATCTTGATTCATCTCTTAATCCAAACATTGACCAGAGAATCTCATTCTCACCCTCGGTCTTTCTCATATCCAAATCCTCACTCACAATCAAAACACATCCTAGAGTTGGGTTTAAATTGAATTGAATACGACGGAATAGGAAAAGGTGCCAGATCCGTAAATAAAAGGCACAGTGTAGCACTGCAATAAATGAAAGAAGGAACAGTGATAGATCCGTGAAAAAATCGGGATTTTGGCTTGGATTTTAAAACCATGGGTAAATTTTTCACTTTAAAGTCCACACAAATAAACTAAAGTCGACCCTACAACAATTTAACAGAAACAGTAATCCTAGAAAATATATAAGTGAGAATGTCGACAACAAATATAAAGTGGCACTGGCAGTAACATCAAAAGCTGTTAGATAGTTAGAATAGTATGAAATTAAGAACCAACAAAGCTAACGAAACAATGTGATGTAAACATGCAACTTTCCCTTTCTTCCATTCCTTTATTAGCAAGTCTCAATGGTAGGAGCCTGAAGTTTACCCATCAACCAAGTCCATCAAACCCAATTTGTGATGCTCAATCCCTTTCATTTCTCCACATTTTATTTCTTTTATTTCTCACTCAAAGTGCACTCACAGAAATAGGGACAAAACATGATCTAATAATAATTACATGCTTGAAATATTATAGTCCCAACAATCTTCACATAATTATTAATCCAACTTTATTAATTTTTCTATAAATTAAAAAGCAGTTTGAATTGAGGTGATAACAAATATTATGTAATAATTTCTCAATAACGGAATTTATGTAGCTTATCAATAGAGTTAGGGTCTAATGTAAGGAACTAACTCCCTTCAAATGTGATGAACCAAGTTTTAATTTTCGATATGTGAAAACAAAATGTTTAATTGGATATCTTACTCTCTATTAGTAGACAGTTAGAGGAAGATCCTTAATAATATAATCTGGCTTGTAAAGTACTCTATATTCTTAACCATTACCAGCAGCTAGCTAGTGGCATGGTTCAAGTTCGGAACATTGTTGCTGAAGCCATTCCAAGTCTGTAATGTCTCATTTTCAACCACCTAATTATCTAATCCTACTGATTCCATGTTTACTATAAAAGCTGCTGTCTTCTTTTCTTGTTCTCTTCATCCAAAGACAAACATCAAACTCTATTGTCTAGTTGAACAGCTTCAAAACAAGATTTACTAGAGAAAACAGGAAATGGGTTGTGCTTATCTCAGCATGTCAGGTTTCATGAAGGCAATGTTTCTGATGTTATTTGCTGTGATGATATTGCCAGAGCTGTCTCATGCAAAGCATGCAAGAGTCACCAGGCATTACAAGTTTAACGTATGTGCAATACATTTCATTGCATGTTTTCGATACAATGAGATGTTTATTTCAAATCAATTTTCTTTTACTGACTGTAACACTTCTCCTTTGTCCTTTTCTCAGATCAAAATGCAAAACTTCACAAGGCTATGCCAAACAAAGAGCATTGTAACTGTCAATGGACAGTTTCCTGGTCCTAGAATCATAGCAAGAGAAGGAGATAGAGTTGTGATTAAAGTGGTTAACCATGTTCAGTACAATGTGTCCCTTCATTGGTATTGTTATATAACTAGACCCCATGAACCAATTTGTTTTGATTGTTAGCATTTTCTCAACATTTGATTAAATTTTCAGGCATGGAGTTCGCCAACTGAGAAGTGGCTGGGCAGATGGACCTGCCTACATCACACAGTGTCCAATTCAGACAGGCCAGAGTTTTGTGTACAATTTTACGATCATTGGCCAAAGGGGAACATTGTGGTGGCATGCACATATCTCATGGCTTAGAACAACCCTTTATGGTCCCATTGTCATTCTTCCCAAAAGACATGTTCCTTACCCTTTCACTCAACCCTTCAGAGAAGTTCCCATCATATTGGGTAAGTTGAGATCCTAAAAAACAACGCCATGAGAAATTTAGTGTCACTATGAGCTCTACATGTTAGGAACATTGACATTTTTTTAATATGCAAATATGTACAAAATGGCAGGAGAATGGTGGAAAGCAGACACAGAAGCAGTTATAAATCAAGCAACGCAAACAGGATTGGCACCAAATCTCTCAGATGCTCACACCATCAATGGTCTTCCAGGTCCTGTCTCCAACTGCCCAGCCAAAGGTAAGAACATAGTAATAAGGAAAAGTAATTAGTCTATACTTTAATAATATAAAAAATCTAAATGCTATATATGATAAGCTTTTTGAGTTTTACAATAGTTATCATAGAGTTTGTATTGGAGATAACTTCTGAATGTTGAGGATTCAAGATTCTTTTACTCAGAAATCAAAGTTAAAATAAAAAGATGAAAGAAAAACACTAACTTTGTCAATTCTTGATCATATATGATTGTTGATAGTTTTCATTTCATTAAGTGAAATGATCTATTTCTTCAGATACTTTCAAGCTCAGGGTGAAGCCTGGGAAAACATATCTGCTTCGTTTGATCAATGCTGCACTTAATGATGAGATGTTCTTCAGCATAGCCAACCACAGCCTCACTGTTGTGGAAGCTGATGCTGTGTATGTAAAGCCTTTCAGCACAAAGATTGTTCTGATCACACCTGGTCAAACGGTCAACGTGCTTCTCAGGGCCAAATCCAAGGCTCCAAAAGCCACATTTGCCATATCTGCAAGGCCCTATGCTACAGGTCCAGCTGCTTTTGACAACACCACAGCCACAGGGTTTCTTGAGTACAAAAAACATTCACTTTCAAGCAACAAGTCAAACACCACGAAGCTTCCTCTTCTTAGACCAGTGTTCCCTAAATTCAATGACAGTGTCTTTGCAATGAACTTCCACAACAAGGTGCGTAGCTTGGCCAATGCAAGATTCCCAGCAAAGGTTCCAAAAACTGTGGACAGGCGCTTCTTCTTCACTGTTGGCTTAGGAATCAGCCAATGCTCAAAAAACGAACAATGCCAAGGGCCTAATAACACAAGGGTAGCTGCTGCTGTCAACAATGTGACCTTTGTGATGCCAAAAATTGCCTTACTCCAAGCACATTTTTTCAACCAATCCAAGGGAGTTTACACCACTGATTTTCCTGCTAACCCTCCTTTCAAATTCAACTACACTGGCACTCCACCAAGCAACATCATGCTGAGTAGTGGGACTAAGGCAGTGGTGTTGCCATTCAACACTAAGGTGGAGTTGGTTCTGCAAGATACAAGCATCATTGGAGCTGAGAGTCACCCACTTCACCTTCATGGCTTTAACTTCTTCATTGTGGGTCAAGGCAATGGAAACTTTGACCCCAAAAAGGACCCCAAAAAGTTCAACCTGGTTGACCCTGCTGAGAGGAACACTGCTGGTGTGCCATCCGGAGGCTGGGTTGCTGTGCGCTTTCTTGCAGACAATCCAGGTGTGTACTATTCAATTACACAAGAGTTAACTAAATTAATTCACTCTAATCCCATGACATATTACCATAAATAGTTTCTGATTGTTCAACATTTATCTAATCACTACCATTAATGATCTCTAATTGACTGAAAGGGTCAATTTAACTCATTTATTTACTTTCTTTACTTACAAATGCATACTTATATCTTGTTATGCATCTATTAATGGACAACATTAAACCAGTTTAATGATATAGTTCTTACACCAACTTCTTTTAACATTGAAATGCTACAATATAATATCAATGATTCAATATGAAAAGAAAACCAATATAACATGAAGTCTATCTTCAAATAAGCATATTCAAGATTTTCGGTGAGATTCATTGTTAGTTTTTGAAACATCATCTGCTGATGTTGAATGAACAGGTGTTTGGTTCATGCATTGCCACCTTGAAGTGCATACCAGTTGGGGCTTGAAAATGGCATGGATAGTTCAAGATGGAAAGCGGCGCAACCAGAAGTTGCCACCTCCACCCTCTGATCTCCCCAAGTGTTGAGAAGATAGACACTTTAATGTTTTCCTTTTCTTTGTCTGGTTTTGGGGTTAGATTTTGAAGTATTTGCCTTCTGGCTTTCAATTTCAATTTTTGTCCACCTCCTTTTTCTTTTCTCATTTTTGGATGTACCCGACAAATAATGTTTGGGGCAATTAGATTGTTGTTTATTTGGTAAATCTAATTAGATATTTGAGTGGAGAGTTGTATGGAGGTTTTAGTATTCAATTATCAATTTTAATTTCTAATACTTTTGCCAACTATTATGGTAAACAATCAAAGTTCCTAAATATTCATTGAATGCCTAATTATATAGTATTTGGAAATTTAAAAAATGATTCTGTATGATGTTAACCAAAAAATAATTTTGGACCAGATAACATGAACTAATCAAGTTAGGAGTTGAATTAATTGGTAATTATTGTGATGTGGGTACTAAATGTAAGATTATTTATATAAAATAATGAAACAGGAACAGTTTAGTTTGTTCCTAAAAAGTGTTACAAGAAATCAAATTTCCTATGTTCACATGTTGCAGATAAGTCAGAAGGCATACAGGGGGGGACCTGCGTGATTCTTCTCACACTCACTCACACTGCACATATTAACTCGCGTGCGATTATGGTCACAAGTTAAATACTGTTAACTAAGTTTCTTAGGTACGTTTTTCATTTATTAAAAGTGCCCAAAGTCTAATTTTTAATTGCGATTACAATTCTATATTTCACAAAATTACTTAAGAACGTGGTTGATGCGATGGTAATTTCGGTTCCATGGCAAACTTTGCATAAAACTTACTGATAACACTTTTCTTCATTTTTAACATTTTTAAATATAATTTTATTGTTAATTAAAACCTATTAGATAAATTTATTCTCACCTTTTACTTAGCGAGTGGATAACTTTTAATTAAACTTAATAATAAAATATGTTAGAATTAATGTATATCACTAAGGTTAGAATTTACCTAAAAATAATAATTTTTTATAATGTGGTGAATAAAAAATATTTTTTTACTAATAAATATTAATATTTAACACTTAACTGTATCTAATTAGAATTGTATTTAAAAACGCATGTTTATAAGAAAATTATAGTTGTATTAGAAAACAAGAATTAAAGAATAAAAAAATTTAAGAGAAGTAATGAATTATTTTTATTAATTAAAATTCAATAAAAATAATAAAATTTAGTAAATCTCATAATTTATTTAACATTTTTTTAATTTTATAGTTTATAATAATTTTTAATTAATAAAAATGTGTTAAGAAAATAGGGCAGTGTATTTCTACACTGCCTTAATCATTCAGAAGAAGAAGAAGAAGAAACACTTGTTTAACTACCCTATGCACAAGATAAATTAACTTTTGACATGGTTACTTCCTTGGTGCTATGCACGCGCCGTGGAGTGTGTGGGCAATGACAGACAAAGAAGAAGACAATGAAAATGTGGATGTTATTTTCTCGGATATACTAAGCATGGCATCTTTAATGTTTGCACTTCTCAGAGGTTCTCTCCAAGCCTCATTGCCTCTGAAACCCGTCTTTAATATTCTGTGTTCAATCACCGTTTTTGGTTTTCTAGATCCAGATGGAGGAAATCAAGGACAATCCTTCTCAAGTTAACAGGTTTCACTCTCTATCTGGTTTTCAAGATTTTTCTCTTTTCTTGTTTATGCGGTGTTTGATCACTGATTGTTCCATCCTTTTCTGCATTTCATGTTCTAGTTTTTTTTTAAGAAGCTATGAATGATCCATTTTTTATTGTATATTTGACTATAGTGTTGTTCTCATCCAATGGTATGCTAATGAAAACCTTGATGCTTATGTCAGTTGCTGGATATTGAAAACTATGCTGCTAGTAAGAGATTTAGGGTTTATTTTTCCGTACTTTTAACTTTTTTTGCTTTAAGAAGCTTGTTTTATACAAGTATAATAAAATTAGAACCTTTTTTAAATGTTTTAATTTTTTATTATTCTGGTTCTTTTTACATTTTCTATCTGTTTCTTCATTCTTACTCTTAAATATTTGTTTTTATTGAATTTATTTTATAAAGTGATTTTTGAAAATTAGAAAGCAAAATCACAACTACACACCATTAGTTTACTTCCTTCAAACACAAAATAAGATTGTTTGGACAAGGTCTGTGATATATTTTTTGTTAGCATGTCTGTGTGCTTAAATAACTATCTAACTAGTGACTTTTAATAGAATCAAGTTGAATCTCTCCTCTGAACAGCGATTTTATTAGCTAATCTTTGTATTATGACCACTGATTTGATAAAACATTTCTAGTTTCATAGTCTATTTTTATAAATTATACAAAAATACAGTTTCATTTAACTTAGTAACCTGGTAAAGGTTTGTACTAGAAACAGTCAACATATATATTTAGTTTGAAAAAACTTTAGACTGGTAGGTATGTGTTTTGTTTGTGCAGAATGCACAACTATCAGTGGATAGAATAATATGATTGCAGATGTAACTGTCTGGATTGCAATTTGGTACTTAATATTTGGAATTTACTTCTTTGGGAAGTGTGTTTTGGTGTCTGTATCCTATTATGAAAACCTTCAAAATGTCAATCTCAACCATACATTTACATTCCATAAATGATTAGATATATGAGGAAAATATGTCTTCTATACTGCTGGTTATTTGTAAGTTGAGAATGTTTCACTAATACGAGAACAGCTATTTTGAAAAGTTTTACTCTGTTTGTTGATGCATGATAATATGCAGTGGAGGCTACAAATGGTTACCTCTGATCTTAATTGTCCTCTCTGCTTATGATTATGTAAAAGCTTAGCATTTGAATTGCCATTTTTTAATTGTTTATATTTTGACACGGAATGGTTGAAAAATATTATTGTTTTATTCAAGAACTCCTCCATGTGTAATCATGTTGAAAATGTCAACAGAACATTGTAATCTGTTTGCGGCTATATTTGCACCACTGAAAATGCCCCTATCATCAGTAAAATTAACAAGAAGAATGTTATAACTACAAAAGTGCTTTCCACTTAGTGATATAGCTATATGGATCAAACGTATGCTATCATACTATATCTAGAAGTATATTTTTGGAAACACCATTTATGTGTGCAAAAGGTACTTTGATGGAAGTGATTTTCTATGTCAACCCATTAGAGAGAAGCAACTGATTGTTTCCTGCCTTACATATGATGTAATTTGGGTTGTTCTGTGTCATTTGTTCTTTAAAATGTTAATCATTATTCTTTAAAATGTAAATCATTAAGCTTTTCCATTGTTGCACAAAATAGATAACAGACTGAATTTAACCGTTGTATGTCAGACATGACTTGATTATTATGATTTAATATATGAATATGTCTTATGTGATCGAGAAGACATGACTTTATGATCTAAAATGGGAACATAATGTCGATCATCGAGACATTGACGACTACCTTCCAACTTGTAGGTACTATTTTTCCTTTTCAAATCTAAAGTTTCATAAGAAATCAAGAAACTACTGGGTTTTTTACTGGTTTACATACATCCCTTTTTGCCACTCCACTATCATGATTAGTAGAATTTAGATGAATAATTGTCTTTTGTTTCTTGTTTTAATTATGTCCTCTTCTCTATGTAGGAGTGAAGGTTCTTTTGACAGTTCTTATTTAGTCCTTTTCTTTTATTCTGACATTTCTCTATTACTCCTTTCAGATTCCAGGTGAATGAAATTGATGATTTTAACATTGTGGAATGGAAAAAGAAAAGAAAATTACAGAGTGATCAGTTGGATTTGCTTAGACCAAAACATAAATGCTGGGTTGGAAGTTACTCTCCTGGACATGCTTCAATGTTTGATGAAAATCCAGTTTTAGAGGGCATTCATAACCATACAGGTGAAACGTCCGAACCTGAATCTGCCAAAGATAGCAATAGTTTTATGGAAGACTGTGATACTGCTGTGTCTGTAAATAAAGAAGCCAAGCATGAGACAGATTGCGAAAATTCATACTTATATGGTAGGCCATCCATTTCTTTGGTAGATTGGGTTTCACCACTATAATGTTAGTTACATAAATGTTACTCTTGCACTTTGTTCTCTACACTTCCCTTTTACACCTTTTATGATGAAAAAGGTGAGAGAGTTCTCCCTCCCCTTAACTCGATGTTTTTCATAATAAAAAGGTTATGTGTACGAGTAAAGGGTACAAAATCAAGTCTAGGATAAGATGATATGATGCGGATAATGCTTAGGGTAACTACAACTCTTTGGATGTATAAACAGTAAACAGGGTGAGCTATATCGAAGAGGAAGCATTTGTTGACACTGAATGCATTCCACACTATGATGATACTGATGCACAAGATTTGAACAATGATGAGGAACACCTTATGGGGATAGAAGGCTTTTCAGGTCGTGAATGCTCAGAATATGCCAAAGAAAGCAATGAGTACCCAGTAGATAAAGAATTCGAAGATTTTCTCTTTTCCAGTGGGGTGGATCCTAATGTGTATGTCCTTTCATCTGGAAGATGGAATGTAAATCAAGGTATTATGCTTGTTCTAGACAGTTAATATGCACGAAGATTATTGCACCATGCTAGCACTTGTTAAATTAGTTTCAAGGCTACTGCATTTGATAAAGAAGTTTTGTTTAGTTATTACTGGTTAATGAATAAAAATGTTTTCAATGCAGAAGCTCAATCAAAATCAAGACCACCAACAATTGATCAAGAGTTTGAGGAGTACTTTTCTATGCTTATGCTCTAGGACAGTTTTCCTATGAAGGGAATATGTATAATTGTATATATAATGTTGAAAACAGATGTGTGTACTAATTGTACGAAGATTTAGTAGTTTTAGTAACATCTGCAGTAGGTGTAATATGAGATTTCTTATGTCCTTCCTCCTCTTTTTCATTTATCAACATTCATTTCCTTAATGCAGTTCTCAAATTATCTTCCATGTTACATTTTTCACCTCACTTCATATTATTCCCCAGTATCTTTGATCCCCTTTCTTTGCTTCCCAGACCAATATCGTTAGTTAGTACGTCGTACCTTGCTGTGTTTGTGTTTTTATAGGAGGTAATCTTACTCTCAAATTGACTAAAAGTTAGGACAATAATTGAAACAGCCTTGGAATCCGTCTATTATAATTAATGAGCTATTTTCAATCCATCGATTATGCAAAAATTAAAAAGTTATTGTAATGTATGTATTTGACAAACTTAAATTGGCGTAGTAGTTATTCGTCTTCCTTTAATATACGAGGAGATAATAGGATGAGTTTTTGTTTCTCTTTTCTAAAAATTCGAAGAACGTCATCAACAACTCAATTGTGCTCGAACAAAATAATTAAAAGAAGTGACAAGACAAAGACAGAGATCATCTATGATAGATGTAGGTGGTTCATCCATATGAAATGGTCTTATTCATGGTTTTCAACTACACTAGTAGATGACAACTTCAAAACTCACTGATTGGCGTTGATTAATTTGCACAACATGAAGTTGAGAATGACAAAAGCACCAAAGGCTAGGGATGGACAAATCGAAATGAACTGCACTGCTAAAAACTGTACTGAACTGTTTTTTGTTTTATCAAACTGAACTATATTAAATTGTACTAAACTGCAGTATAAAATGAACTGAACTATTAATTGAATTGTAAACTGCACTAACTGAACTATAAACTGCACTAACTAAACTGAACTATTAACTGAATGGTAAACTGCACTAACTGAATTATTAACTAAACTGTAAACTGCACTGAACTATTAACTGAATTGTAAATTACACTAACTGAACTATTAACTGAATACTAAACTGCACTAATTTTAACTGAACTATTAATTTTAAACTGAATTGTACTAATTTTAACATTGCACTAATTCTAAAATCTGATTTTAACACTATCTAATAACAAAATAACTTTAGATTATAATCTGAAATTAAATCATTTTGATTGCAAGTTTTGTAAAACAAATTCTTTTTTTATTTGGAACAAAAATTTTCTTTTTTTATTTGGAACAAAAATTTTCTTTTTTTATTTGGAATAAAAATTTTCTTTTTTTATTTAAAATAAAAATTGTTACAGTGATTTAATATTGAAAAATGTTTCGAGTCAACACAAACGTTACTTTTAATATAATAAAAATTTGTTTTAATATTTATTTTATTTTATTCATAAGTGTTTTATAAATTAATTTTTTAATTATTTGATATTATAATTTTCTATTTTATTTATATTTTTTTTATTATATGTATATGGAAATTATTTTATTTTTTATTTATTATATGTGTATGGAAATTATAAAAAATAACGTAACGAAATATATATATATATATATATATATATATATATATATATTTTATGTAACTTAAAAAATATAAAAATATAAATTATCTTTTTTATTTATATATGTTATATATTTATTGATAAAAAATATTAAAATTTGTGATAAAAAAATTGTCTTAAATAATTAATTATTAATTTTTTTATGTGAACAATTTCTTTTATTAATATTTTATTATTAAATAATTTTTTCTTGGCAAGAAGAAACAGTTGTACTCGAATTAAAGAAGAGGAAAAAATAAAAACGGTTCTTACAGTTAACTGAACTGAAATTGTTATAAGTTCAGTTTTCAAAAACTGAACTATAAAACAATTAACTGAATTTTTAGTAAAAATAGATCAGTTTTTTTAGTATAATGCAGTACAATTAACTACAGTATAAATCAGTTATTTTTATCCAACCCTACCAAAGATTTAATCTAAATATATTGTAAAAATTATAGATGATAAAGCTTGAAGTAGATGATAAAAAGCACACCAAACTCTTATGGATAAGAAAGGCAAATCTAGCAAGGAAGCACTTGGAAGGATCAAAACTATACCTAGGCTATTATTTCCTGCACTCCATCAGATTTCTTCCAGCACCCTATCACTTTCGGAAATTATTTTCTGGAACACAATATATAATTCCGGATTTTTCTTTCAGGAAATCAATCTTCCCCTCTTATTATGATTTTTTTTTTCTTTTAGAAAGCTTGAATGGGTGGATGAGAAATTTGATAGGGTATAGGAAACAATATAGCCTTATATGTATTAAATCAAGTAAGAAACTTTTATGACAATTTGATAAATGCATATTTATATTTTTATTTAGCTTTTTAATCTTGTTTTTTAATTAATTTTTGTGTTTTAAAATATTGTTTTAATTAGAATTTGTTATAATTAAGTTTATTAAATATGAGATACAAAAATATATTAAAAATAAATTTTTAGTTGAATAAATATTTTTTTGGATATTTTTAAATGTTTGAAAGTATATACATCTAAGTTAAGTTTATAAAAGTATTAAAATAAATTAATTAAATTTTTATAACAATTTAAAGATAAATTCAAAAATAACATATAATCAAAATTATAAAAGGTAAAATCAATAGGAAGAAAATAAAAAAAAAATGAAAAAATGAAAATGTTTGAAAAACTACAAAAATTTCATGGTTTTTTTTCAATAAAAAAGTTTTGATAATTAAAAAATATTTATAAGAAAAGATAATTTAGAACAAATATATTCTTAAATATTTTATTTAGTATTTTTAAATAATTATTTATTTGATTATATTATAAAATATTAAAAAATATAATTTATCAATTTATTTTTCTAAATTAGGAAAAAAAATTAAATATTTTTAAGTCTTTAAATTTTTTAAAAGATAATTGAAAAGATTAATTTATTTATTAGGTTAATCCCGCCTTAGTCAAGTTGTTGGCTTAATTCGTCGGGTCTGATCGTTCACCTCTCTGTGCTCTTACTGCACTCTATGTAGTTAAGGTCACGTTAGCTAGGCATAAACTTTTTAATTCTCGTTCTCAACTACGACTGTTCGGTATGTTCGTTGATCGAAGGGTTCCTACTGTACAATTTGCAATACTCATATTTAAAATCGTGCCATTCAACTTAAAAAGATGTTGCGAAAATTGACTTGTAAAAAACTTATCCCTATCAAAGACAATTTTCTTTGTAATTTGACCACCATTGTCACAGAAAAACTTATGAGCAGCTAGCTTACTTTTATAATTAGTCTTCAAATGGGCATACTTTAACAATTTATCTATAGCAACAAATATAATTGTATTAACAAGTGAAGAGCAGCCTGTGATGAAATACAGCAAAGAAGCATTATAAATGAAAGGTATGTATGTATTATATCAAGTATGAAAATAAGGCTACCAAAAATAAAAAATAAAGGAAATATTTGAATCAGATTCTCCTTTTTTCTTATAAATTTGATTTGTCTTATATTTATAAAAATATCTATTCTTATGTTCTTATATTAATAAAGCTTAAATATAATATTATAATTGGTGTTCTAAAGTAGTAATGAGATTCAATTATGAGTACGAGTTTTAAGTATATTGAAACCAATTGGTTAGTTCCATGGTATATATACTTCCGACAAATAAAGTAGAATTTGTTGTCAATGTTCTGGTCTGAGAATATCGGTTTCTTACTTTTATCTAGTCTATGGTAAACTGTGATTCTGAAATTCCAGTCAAGATTACACAACCAAATTTCTCTTGATGGCGATAGCATTGACTGAGAAATTTATTTTCATTCTTTGTTCTTACAAGAAGACAAATATAGAGTTAGACTTTGAATAGACGCAAAACAATGATCAAGGACCATATCATGAGAGGAATCAATCAAATTTCAATTATCAGCAATTGCTTTGAACATTGTGTAAGGAGGCAAAACCCCTGTGACTGCTCATTCCAAACCAACCAACCAAACATGACAGCAACATCAAGACAAACCAAACCGTTTACCTGAACAAATTAACCCCACACTTACACGAGTCACAACTTATTTGTTTTCCCTCTACACATCAAAAGAATAAACATTTGTTGAAAATAAAGGAACAAGAAACATTCGAGAGTAACTGAGGAAGAAATGATGCAGAGCCAATGAACCCGGCCCAAAAGGGTCAGTCAAAGTCAACATTTTGGAAGATCAGAAGGGGGTGGTTGAAGCTTCTGGTTGGGTCCAGCTCCATCCAATACTAGCCATGCCATTCTCAATCCCCAACTTGTGTGCAGGTCCAGGTGACAGTGCATGAACCACACTCCTGTTTCAACCATAAATCAAATGTGACATAGATAACAATGACATTAGACAGAGACAGGTTTACAAACTCATGCATGACAACTTCATTTTATCTAGATAAAACTTTTTCTAACAAAGGGATTGTGTTATGCATACCTTCAACTTTTATAGAAACTTCTCTAACTTTTAGAAAGGTATGCAAAGTATATCTTGTTATATTTTTATATTTTCTTATAACAAGAATATGTTCTATATGATACAACACGCTACAAGAATGTTGGCATTGAAAAATACATACCTGGGTTGTCTGCTTTAAACCGAATAGCAATCCAGCCACCAGCAGGAACACCAGCTGTGTTCCTCTCAACTGGGTCAACAAGATTAAACTTTGCAGGGTCATTGTTAGGGTCATAGTTTCCAAAGCCTTGCCCCACAATAAAGAAGTCATAACCATGAAGATGCAAGGGGTGGCTCTCAGCCCCAAGAATATTAGTATCCTGCAACACTACCTCCACACTGGTGTTGAACTTGAGCACCACCAACTTTGTGTCATTAGTGACCATTGTATTGTTTGGAGGTGTTCCTGTGTAATTGAAAGGGTTCAAAGGGGTAGCAGGAAAATCAGTCTTGAAAACCCCATTAGTCTGTCCAGAATAGTAGGCCTGCATGATGGAAACAGATGATGGAAGTGCAAAGGAAATATTGTTCACTGAGGCTGCAAACTTGGTGCTGTTGCTTGGCCCTTGGCATGTTGTGTTTTTCGGGCAAGGATTGGTCCCTAGCCCCACAGTGAAGAAAAATTTTCTGTCCACTTTCTGGGGTACGTTGACGGGGAATTTAGCATTGGCCAAGCTTCTGAATTTTCCTGTGAAGTTTGCCACAAAGTTTGTGGCATTTATGGGTGGCAAAGTTGGTTTGAGAAGGGTGAGATTTTTGAGAGAAGATTGGTGCAAAGGTTGGTTGTAAATGAGGATACCAGCGGTTGTAGAGTTGTCAAAGGTGCCACGGCCTGTGAAATAAGGTCTAGCAGCCATTTGGTATGAGGCATTGGGAAAATATGGCTTGGTTTTGAGAAGAACGTTTGTGGTTTGTCCAGGTGCTATGAGGAGTGTATCTGTTTCAAATGGTTTGGTGTATTTAGCATCTGCTTCAACCACAATTAGGGTGTGATTGGCTATGCTAAAGAAGAGTTCTTCGTTGAGTGCAGCATTGATTAGCCTTAGCAGATATGTCTTGCCTGGCTTCACCTTTAGTGTATATGTATCTTCAAAAATCAATCATGATTTATATCATTAAGTTTTCTGTCATAGATGAAAAGGCACTTGTATGCAGTTGATTATTGATTTTTTATTGTTATACCTATTATGATACTTATATGTAGCATTTGGTTCCCACATAATTAATGACCCTCATATCATATTTATCTAAATGTACTTGTACTACTTTAAGAACAAAAAAATTATGGTTTTCGTTTTCATTGTTTACTTTTACTTTAAGCTATAAAATATTATTAATTTTTTTTCTCTATTTCTAAAGATAAGCATAAGAAATAATAAAAACAACTCTTTTTCACTATTTCCTGTAGAGAATTGTCAACATTAAAAACAAAAAACTTTTATTGTTTTTCATTATTTCCTATACAATTTTGTATAAATTAGATTATTTTGTTGTTAAACACAAAATAGAAAATTGAAATAAAATTTCTCGAACAAGTAGTCAATTTTCTCTCCTAGTTTTTCTACCCAATCTTCAACCATTACATGTGGTAAAAGTAAAACATGGGAATATGATTGAGAAATGAAGTTTAACAATCTACTAGGATACTTATTGTGTCTCTAAACACCCTGTTAATGTTCAAAAGTTCTCTGCTCTATTTATCTTTTAATAAAACACCCCTTCATAGGATATATTGAAGGTCCAACTTTAGGGTGCCATTATAGAAGACTTTGTTTTGTACCTTTAGAGGAACAATTATACAAAGGCCCAGGAAGTCCATTGATAGTGTATGCATCTGAAACATTAGGTCCCCCTCCTGTCTGCAGAGCTTGACTTATTACAGCTTCTGGATCTACATTAAACCATTCCCCTGCAATCCCAAAACCAAGTTATACCACCATATATATCACTAAACTTAACAAATTATTTGTATATGTAAATATAAATATACTTATAACATTATATATGTGTATATGTATGAGATAGTATCTCTAAATATAAAAAAGGAGCTAATCTTGATCATACCATTATGTAGGAAATGCCAATATTACTTTAATTAAACGTATTATTCTTGACTACTTATTTTTATTCCTTGGTCAAGACTTGTTTTCTTCTGCTCTCAGACAAGACTAATGAGCTTACTATAATGTGTGGTAGGTATTAATAAACTATACCAAAAAGAATGGGGATTTCTTTGTATGGTTTCTGGAATGGATAAGATTCATTGTGCTTGGGGAGGATGATGATGGGACCATAAATGGTTGCTCTCAGCCATGATATGTGAGCATGCCAAAGCAGAGTTCCTCTCTGCCCAACTATGGTGAAGTTGTATGTGTATGACTGGTTGGTTTGTATAGGACACTGTGTCACATATGCTGGTCCATCAGCCCACCCACTTGTTAACTGACGGATACCATGCCTGCAACAATCCAAGATCAGTATTAAAATTGCATGATAACAAATTTGAATGAGTAACTCTTATATGACTTGAAAAACAGTGATTATAAAAGATAGCCCAAGAATACAGTAAAGTGTAGGAGAGAGGGCTAACATGGTTAACCACCTTAACTAGAAAACACATACCAATGAATGGTGACATTGTTTGAGACATGGTTAACCACCTTAACCACAACCCTATCACCTTCCCTAGCCACCAAGCGAGGTCCTGGGAATTTACCATTCACACTCAGAATGTTCCTTGTGTGGCACAGTCTAGTTACATTCAGGTACTCCACCTATTATACACATGAAGAAGTAAACAAGTGGAAAGATTAGGAGTGTTCAAATGAATGCAAATGCAACTTTTGAAACTAAAGAAACTACATGATGCTGCATGATGAGTTTTGTCACTGTACATTGAATGTGTAGTGCCTTGTTATGCTGACTACAAACTCAGGAAACAATGCTAAAACCCAGAAACCAAAGAGAAGAACTCTGAGAAAAGAAGGAAAATGGGGAGAATCCATGTGTTGTGTTGGTTGGGAAAAATGAACTTAGATAAGATTATATAGAGAAAATAGAGGTTTGTCAGGTGGACATATGGTTGTAGGTCTAGTTTAATTTTAGAGTGGACATGAAGTAATTAATAATTGTAAGTCTCACAATGACCCTTAAGCATTGGATGAGTATATGCAGAGGGGTGACCTAAAGACTATGATGACAACCCTTAAGACTACCAATTTTCCTTGGATTTTCATTTTTTCATGTCTTATTATTTACACCTGTCTTAAGGCAATTCTAAGCAAGCAATAATCACCAGTTGTTAAAATCCATCATTTATTTTTTCATACTTTGCTATACTGTCACATCTTTTTGTCTTAATAATATAATTAAACTTATACTCAATTTCAATAACTAGGACCTAGTCATTTATACTATTACAAAAACAACATGCTATTTAAAAAATACTACGAAACTATTAATTATAAAATAGTGATATATATTCTCTAATATAATCTTTTTTAATATATTCACTGTTATGTTTTGCTGCCTTTTTTCATATACAACTACCCTTTTTTCATATTCACTCATTCCTTCTTATATATTTGCTTTTTCAAAAGATCTTTTTCTTTTCTTCATTAATTCTACTACAGAATCCATTTATTAAAGGACCGATTTTTATTTTAAGCATACATAATTTATGTTGCAGACATTTAATTTGTACTTTTATTTCTTTTCTCTTCTTTATTTTTATTTTCTAGGATAATAATATTTTAAAATATTTTTTTAATAACATTTTAATATTATCTATGTGTAATCTATATTAATATTTATAATTATTATTATTAATTGTAAAATAATTTTAAATTAATTATATAATAAAACGTATATGATATTAAAATATTATAAAAAAATGTTAATAAAGTATATTTTTCTACTTTTTTTTATCACCTCGTATTATCTATTATTATATATTTATATTTGTTTCTATAAAGTTGTCTCTCTCGAAGTCTGTATTGAAGTGTCCATCAAAAGATATGCATAAGAAAATATAAATAATGAACTATGAAAAGATAAGATAAAAAAAATAGAAAAGCATTAAATGAATTATGTATATAAGAGGTGATTAAAAATGACTAATCAACTAGTTATGTATTATTTGAATTTTCTTTATATTAATGATATATATTAATGAAAGAGTTTTAAGTTTAAAGAAATGTTAGAAATATCCCATTCTTGGGAGCTAGAATTAATCATTACTTGAGAATTTGTGGATGCGAAATGAAAAGACATGTATCTAGAATTACTCGAATATTTTACAAAGGTCCTTTTCAATTCTTTTCAACACTAGCAGTTCAACTCACACATTACGTTTTCATAACTTCTAACTTGGCTTCAACTATGGCTTTTCCCCTGACTTCATTTTGTCAAAAAGGTAGGTCAAATCAATTCCATTACTTTTCTACATGTTTTCTTAAGCTATAAAATAGTTATCAGATGACAGATAACCACCATCAAATGCAAAATTATATAAAGTAAGAATTACAACTTAATTTATTAGGAGGAATAATAGTGACTAATTGTGATTCCTAAATATTTGGAAAAAGCTGAACTGTACATGTCACTTTGTCTATTATACTTCAAGTGGAAAATAGAAAGCCATAATTAATATCTTGTGACGGAGTCAATATCCTAAGAAATTGTTAGTATTTCACACGATAGTGATATATTTACAGAAAGTAATGGGATTCACTTCACCAACGTGTCTAGGCAGCTAAACCAAAATCTGACCTAATATATTCACAATTCGGAAATTAATATAATAATGAATGCATGTTTCTAAATATTCCAAACCTTTTTCATTTTTATTCTTATGCTTTGTTTTAAAGTAAAACAATAATTGATATTAGATGCATTTTGTCATATAACTCTCATATGCTCAAAATTATCTTCATCATTTTCTAAATTCTTTCTCTTTAACAGAAGAAAAAAAAAAAACTCTTTTCTTCTTTCTCTCTAATTCAACTTCTTCAATTTTGTTTTTTATAATATAATCCAATCTCACAAGTTGAAAAGTAATATTTAATTTGATTTAACTAGATTGTATTTTTTTATTCTATACATATTTTCCTTTTCTATTTTTCTTGTAAATTTGTCATCAATTTTAATAGTGTTAATTGAAAAAATATTCATTTTTAGATACTATACTCATTAAGTTCTTATTAGTCTTTTTGTTTTATCTCTCCAGTTTTATACCAGACACTAGTACAAAAACAGCTTATAACGTCGAATATTTTTGGTCTTTCACGTCGAATTCGAGAACGACGTTATAGCGGAAGACGTTAAATTTACGTTGAATTTTTTAAATTCGACATTAATTTAACGTCGAATTTTGTCAATATACGACGTTAATTTAACGTCAAATTTTGTCAATATATGACGTTAATCAATTTTTTATATTTTTTTAATTAATTGTGATCCTTTTTTACAGTTCTACGAGACCTGAAAAGTAGAAAAAACAAACAATTTTCAGTTTTTGGTATTTTATAAAGCATGAACTATGAACAGTAATATATGATCAATCAAAGAACAATAGTAAACAACAAAGAAGTTCAACCAAACAACAAGTTCAATCAAACAATAACAACAAACAAGTTCAACCAAACAACAACAGCAACAAACAAGTTTAACAAAAAAAATAACAAACAAGTTAGCAACAAATAAGTTCTTCAAAACGAAAACGAAAACGAAACTAACCTGGGTTCATCGAAATAAAGTGTTGCCTCCAGTGAGAGAGAAAGTAGAATGCGCCTATGAAGGACAACAACACGAAAATAATCGGTGAAAACAAACGAAAATCATACCCAAAGTAGTTAATTAACATGCATTTGTATCAAAAGAAAGAAAGATTACATGTGATGGTCGTCAAACTTTGTTCAAAAAAAGTTTGAGCAAAGAAAGAGGTCTTGCGCGCTAAGATAAAGTGAATGAATTTTCAATCTCCCGCTCAATTTTTTTTTGAATTCACTAACCTTTTAATGTCTAACGCTGGGACATTCGATGTTTTATATTCTTTTACGTCGAATTACAATTCTAAACGACGTTTAATAATTGCATTTATTTACAAAAATGTCATAGGTCATTTTTAATGTTGGCTATTGAGTGATTCGACGTTAAACGCGTGACGTTATACGCTTTTTTTGCACTAGTGAGGTATTCTAACCAATTCTGATTCACTTAGGCAACACGACTAGTCCGAGTTTAACAACTCCTGGTTCACAAGTATTCTAACCACTTCTGGTTTACCTAATCAATACTACTAGTCTGAGTTTAACCACTCATAGTTCATAAGTATTCTAACTACTTCTAGTGTCAACCCTAGACAACACGTCTAGACAAATGTTTTAATTCTCTTTAGAATCTACAACACAAACAGTGTTATAAGCAAAGGTACAGATGATAACTCTCAAAGAGAGGATATAAACAATACAAATAATTCTATGATTTGCTTAGGTTTTTCTCTTAAAGAAAATTTTCAACTTCAAACGATATATGAGCACAATAGACTTTTGTGTTCACGAGTTCACTATCTTATTATTCTTATATTATCCTTCTTATATTTTCTTCAAGCTTTCGTCTATATATAGCTTTTCTTGAAAGATGACCATTAGACAGAGAAGATGACTTTAAGAGAGCAAGTAGCCTTTGAGTGAAAAGCCAAGCTTTAAACTATTTTATAGAGGTTCAGAACTTTATCATAACTTTTAGTAAAATCAAGCTTATATGATGTGATAAAGTATAAGTCTTCAAGGGAAACATTTCTAGAATGTTCTTCATCTCTCACAATGTCTTTTCTTGGGTGTAGTGATTTTGATCATATTTTTCTACTTTAGTGATCTATAGAAATATCAAGAAAACTATACAAGCATCGAAACACTTTATCGTACATGCATTTAAATTTTGAACATTGATCAGCTTTAAGCCATATTTCGTGTTGGAAAGATGTTATCATTTGTCATGTCTTTAATAAATGCAACTTTGGGTAAAGCATGCTACATGTGTAATCATCAGATGGTATAACCATTTAATTAGATGTTTTTACCAAAGGATGTAGTGTTTAGCGGTCACACATTAGACGATATAATTCATTAAACGCTTTGCTTGAGTTAACACTATATTGAATAAACTTTCTTTTAGCTTCAATGTTATGAAAGAGATAGACTTTCTTTTTGATAAGACACTAGCTTGTTACTCATATCATATACTAAATGATCTAAAAGAGATAAACTTTCTTTTTTTAGACATTCATAAGTTCATGAGACAGTTACTTCTAGAAAACGTTGTTCATAAGCTTGATTTCGTCTAAAACAAATGTTGCAAAAATATTTTTCTCTTTATATACGCTATTGCTTTAAAACAACTTATCATACACAACGATATTTTGTTTAATGCTTTTGTTAAACTTCAAAAGCTGAGTTATTTAGAAAGTCTATTCTTTAGACGATCTTGTTTTAACAAAGAGAAACAATACGACAGACAAAAGAGTACTATTCATACATTTGAATTTAAAAAGTTATACGTTCATTATATCATTTAGCATGCTTTGCGTACTATAGTGTTTATGCTGGTCTGTTTATCAAGTCATTTAGAGTCGTCTATATTGTTTGCATTTAAAACATTGTTTAAACATAGATATCGTTTAGCACATTACAATTTCATCAGATGCTTTTGTTAAAGTTCAAAATCCAAGGTCCTAAATGATCTTGTCTTAACACCTTTCTTATGAATAGTTATGAATTTGGTATAAGTATATATAAATAAGCATACTTTGAGTCAAGGGAACAAGGTTGATTTGAAATAAGTAAGTGATGATTTTTGAGTAAATCATGATTTGGATTGTATGTTCGAATTGCTTAGAATTTGTGTGATTTAAAATGCTTTTGAAAATACTCTTTCGAATCGATTGATTTTGCTACTAAGGTTGAATTCTCTAACATTTTTGCTTAAACAAAAGTAGAATAAGCATCCAAATCTTTCCCTAAGTCCCATTTTTGCTCAAGTAAAAAAAGTTTTGCTCATGCAAAAATAGAGTTGAAAATAACATTCTTCTCAACCATATTTTCGCTCAAGCAAAGGATTTTTTTTGTTGAAAAGAAAATGATATTACAACCCAATCCAGTTTGCACTCAATTTTTTCTTATGTGAGCATATTTTCTCTTACGCTAAAAAAGTATTTTTTTTAAAATTTTTTTCTTCTTCTTTTGGTTTATTAAACTCATTGAATGTGAATATTTTTATAAATTCAAATTTAATATTAATTTCTAAATATATGATTGATTTATGGTTTTAGTTAAATGAGATTTATTGTATAACAATGCTTATTGAGATTCATGAGAATTATGTGATAGAGATTTTCTTACTTCAATGATTATATAAGTCACATAGACTAGGATATCAAGTGATGAGAAACATTGATTATTTAAGTGTAACAACCCGTTAGCTGGTGCCACAATCGTGAGTAGAAAGGAGGGAAAAACTATTAGGTTTATCAAGGGAGGGGGTTCACTGGGGAGACACAACAACAATGAGACGTAAGCCCAACCACATAAGAGATTGACACCACTCTCTACCCAAAATCTTAAGGCAATGGGTTAATGTGTCTTCACCTTTATATGGTGCTCTACTTTCTCAATCGTACCCAATGTGGGACTTAGACTCACACTTGGATTTCTAACAAATCTCTCCATTAAGGATGGATCTCTTTCACATTGGTATACTCCCCCTATAAGGGGAGCATTCCCACCACAAGTACCCTTTCTTATACCGTTCTTCACCTTAACAGGATACGCTTACTTGAAATCTTTGCTAAGAAGACTTTCGGAAGGACCATTGTACTCACTGAGCCAATCACCAAAACTAATCATCGACTTTGATACCACTTATTAGGTTTATCAAGCGAAGGGATTCGTTGGGAAGACACAACACCAATAAGACTTGACCTCAACCACATAAGGGATTGAAACCAATTTCTACCCAAAACCTTAAGACAATGGGTTAATAGTTTTTCACCTTTATATGGTGCTCCACTTTCTCATTTCTGTCAAATGTAGGACTTAAACTCAAACTTGGATTCCCAATAAAAACTATGTTTATAAAAGAGGAAACAATTTATGCGACTTGGTTGGTAGATGTTTAACGCAAAGGTAGCCACTAGTTGTCTAACGTAAGGGTCATCTAATAGGCTAATAATCGTCTAACAAAAGGGTCACCTAATAGGCTAAGAGTCACCTAACAGAAGGGTCATCTAACTAACTAGATTGCCTAACCAACTGCGTCGTCTACTTCCAAGTATCATTTGGTTACTTTAGATCGTCTGATGGAAACTTAAACATTATTCTTAAGGCTAAATCATGCAAAAAAAAATTTGCTTACATAAAATCTGTAAAGAATAAAAGAAGAGTTCCACACAAAATAATATCATCCATTAAATCTTCTATGAATGAGGTTTATCAATTGTAATTAATACATCACCAAAATAGGTAAGTTTAAGAGGTTCAAAAGTACATCAGATTGAGTCTTAACACATCTAAAGAAAATAATTTTTTTTTATCTCGAGGAACGTACAATCATTTCCCATTTGCATACCAACCTCTATATCATCAGCTACTCCCGTGTAATGCGAATTTATAGCAGGGCAAAGCCAACAAGCACATAAAGAAGAAGGTTAGTTAATCATAACACAATTATTATCACATCACTCATCAAGCCATTCATACTAATATGTAGACACATCAACACTTATGCTTTTCTACAACAAAGGAACATTATATAATATTGGTTTAATCATTCTAGCGGTCCCTGTTTTTGTTAGAAATCGTAGATCAGTCCTTCAATTTTTTTTTGTCTCAATTGAGTCCCTATTTTTTTAAAAATTGTCACAATCAAGTCATTGTTGTTAGTTCCATACTAACACCTTTAAAAGGGTGCCACGTGTCAGTTTGTGATTTTTCGACCTTTTAAAATATTTTTAATCTTTTTATTTTTATTATTTATTTATTAAAAAAATAAAAAAGTTTGTCACGTGTCAAACTAACATTGTGCCATGTGGCAATGATAGTGTGGCATGGTAGTGTCAATTCCACATGTCACTATCATGCCATGTGTCATTGCATTAGTCTCTATTTGGTCTATGTAATTTTATGGTTTAATCATTTTCGACATCCCTATTTCTGCAGGATCGTCTCAAATAGGTCCTCGTATTCTAAATTCTCACGATTAGGTCCTTTATTGTAAAAAATTGAATCAAATTAGACCTTGCCCTTAAGTTGAGTGGACGACGTTACAAACTGTGGTACGTGGCTTGATGACATAAGCAACTTTTACTGACATGGCAGAGTTTGGTTTAGGTGGATTTTTCTTATTTACAGTTTTAAATAAAACACAACTTATTATCATACCCTTATTTCAAAAATACCCTTCTTCACTACCTCCAATAATTGAATTGGATTGAATCATCCAAAGGAAGGAAAGTTCATCTTATGTTTTCACTCTCTTTGACTTTTTCACTTTCTCAACAAATCCAAAATCTTAAAAAAAAAATAAGGTTTGATCAAATAGTCCAACTTTAAAGAAGATCCACTAAATACTGATTGTCTAGAAGAAAAGGGGCCACCACATACAAAAGTATAACTCAAAATGTAAAAGCAGCAAGCTAAAAATCTACATCCAGATGCTTACAGCAAGAAACCGAAACTCAACCTCCCTCTTGATGAAATCTGGAATCTAAAAATTCATCCACAGAAAATATTAGCTCTAGTGCTCAAGCTAAAAGAAAACCGGCATTTCCATTAATTCTTTCTCACATTCATCCTCTTCCTCTTTCCTCCATTAATTCTTTTATTTCCATGGTTCGTTCTGACAACACCGACTCTTACTTCTTCATAGTGTGGGAAGAACAATTGTGCCCATTTTTATTTGTTTTATTATGAAATTGAAAATAAGGAAAAATTGGAAGGCATGTTGGAACTGTAATGGAACTGTAATGCTTATGATGTGTGATGAAAATGTTATTAGGATATTTTGAGCTTGAGTGTGGAGCCACGTGAAGAAGAAACTCTTGTAGTAACAGTGTTTGAGATTAGAAAATACAGGAGACTTTCTTGGTGCCATTTTCAGAAAATATGATTTGCTGGCATTTTCAGATTTAGCTTGTGCCAATTTTCTTGTTACTAGGGAAGGGGACTTTCTTGAACTCGTGGATCCACTACTTTTGGACAGTGCGGTCGCCCCTGGTGATCCCGGTGGTGCCGACAATGTAAGGATCCTGAAGCAAGGGGTTGTTTAAGGGGTTCAACAAATCGAAGTTGGATCTGAACATTCTATCTTTCTTGAGGGGAGAGTTTTTTAGTAGTAGCGCGTCCTCGATTGTGGTGATGCGAGTGGCATATTCCTGATAGCGTCATCGACGGGGATGTCATCGGAGGCGAAAGCGGTCTTGGAGGGGTCGTGGTTGGAGAAGGATCAGAGGGGTAAGTCATTGTTTGTGCGCGATTGGCGGAGGGAGGGAATAGAGAGGAAGGACCGACGAATGAAGGTATTAAGGGGCTATGAGGCAGAGGGAAGGATGGTCTAGGGTTTCGTTCTACGCGAAGGGAATGAGATATGATAATAAGTTGTTTATTGATTAAATTAAACTTATTTAAAACTATAAATAAAATAAAGTCAATTCAGAAATCCAATGTATGCCACATCAGTATCCTTTGCTTATGTCACCAAACCACATATTAAATTTTTTAACGTCATCTAGCCTATTTAAGGGCAAGGTCTAAATTGATGCAATTTTTCATAATTAAGGACCTAATTGAGAGCATTTAGAATACGATGACCTATTTGAGATGATCCTGCACAAATAAGGATGTCCGAAATGATTAAACCTAATTTTATTTTGTCTCAATTTAGTCATAATTTTTATTTTGAATTTGATAACGGTTGGAAAATCGTTATTTTTATACATTAATTTGATATCAAAACACAACCTCTATGACTTAGAATGAGCTTAAGACTCAAGTAAAACACTTAGTTGAGTCACATGAGAGTCAAAAGTTGTTTTTAGAGATGTTATGATTGTTTTGCATTGTTTTGCAGGGTTTTGATGAGAATTGAAGATGGAAGTAAAAAAGGGAGGACTTAGACTCATGAAAGAAGGAGAAAAAGGATGAAAAGAAGAGTCAAGTGCACTGTTCAGCGCCAATTCCAGCGCTGAGCGCCAGTTTCGTGGGTGAACTCACTATTTCTCGCTTGAGCGGCACCGCTGAGCGTCTTGTGCGATTAGAGGGTCACCGCTGAGCGGCGTATTGGACCGCTGAGCGGCGTATTGGACCGCTGAGCGGTTTTGCGATTAGAGGCAAACCGCTGAGCGACCAAATTAAGCGCTGAGCGTCCATCAGATGGGCTTGGGCTTAAATTTTGTTACTTTTATGCGCTATAAATAGCCCCAGTGCGATTCTTAAAGCAATTATTTGGCAGGCAGAGACGTCTAGAGCTGTTCTACACTCCTTGGGCAGGCAAAGACGTCCAGATCCTTTCTACACTCCTTGGAGGCGGTTCCTTGGATGCTTAGGCTCCAAACTACTAAATTTAGGGTTTATTCTTCCATACTTTCATTTAATTCCATCTAGTTCACCATGTCTATGGTGAACTAAACCCTTTGTTGTTGGGGAACAATGTAATCTTTTGAAACTCTCTTATATTGAAATTCTTGTTTTATTCATATGCTCGCATATGCCTATATTATCAATTGTTGGGTTCCTTACCTTTGCTTAATGCTTTTATCGTTTAACTCATTCGGTAAATGTTGTTTGTCTTTATTGATACGGAGACGTACAATAATGTCATGAACTGGGGGGAATTCCTTGATTAAGCTAATATCGCCTAGAGATAGGGGTAGGACGATCAATTGTATTTTGCTTCCGTTTATCATGCATTATTAGTTACTAGGGGAGGCTAGAGATAGCAAGCCAGTAATTAGTAATAGGCTCTATTCGCCAAGAGATTGGGTTTAGGGTAGACCAAGAAAGTTTGCAGGACAATATGATAAATAGGCGAATTAAATAAGAAGAGTAGATATAAGAGGGTGTATAAGATGAAATTTTAAACCCCAACAACTCCATTCATCCATAGTTTCTTCTAGCCAATTGATTCACTGCATTTTGCATGTTTATTTTCATCTTGCATTCAAAAACCTAAATTTAATTCTTTTCTCAAGTCTTATGCGATCTCTTTACATGAAAGTTAAGGCCTAAGAGTCCTTTGGGAGAACGGTATTTGGTCTTACCATGTATTATTACTTGATACGATCTGGTATACTTGCAAGGGGTCTTAACAGAATTAAACAATTTTTTCCCTGCCCAAATTCAAACGAAATCTAATTTGTATATAAATGTTATACAAATATTTTTATTATAATATATATTTTTATTAAATATTTCTAAAAGATTAGAGTAAATTTTGTAAAAAAAATAATAAGTAAACTTAATCTTATTAAAAATATTTAAGGTTTAAAGCCTTGGATGGTCCTCATATTTGTATGGGAATCTCAAGTGGGTCCTCGTATTTGCAACTGTCTCAATTGGGTCCTAATATTTGTAAAATTGATCCAATTTTGCCCTTTCCGTTAAGTTATCACAGATAGCGTTAAGAGATGCTAAAGTGGTGCACATTTATGTAAAAGTGTTTTATTATGTGGAATTTTTTAAATTAAAAGTTTTTGACATGAAAAAATTTATTCCTAATCTAACCAAGAAATTTGGTCCTAATCGAACCTTACAGAGGCTCGATCCCCATGGACCTCGTCGTCGGTTGTTGGCCACCAGACCTCCCCCATGGAAGAAATGAGGAATGTAATTAAATCGATTTAGTCCTAATTGAACCCAGAAAACCTAGATTGAACTCCAAATATTGCTTTCCTCTCTTTAATTAGAAAACCCAATCTGGGTAGTCCCTCTTCCTCTTTTAAATACGTTAGGGTTTTTTTCTCTATCTTGTGAACTCTGAACAAAGGTTCAGACTTGTGCTCCCAATTCTCGAAAAATAAAACCTAACATGAGGGCTCTTTGATCTAGTGCAAGAGGACTTCTAGGGGAGCACATATCTTCTTCCCCATATCTCTTTCCGTTTTGTGGACAAACCCAACTCTGGGAAAGGTTCTTCCTGCATGCGAGAACCTATCTTCTTCCCCATATCTCTTTCGGTTTTGCGGACAACCCCAACTCAATATTTTAATGCCTATACTTTGAGTGTTAATGATATCTTTATTAATATCACCATTTCTTCAGTTTGACTAAGAAACGCTCTAATAATTTACATCTGGCGTTGATCATTCGGTTAAGGTGATAAGGATACTATAGTTAAATTGGTTAATGGACACATCAATTTGAACATTGGAATTTTCCTTGTGTAATCTGAATTCTGAAGATCCTTTGCATTCTTAAATATCTTGTTGATCATTATGCCTTGTTAAGACTCCGACAAGTGTACTGAATCGTATCAATTAATAAACATGGTAAGACCAAGTATCATTTCCTAAGAGACTCACTGTTAAACCCCTGGCAAGTGTACCAGATCGTTATCAAGTAATATAATTGGTAAAACCCAATATCGTTCTCCCAAAGGACTCAAAGGCCTTATCTTTTGTGTAAATCAATCTTATAAGACTTGTAGAGAAAATTTACTTGTGATTTAATGCAAAAACAAAAAGTAAACATGCAAATGCAATTAATTCAATTGGCAAGAAAAAGGTATCGATGAATGGAGTTGTTGGGGTTTACAATTTCATCTTATCCACTCTCTTATATCTACTCTTCTTATTAAATTCGTATTATCTAATTGTCATGTAACTTTCTTAGTCTACCCTAAACTCGATCCCTCGGCGAGAAGAGCCTACTACTAGTTACTGGCTTACTATCCCTAGTCTCCCTTAGTAATTAGCAGTGCAAGTACCACAGAAGCAAAATACAATTAATCGTCCTACCCCCCTATTCCTAGGTGGTATTTGTTGATCAAGAATTCCTTATCAGTTCATGACTTCCCCGTACGTCCTCGTAACGAAAAGACAAACATCTTTTTATCAAATGAGTTAAATGATAATAGCATAGAGCATAGATAAAGAACCCACAATTGATAATAACAGCATATGCAAGCATATGAATAAAACAAGAATTTCAATAAAAGAGAGTTTCAAAAGATTACATTGTTCCCCAACAACAAAGGGTTTAGTTCACTATTGACATGGTGAAACTAGATGAAATACAATGAAAGAATGGAAAAGCAAACCCTAGATATGATAAATTGGAGCCTAAGCATCCAAGAAATCTTCTTCAAGGAGTGTAGAACAGCTCTGGACGACTTCTTCTGCCAAAAGAATAATATTTGAATCGCACTGGGGCTATATATAGGGCATAAAAGTAAAACAATTTAAGCCCAAGCCCAGCAGACAACTGCTCAGCGTCCAACTTTACCGCTCAACGGTTTCCCTCAAGCCGTACCACCGCTCAGCGGTCAGTTTCACCGCTGAGCGGTTTGCCTCTAATCGTTCTAGAGGCTCAGCGTCACCGCCTGGGCGCTAGACAACAACTTTCCCTCGAATAATGGCGCTCAGCGGTGCATTTTGACACTGAGCGGTACATAAACTCTTCTTTTTTTCTTTTTTCTTCTTCTTCCTTGAGTCTAAGACCTTCCTTCTTCAATTCCATTCTTAATTCTCATCAAAAACCCTGCAAAACAATGCAAAACAAGCATAATATCTCTAAAAACAACTTTTGACTCTCAAATGACTCAACTCAAGTGTTTTACCTGATTTTAAGCTCATTCTAAGTCATAAAGGGTGTATTTTGATATCAATTTAAGCATGAAAATAACGGTTTTAGACCGTTATCACTCATGGCCTAGATAGTTATGTGATTTCTTGATTAATAAGACTTAAGAACAAACTCTTTTGGTTTAAAATGCAAATAAAGGAAAGTAAATATGCATGTAGTTTGATCAATTGAACAGAAGCACAGAGATGAATGGATGAATTTAGTATTATGAGATGAATATGTTGTTGAGGTTAGATTTCACCTAGCTTACTCTCATGTATATACGAATTCTACTTCTTCATTAATGTCAATTTCACTATCTAAAGTACTTAAAACCGATTCCCTCGGCGAAGAAAGCCTATCCTTAATTACTAGGTAAGAATTCCTTGCATCCCTAATAATTAATTCTATATTACGATTAGTAGCTTAAGACAACCAAAACTCATATCCTCATTCCTGAGCAATACTACTTTTGGGAGCAATTCCCCAGAACCTGAATTGTAAGATACCCTTCGGTACTCATGCAAATAATACATCATGCTATGAATGAGTTAAACAAAGCAAGCATTAAGCACAGAAGAATTACCCAATCAATTAATGAAAGAAGCATATGTAATTAATAAACAATTGAAATACATGAGAGTTCATAAAGTTTTACATCATTCCCAACAATAAATAGAATTTAGTTCACCATTATCATGGTGAAACCTGATGAACAATGGAAAAGAATGAGATAGAAAAACCCTAAAAGTTGAAGATGGAAGCTCCTGCATCCAAATCCGCCTTCAGATAATGAAAGGGTGTGTTTCTGCGCCTTTTCTGTCAAAAGATACAATGCCTAGGACGTCCAAGTCCTTAAATAGATCAAAATAAAAACAGAAAACACAGCCCAAGCCCAGTCGTCAGCACTCAACGCCCCACTTAGGGCGCCCAGGTGTGGTGTGGTACAAATTATGGCGCTCAGCTTTACTGAAAAGGGCAAGCAGGAGTGGTGCGACTAGAGGAAGTGCCGCTCAGCACCCCAAAAAGGGTGCCCAGGCGTGAACCCAAAGCTTCCTGCGCTGAGGGCCTCAGAAAAGGGCAGTCAGGCGTGAGACAGTGTACTCTAGCGTTGAGGGCCCCTAAAAAGGGTGCTCAGGCGTCTTGCAATCCTCCTTTCTGATGCTTTTCAAGTCCTTCCTGAGTTCCAACTCCTTGGTACTTCAACTCTTCTTCCAAATCATCTCAGTTCCTGCTAAAACAAGGGAATCTAGCCATAAAATCATTAAATTCACCCTCAACTCTCTTATTCACACAACTTAAGCAAAATCATGATTTCAAGCAAGTTTCTAAGTCAAAAAGGGTGTTTTTAGTATCAGAATTAAGTATCAAATAACGGTAAATTCAACCGTTATCACAACCCCAAACTTAGAACTTTGCTTGTCCTCAAGAAAACAAAATGTAACTTAGGTTTCAAACAATCACTACAATGGTTCAATGCATCTCAAAACTTTTATTTCCAAGACAAGTAATCACTCATATCAGCTCATTATAAAAATACCAGTCAAGATGTACAGATGCCTTAATTCAATCAAGCTCACTGTGGTGCTCACATAATCACAGAATATTCAACAGATGTCATCCTCATGAATGATCAATCAACCAAGCACAGATGTAATCATGTATACATGGAACTACTCCTCACCAGAATAAGTGTTTCACTCAAACACACAGGTGTATATTGAGGTGACTCATTCGCTTTACTATCACAGTGTCACATAAATCAACTTTGCCTTTCATTTAACCACAATTAAACATACTCACAAGCAAGTATCATCACAAGGTCTTTTTATGGCTTGTAACGTTGTTGGGCTAAGAAGAAAATTGGTTTTTCCGGACAACAAAATCCTTGAGTTAAAAGAGTTATTCATAATTTCATCATTCAAACACAATCTCTCTTTCCAAGAAACCATTTTCACTTATTCCCAGCTTTCCCTTACATTGAGCTTTTCTTTCTTTCTTTCTTTTTTTTTTCTTTTGTTTTTCATTTGCTCAACAGTTAACTCAATGCTTATTCTTTTTATTTTATTTTTATAATTTTCCCAACAACCCCAAACTTGAACCTTTATCTATACCACTCAAATATTCTCAACTTAACTCAAGGTAAAGATTTTCAAAAAGGTTTTTTTTTCCTGATATTTAAGGCTCAAGGTTCAAAGGATAGAACACATTGTGCTCTTTTTATTAGGCTAAAATCATGCATTGGCTAAAAAGGGATAACAACAGATAACATTGATCATATGACACAAGCAAGCAAGTGATTCAATCATAGAAACATGGGCAAAGTCATTCAGGTTTTCAAAGTAATAGCAATCATTCACAGAAAAATCTGGAGTTCAGTCCTTATACAGGCTAATTAAAGTTCCAAAACTTAGATAAACATCCTGCTCAATATCACAATCACAAGTTTACCTCATGCATCTATTTCGCACATATTGTGAGCAACCACTTGTATATCAGCACATTATGCATCATCTCAACATCAATCAATATAATGAAGCATCATAAAGCAATATTCATCACAAATCATAGCATCATATATCAAACCATAGCAAAACAGTTTAGTTTTAAGCCAAGTACATCATAACCTATACTAAAACAAAATCGACATAAATTAAAAAGATAAATTTAGAAAACTAGGTTGCCTCCTAGTAAGCGTTTCTTTAATGTCACTAGCTTGACCCAATAAGCTCAAGGGTTAACCAAGTCCATAATTGTGGAAAGGCGTTCAATCTCACCACCCAAATAATGTTTGAGACGTTGCTCGTTCACCACCCAACTTTTTTGTGGATCATCAGAAGCCGGATCTGTCAACTCAATTGCTCCATGTGGATGAACATTCTTAATTATAAACGAACCAGACCACTTAGACTTCAACTTCCCAGGAAAAAGCTTTAAGCGTGAGTTGAAGAATAACACCCACTGTCTTGGATGAAAAACCTTCTTTACCAGCTTCCTATCATGATAGAATTTTACCTTTTCTTTGTAATTCTTGGAGGAATCATAAGCATGCAACCACATCTCTTCAAGCTCAAGAATTTGTCTTCTTCTCCTATCAGCAGTATCAAATGGATCAAAATTTAAGAACTTCAAAGCCCACAAAGCTCGGTGTTCCATCTTCACTGGCAAATGGCATGCTTTTCCATAGACTAACTGAAAAGGAGATAACCCTATAACTGTCTTCATTGTTGTCCTATACACCCAAAGAGCATCATCTAGCTTTTGAGACCAATCCTTCCTTGATGAAGGAACTGTTTTCTCCAAAATCCTTTTTATTTCCCTATTAGACACCTTAACTTGCCCATTTGTCTACGGATGATAAGGTGCAGCCACCTTATGTCTCACGCCATAGTGCTTGAGTACCTTTGCAAGCTGAGAGTTGGAAAAATGGGATCCTCCATCACTAATGAGTATTCTGGGAGTTCCAAACTGGGAGAAAATTTGCCTTTTCAAGAATTTAATAACTATGCTAGCATCATTCTTGGAACAAGCCATGGCTTCTACCCATTTACTCACATAATCCACCGCCACCAATATATATTCATTATTAAAAGATGGTGGAAAAGGTCCAAAAAAATCTATACCTCAGCAATAAAAAACTTCAACCTCTAATATGCCTTGTAATGACATCTCATGGCGTCTTGAGATGGTCCCCGTCCTTTGACATTTATCACAATTTCTGGCATGATTATGAGCATCTTTAAACAGGTAGGCCAATAAAATCCTGACTGGAGAACTTTCGCAGTTGTTCTTTCTCCATTAAAATGCCCCACATAAGGTGAATGATGACAATGCCAAAGTATTCCTTCTACTTCTTCATTCGCCACACAACGCCTTAAGAGATTATCCTCTCCAATTTTAAACAAGAAAGGATCATCCCACATAAATTGTTTCACATCATGAAGAAAATTTTTCCTCTGTTGCTGATAACAGTTGAAAATACCGTTATCTGTGATGTAATTTTGATACTAATTGCACCCCTTTTTACTTAGAAACTTGCTTGGACTCACAATTTTTCTTTAGTTTTGTGAATAAGAGAATTGAGGTTATACTTAATGATTTTATTACTAATTCCCTTGATTTTGTAGGCTACTTGAATGAATTGAAAGAAGAGTCAAAGTATCAAAATGTTAGAGTGCAGAAAAGTCAACCAGAGTACAGAAAAGTTGCGCTGAGCGGAAAAGGGGCACTGAGTGCCATTTTTAGTGCCAATTTTTTTCTATTTTGTGCCTGAGCGCCACCGCTGAGCATCATTTAAGTGTCGCACCTACCGTTGAGCGTCAATTTCGTGTTTTGGGCCAGTTTTCTACAATTTTTATGATCTGTTTTGGGTTTGGACCCGTTTTTTGTTATTTTTTTGCCCTATTTAAAGACCTGAACGTCTTAGTGTTTGTATCTTTTGATGGCTTAAGCATAGAAACACGCTTTTCACCCTTTTTGGGGCAGATTTGGGGATATAAGAGCTCTCCTCTTCTCTTTCTAGGGTTTTATCTCTTCTATTCCATTGTACACCTAGTTTCCACTTGACGGTGGAGAACTAATCTCATTTGTTATTGGGGAAGATGTAACATATAAACTCTCTTGTATTTGAACTGATTCTTGTTATTGATATATGCTTATTTCATTAATTGTTAGAGATATTCTTCTTTGCTCAAATGCTTGTGATGTTTTATTCATGTATGGCATAAATATTATGATTTGTAAGTATCAGGAGATTTCGTACTCCTAGGGTTGGACGATTTGGGGATGTGACAACTCTCCTCTTCTCTCCTTAGGATTGTTATTGAGAGATATCTTACAAATCACGATCTGGGGAATTCTCCCAAAAGCAACATTACCTAGACATAATGATAGGAGGGTTGGTTGCCTTTAAGCTTTTGTGCGTATGTAATGCAAAATTAATTGCTAGGGACACAAGACACTGTAAACTAGTAATTAAGGATAGACTTTCTTCACCGAGACATCAGGTTTAAAGTAAATTAGAAAGTGGCATTAACATTAATGAAGAAGATGAATTTGTTTATGCATGAGAATGATTAGGTGAAATCTAAACTCTAACAACATATTCATCTCATATTATCAACATCATTCATTCACTTTTGTGTTTAGCCTCAATTGATCAAATTGCATGCGTGTTTACTTTTATCGTTTTGCATTCAAAAAACCCCAAATATTGTTCTTATAGCCTTAATTGGTTAACCAAAAGCACAACTGTTTAGAGTCGTGAGTCTCTTAGAAAAACGGTACTTGGTTTTACCATTTTATATTACTTGATACGATTTGGTACACTTGTCGGAGTCTTAACAGTTGCAAGTTAAAATCTTCTGGGATTACTCCAACAACTTTGAAATTAGCCATATCAGCAAATCATGACCTTTGTTGAATATACAAGAGTGTTTCATCTGAGAAAGACTCCCAAATTTCTTTTTCCTTACTTGTAACTTCACCATTGAGTAACCGAGATAAGTGATCAACAATCAAATTCTCACTCCCCTTTTTATCACGGATTTCCACATCAAATTCTTGCAATAAAAGTACCCATCTAATCAAACCCAGTTTAGAATCCGGCTTGGTTAGCAAATACTTTATCGCCGCATGATCCGTGTATATGATCACTTTAGACCCAATGATGGGTGTCGCACCCCATGCATATTTAATGTGCATAAAGAATGCAGTATAGACTAGGAAATGACTCCTAGGTCGTCTCTCAAGGACTAAACTGTGGTTTGAGAATCAGGTCAAACACGAATGGGGGGGTTGTCGAAAGGTTTGTGAGTGATGATGAATTCAATTAAAACACAGATGCAATAGAAATGAAAAACAAAAATGTAAACGAAAATGTAAAAACGGAATAAAATACAGAATAAAAATGGTTGGTCATTAACTCAATTTCTATGCTTCGAATCACAGATTAACGACAAGTACACATTACTCTAATCCAAATCCAAATCGAATCACCCAACTAAGCGAAGGCTAATTCGGTTTTCAGAATTACAAACTAAGTGAATGCAATGCACAAATTTAATCAGTCATGCACCATACAGTCTAATCAACTAAGCGAAGATTAAACACCGATTAGGCAACTAAGCGTATACCCAATCGCAAGAACACAACAGATTAAATATTAAGCATGACAATTAAAATGCAGAAGTCTGATGAATAAACTACTCTAACCTCAAATCCAACATAGCTAACCGACTAAGCAAAGGCTAATCATGCTATCATAAAAGCGAACTAAGCGAACGCAATGCATCCAATCCATCTGATGTGTTCTATAATGATTGATCAACTAAGCGAAGATGCAATCACCAATTGGCCAAATAAGCTTATACCCATTGCAAGAACACAGTCAGACTTCATATAATGCTAGGTAGAGCAGAATAAACACAAGAACAATCCGATAATCTCAAAGAAGCAATATAATTTTGTTAACGACCAACCAACTAACTTAAGCTAACATCACAATTAAATTAAATAAACTTGCGTGACTCATTTGAATTGAAATTGCTAAATCATAAATGCATCTTCCATTAAGCAACAAGTAGAAGCACAATGCAGCGAGAAGAAATAAAATGCCAATTCCGTGAACCATTTGAATGCAATAAATAAATAAAGAAAAACGCATGAGCTGAAATGGAATTGCTAACTCAAAATAAATTGCACATTAAAGCTAAAAAATAAAAACAAGCGTCAAGCTAATACATGGAATGCTGATTGCAGCAACTTTCAAGCACCTCATCACCGAAAACAATAAACTAAAAAAATACTCTTGAACAATGGAAATGTTATATATCAATATGCGACTTAAATGATGAATGATTTCTAATATATAAAATATAAAAAAATCTAGTTCCAAGACAAAGTAACGTTGCTGGAATAAAAAGACATTCAAAGATTTCAAAAGCCAAATAACATAAATCCAAAAAGGTGGGTGGCGTTGTATGCTCTTCTGCAAAACTAAAATGAGTGCAGCTGCTAGACCTAACCCATGTCTCTCCATTCCATCCTCCAAAAATCTCAAGAAAGCTCTCCAACGTGCTCCTCTTCAGAGAAAGCAAAGAAATCCATCTCCGTATGCACACCAAATATGAAATCCACACCTCATTTCACATCTTAGCTTAAAATAAAATTGACGTGACATTTCTCTTTAAGTCCCAAAATATTATCCAACAATTTCCCTACAATTGATAATGCAAATAATTAGCCTCAAATAATTCAAATTAATTAAAATAAGAATTTCTGGTCAAATTAAGCACAATTAGGAAAAATGGGGAAATATTGGACATTCAAGCATAATTCCCTGATTAAATCTAGCACAATAAGCTAAGTGGAATCAAGAAAATATTGACTCATCACCCAATAAAGTAAGGTCTAAATTTCTCCAAGGCATAAACTATGGCCAGAAATTCCTTCTCAATAGTGGCATAATTCGACTAGGCTTCATTCAAAACTTTGCTAGCATAATAAATAGTGTGAAACACCTTCTCTCTTCTCTGACTAAGTACAACACCTATGCCATAATCATTGGCATCACACATTAGTTCAAAGTTTTGATTCCAATCCGGAGCTACAATCACTGGGGCTGAAACCAATTTACTTTTCAAAATATCAAAAGCTTCAAGACATTCATTACTCATCACAAAAGGCATGTCTTTAACAAGAAGATTACTTAGTGGTTTGGCAATCTTTGAAAAATCTTTAATGAATCTTCTATAAAATCCAGCATGCCCCAAGAAGCTTATATTTCCTTTCACATTAGCTGGTGGTGGAAGTTTCTCAATGAAATCCACTTTGGCTTTGTCAACTTCAATTCCCTTAGAAGAAATCTTATGACCCAAGACAATACCTTTAGTGACCATAAAATGGCATTTTTCCCAATTGAGAACAAGGTTTGTCTGGATACATCTTTTAAGCACAATATCCAGGTTGGACAAACACACATGAAAAGAATCACTAAATACTGAAAAATCATCCATGAAGATTTCAATACATTTTTCTATTAAATCTGCAAAAATTGCCTGCATACACCTCTAGAATGTATCTGGAGCATTACATAATCCAAATGGCATTTTTATGTAAGCAAATATACCAAATGGACATGTAAATGCCATCTTCTCATGATCCTTTGGATCCACCACAATTTGATTGTATCCAAAATATCCATCCAGAAAGCAATAGAAAGCCTGACCTGACAACCTCTCCAACATCTGATCCATGAAAGGAAGGGGAAAGTGATCCTTCCTTGTGGCCTTATTCAACTTTCTATAATCAATACACATCCGTCACCCAGTAACTACCCTAGTAGGTATGAGCTCATTTTTCTCATTATAAATCATTGTCATCCTACCTTTCTTTGGCACCACCTGTACTAGGCTCACCCAAGCACTATCAAAAATAGGATAAATTATACCAGTTTCTCAAAGCTTCAACACTTCTTTCCTGACTTCCTCTTTCATCATAGGATCCAGTCGTCTCTGTGGTTGGGCAACTGGTTTATACTCATCCTCCATGAATATTTTGTGCATGCAATAAGTCAGGCTTATACCTTTAAGATCTGAAATTGACCATCCAATAGCCCCTTTGTTGGCTTTTAGTACCTCCACCAACTCTTCTTCTTCTTTGGCGGAAAAAGAGTTATTGATGATGATTGGTTTCTTCCCACCATATTCTAGAAAAACATACTTCAAATGTGGTGGTAACATTTTTAATTCAGGTTTCTTTTCCTTGACTTTCTCATTGGCATTTATTTCTTCAATTTTTGCCTCAAGAGAAGGAACTTCTTTCAACGCTTCCAAATCAGTCAAGCAATCATCAATCAACTTCTCTTCCTCCTCATTCAAATCTTCAAATGCATCAATGAGCGTTTTCTCTAGACGAGACGAACAACATACCATCTTTTCTTGCACCATACATACTTCATCAAGTACATCAAATTGAAAACATGCCTTACTATCATTTGAATGAGACATAGCTTCAAACACGTTAAAATTCACTTCTTCATCTTGTACTCTCACCTTGAGTTTGCCATTCTCCACATTAATTAAGACTCTTGCAGTCTTCATAAAGGGTCTCCCAAGAATGAAAGGCACGTCTACATCCTCCCTCATCTCCATGATGACAAAATCCATAAGAAGTAAGAATTTGCCCACTTTAACAAGCACATCTTCAACCACCCCATAAGGGTATTTCAAGGATCTATCTACTAGTTGAAGAGTCATCTGAGTAGGCTTGAGTTCCAAACCTTCAATTTTTCTAAACATAGAGAGTGACATCAAGTTAATGCTAGCTCCGAAATCAATCAATGCCCTTCCAACAATTAGCTTCCCTATAGTGCATGGAATAGTGAAGCTTCCTGGATCTTTAAACTTAGGAGGTAAAGGTTTATGTATGATAGCACTACAGTTTCCTTGCAATTCAACGGTCTCCTTTTCAATGTATTTCCCCTTCTTCATGAGTAGTTCCTTCAAAAATTTAGCATATGAAGGCATTTGTTGTAAACGCTCAAATTGTTTTTCTTTCTCCTTCCTTGAATAATTCTTTGGGTAAGGAAGGGATTTTTCAAATTTTTCTTCTTTTTTTCTCTCATCCTCTTGTTCACTCTTTTTTTCTCCCTCAATTTTCGCCTTTTCTTTCCTCTCACTCTCTTCTTTCTTTTTCTTTTTCTACTCATTTTCTTCCTTTTCACTCAACTTCTCTTTCTCTTTTGTCTCCATTTTTCTCTCATATAATACCTTGCCACTTTTAGTAACAATGGCCTTACACTCCTCCCTAAGGTTAACTTTAATATTAACCTCAAAAGCCTCCAACTTTTTGTAATAAGAGATGCTCACTTGCATAAATTGCTGAAGAGTTCCCTCAAGCTTTATAGTCTTCTCATATAAAGAGGGTTGATGTTGCCATTGTTGTTGTTGCGGTGGTCTATTAAATTGATTTCCCATGTAATTGACTTCTTCTCGGGCTTCAACAGGCATAACACATTGACCATTAATATGATCACCACCACATAATTCACAGAGTTTTTGTTGAACCTGTGAAACATTCTGCAGCTCCTTTGGTAATTGAGAGAGTTTCTTCGTCAAATTATCTAATTATTGAGTAATAATCTTATTCTATGCGAGCAGAGCATCTTGAGATTGAATTTGTAGAACTCCCTTCTGTTGAAGTGGAGCCCCTCTTTCACTGTGCATCTCATTATCATTAGTAGCCATGTTTTCAATAAATTCATATGCTTCCTCTGGAGTCTTTCATTTGATGTTACCTCCAACTAAGGCATCTAGCATCAATTTAGTTTGTGAGCCAAGTCTTCCAAGGAAAAGAATGACTATCGTCGCTTCATCAAAGCCATGTGTGGGCGTCTTTCTGATAACGGTTGGAAAACCATTATTTTTATACATTAATTTGATATCAAAACACAACCTCTATGGCTTAGAATGAGCTTAGAATCATGCAAAATACCTTAGTTTGGGTTCAAGAGAGACAAAAGTGGTTTTAGAGATATTATGCTTGGTTTTACATTGTTTTCGCAGGATTTTACGAGAATTGAATGATGAAGATGAAGAAGGAAGGACTTGGAATTGAGAAAGGGCGAGAAAAGATGAAAAGGAGGAGCCACGACCACCGCCCAACGCCAACTTAGCGTTAGGCGCCCAAGTCATAGACCGTTGAGTGTCCAGTGAGCGTTGAGCGTTCTGCATGGCCACCGCTGAGCGTTAGCTAACGCTGAGCGCCTAAATGAATGGGCCTGGGACGAATTTCTGTTATTTTTATGGCCTATAAATAGACCCAGTGCGATTCTCAGAGGAATATTTTGGAAAACAGAGACGTCAGAGCACATTCTTCACTCCTTGGAGGCGGCTTTTGGATGCGGGAGCTCCAAATTACCAATTCTAGGGTTTATTCTTTCATTCTTTCCATTAATTCCATCTAGTTTCACCATGTATATGGTGAACTAAACCCATTGTTGTTGGGGAACAATGTAATCCTTTTGAAACTCACTTATACTAAAATTCTTATTTTATTCATATGCTTGTATTATCAATAATTTGAGTTTTCTTTTCTGCGGATAGAGCTTGCATCATTTAACTCATTTGGTGTCATGATCTTTGATTTTGTTGATACGGCGACATACGGGGAAATCTAAAACTGTTAAGAATTCTCTTGATTATGCAATACTACCTAGCGATAGGAGTAGGACGGTCAAATGCTTTTAAGCTTCTGTGATTAATGCATTAGTAATTACTAGGGAGACTAGCAATAGTAAACTAGTAATTATGGTAATAGGCTTTTTTCGTCGAGCGATCGGGTTTAGAGTAATTTAGAAAGTTGCATGACATTGATAATAAACCGAATTTAATAAGAAAAGTAGTTATAAGAGAGTGGATTAGGATGAATTTGTAAACCCCAACAACTCCATTCATCCATAGTTTCATTTGCCAATTGATTCAAGTTTTGCATTTTGCATGTTTAATTTTATCTTTACATCAAAATACCAAATTATTCTTCTTTCAAGTCTTATGCGATCAAATCACATGAACGTTTAGGCCACTGAGTCCTTTGGGAAAATGATACTCGGTCTTACCGTTTATATTACTTGATAACGATCTGGTACACTTGCCAGGGGTCTAACAAGTTTTTGGCGCCGTTGTCGGGGACTCTACAATTTAACTATTCTATTTGTGTGATTTTGATTCAATTTGATTTGGTTCTATTATTATTTTTGTTGTTGTTTTTGTTGTATTTTTATATAAAAGTGCTTTTAGGGTTTTTGTTTCTTGTGTATGCAGGAAGCAATTCACACCAAAAGCAAGAAAAATCAACCTCTTCTCAAAGGACTGAGTGATTGGAGGGGGAGGAAAGTCAGAAGACCATCCCGTGAATTGTTCCCCTCTCCTGAAAGACTTGTACAATCTTCACCGGAGGTTTCTACTCAAAATACAGAAGATATGGCAGAGGAAGCTCCTCCTAGACAAACACTTGTAGACGCATCAAATATTGTTGGCTCGTTACATTTTAACAGCATTGCCATACCAAGGGACAACATAATTAATATGGGTTGTCGAATGAGAATCCATATGATCATTTGATAACTTTCACTGAAATTTGTAACACGGTTAAGATGACTGGAGTATCAGATGATCGGATAAAACTCAGCTTGCTTCCTTTTTCACTAGGAGGCAATGCTAAGTTATGGCTGAATTCTTTTTCGCAAGGAAGCCTTACTACGTGGGAGACTGTGGCATCTAAATTCGTGAATAAATACTTTCCACAGTCAATAAGTCATTCAAGGAAAGTTGGAGATCTCTTCGTTTAAACAGGGTATGGAGGAAACCTTGGGACAAGCATAGGAGAGATTCAAAGGATTAATGAGGAAGACGCCTGTTCATGGGTTTGACAAGACAACGTTGGTACTTGCATTCCTTGGAGGCCTGAATACGCAGTCTAAGATGATGTTAGATGCTTCAGCTAGAGGTGATATTAAAAGAAAGACTGGGGATGAAGCCTATGATCTAATTGAAAGTATGGTTGTGAATGAGCAGGTTCCTAGTGAAAGAAGTACAACAGTGCAGAAGAGAGGAGTTCTCCAATTACCTCCTGATGATGCATTGCTTGCTGAACATAAACTCCTCACGCAACAAATGGAGAATTTAACGAAGGTTATTTCTCAACTTCCTAAGGAGATAAGGAATATATCTCAAGCTCAACAACTATGTGATCTTTGTGGTGGTGATCATATTAATGGTCAATGTTGTTCCAGAAGAAACGCAAGAAGAAGCCAACTTTATGGGAAATCAGTTATAGTACAGACAGGGTAACTTCAGCCAAGGTAATTCTAACCAAGGTTGGAAGAATCACCCTAGGATTGGACAAAGCTAGAATAATTCATCTGGACAGACTGAAGGCTCTTTCAACAGATCACAACCGTCACCCTTATGGAAAAATGTGGCTACCCTATCTGATAATGTGAAAAGCATGGACGAGAAATTCGATAAATTCTTCAAGGTATATGATTCTCATTATAAAAGTAATGAAGCTAATTTCAGAACTTTGGAGATGCAAATCGGGCAACTATCAAAGAGGGTGGAGGCGACAGAAAAGAACCAATTTAGGGATAATATTGATGTTAACCCTAAGGAGGAATATAAAGTTGTTGTGAGCAGAAGAGAGAAAATAATAGAAGAGGAAGTTATTGAGATAAATGATAGTGAGGAGGAGGAAGAGGAGATGAGAGAAGAAAAAAATGTTATTGAGATAGAGAGTAGTGAGGATGAAGAAGAAGAGAGAAAAAAAAATTTTGAAGAAGAAGAAGATAGAGAAAATGAGAGAAGAGAAAATCACTATGGGCAATTTAGTGAGATTTTTAATCAGGTGATTGTCATGCCTTCAGTTGAAGTACTTCACCAGGTTCCTGTTTACTTCAAGAGAATAAAGTATTATCTTGGGGAGGTTATAAATCTTGATGAAGAAGAAGCTGAAAAACAGGAAGTTTGTACACAGCCTAAGAAAAGAAAACATCCACCGAAGATGAAGGATCCAGGAAGTCTTAATCTTCCCTGCATTATTGGAGATGTGGATGTAGGGAGAGCTAGGCTAGATTTTGGGTCTAGTATTAATATGATGCCCTTATCTTTGTTGATAAAGATTGGAGGGCTAACATTGAAACCATCTAATCTTTCTATGATGGTGGCGGATGGGTCTTCTAAGAGACCGGTTGGTATGGTGGAGGATGTGGTCATTCGTGTCGAGCATCTTGAATTCTTGGTTGATTTTATAGTCATGGATATGGAGCTCAATGAAAGGATTCCATTGATTCTTGGTAGACCTTTTATGAAGACTGCCAAAGTGGTTATTAGTGTCCATGACGGAAGGATTATGCTAAAGGACCAAGAAAAAATGCTAATTTATACTGACTCTGAGAGGAAGCTCAACCGAATACAAAAGAGAGCCAAATATAAAGCTTCAAGGAGAGATGCTGCAGCTGGAGGATGTGAAGGTACTAATAATAATGGTTGTAATATTTTGCAGGTACCTAAAGATGAAGATATTGATAAAGGAGGTAAAATTCACTTGGAGGATGCACCATTCCAACCTGGTTTAAAGGTCAAATTTAAGAAGAAGGAGTGGATGGTGAAGCGGCATATAAAGACTAGAGAGATAGAAATTGAAGATCCATATTCCAGAATAATCAAGAGGGTGGATAGAAGGCAGCTGATGAGTTGGTGTGATGAAGACATCAACTTCAAAGAGAAGACATGAGATTTGTTGCGTCAAGCTAATGACGTAAAAAGAGCGCTAACTGGGAGGCATCCCAGTGATTGTTGAACATTATTTTGGATTATTCGGGCTTGTAAATTTTTTTGGATTTTTGAACAATTTTTGGGTAGCTTCTACTGAGGGAAGCTAATTATTTATGTATCTATTGAAGGATATAGGTAAGTACACCTACTGAAGGGTGTTGGGAAACACTTATTGACAAGTGCTAGAAAGGTTTGGGTCAGGCTCGCGACGTTAAACAAGCGCTACCTGGGAGGCCACCTAGTTGATTATTGTTTATTTTTAATACCTAGTTTAGTTGCATTTTAGGATTGAGTGCTGCAAATGTTAGTGGTATATCATTCATCGTAGACATATAAGAAGAATGACAATATCTCTTTCGGTTTCGCGGGCACTACATCAAACATGGCTAATTGCATTGAGAGAAAAATCTCTCCCATGGAAGTCATAGGCCAATCCTATACTTTAGAGCAAATTGCTTTTAATTTGAGACACCATTAGAGGTGGCACAAACAAAAAAAGGAAACGAAAATTCCCAAAATCTTGCTCTATCTTTCCTTTCGAACCTCTTCTAACACTACTTCAAAACGATATAGTTCTGTTGTCCACACCAAACTCTTTCTCTGTTAGGGCTTTCCCCAATCAGCAAATTGTGCATCACCCAAGTGTCGAACTCTTAATCGTTGGTGACGGTGGTCTCAAACTTGAAGAAGAGGGAAACGGTTTCCCTGCTTGCGAGTGAATAGGAGGAGTCAGCGTTGGTCACGTTGACGCGGTGACCAACGACGAGCTTGGCGGCGACTGGTGGCGCTAGTGGTTCCTTGGCTCATGCTTCGCAGCGTCCGAGCTCGCACAAGAGGCGATTGACGGAGGAACGAGAGGGCTTCTCTCTCATGAAGAGAAGAAGGAGAAGGGAGGACCCAACGCCATGGTCGGCGATGCCTCCAATGGTCAACAGCGGTGCTGGCGACGCCTTGGACCGTGACTCGCCGTGGCCGGTTGGGTGGAGACTGAGGCGAACGCGCATGAGCGGAGGAGATGAGCGCTTCTAGGGTTCCTCTGGTTCCCTTTTGGATTCAAGAGGTGGATGCAGAGACCAATTGGTCTGGTGGGAGAGGCGAAAAACCCTAATGGGTTTTAGATTGGTAGAATGTAGTTGATTGTCTTCTTCTTCTCTAGGAGACCAAATCCCTAATTCTCTTTCTCTAATCCTATTTCAGTAAAAATGTTATAATCTGAACAATTTTACCCTTGGTTGAGGAAGAAAGGGTGTGTGTTTGGGGAGTGAGGGTTTGAGGGTGGAAGTGGGAAGGAAGCAGCTTGGGCGGAGGAGCGGAAGAGGTGAAAGGTGATTAGTGGTTGGAGAGAAGAAGAACCAACATCGCCACATGGATTTGATTATTCTAAAACACATCACCCATTCAATTTAATGCACAATGTCACGCCATAAAAAAAATACAACTCAGCTCAAGTTAACGGCGTCTGGGACAACTTAACGGTTAGGGTAAAATTAGCTTAATTTTACAAAAAATATGACCCAACTGAGATTATCATACAAAAGTGAGGAACAATATTTAATTAACTTCATTTTAAAAATATTAAACTATTCAATATATCTTATCTTTTAAAAAATTTAAAAGTGTTTAAAAATTACAAATTTTAGTAAAAATATTCAAATAATGTGACTGAATTGACTAATACAATCCAACTTTATTAATAATCAATTAATTAATATGAATCAGAAAACTAAAAAATTTATTCAACTCAAGTTTTTTATTAAATTGAACAATGATTGTATCCAAATCCTACCAACCAATAGTTTATATGCCTATATGAAACACCACTGAAAGAACTAAAGGTTAAATAATTTTCTCCATGGAATTTTCTCTAATTTGTTAAAAATATATAATAAAATTATCAATTTTAATAAAATTATTTGTATAACATTTATATACAAATTAAATTTTATTTGAATTTAAAGAGGGACAAAATTGTTTAATTTTAAAAAAAAAATAGGACTTAATTGAGACAAAATAAAAATACAAGGACCAAATTGAGACTAATGCAATGACATGGGATATGATAATGACTCGTGACATTGTCACTATTACGTCACACTATCATTGTCACATGGCACAATGTCAATTTGACATGTGACAAAAATTTATATTTTCTAAAAAATATATAAACAATAAAAAATATTTGAAAAAAAGAACCACGAATTTATATTGACACCCTCTTTGATGGTTGTTAGTATAAAACTAAAGGCAAGGACTTGATTGTGTCAATTTTTCAAAAATAAAAATTCAATTGAGACAAAACAATTTATGGAACCGATCTGCGATTTTTAAAAAAATTAGGGACCGTTGAAATGATTAAACCTATAAAATTAAAGATTCATGATTTATATATTTACTTCTAGAAGGTGTAAGTCTAATAATAAATAATAGACTTAAATGTTCCTCCATGTGCCACATGACCACAATAGATTACAGTTTCAATTGCATCTCTACTTGTTCATTAGAACTACTTTTCCATCATGTGACAAGGTTACTTTCTGGTCTAGTCGTACGTATTTTTGTTTCACATTACCAACCATGATAGCTAGAAACTCTTCTCGACTCTCACTCTTGGCTATCTTCTTCAACATGAATCAAATGATAAAATTATGTGATTGTTGTATATCATCCAAACAATGAATGAGTCTTATATTCTTGTATTAAGAGAAATCCTAATGTAATTCTATTTTTATAGTGAAGATATGTTATTGGCTTGATCCTATAATTTTTTTTCTTCATTGAAAGGATTTTTCTAGAGTTGTCAAAACGGGTAACCCAGCTCGACCCCAGCCCGGTCCACCACGGGTTGGTCATTTAGTGAGCCAACCCAACCCAGCTCATCTATTAGCAAGCCAAAAAAATTCGAACCCGGCTCGACCCACCACGGGTTGGTGGGTAAACGGGTTGGCTCACTGGTCCACTTAATTATAATTTTTTTTAAATAAAAAAAATTTCAAACTTTCTATAATTCAAATCTAAACAAATTTCACTCCTAAATTTCACTCCCAACATGGATATTTAATTAATTTTGAAAATATGAAACTTAAATAATTTTTTCAAGCAAAAAAAATAATAAATATTTTTTTATAAAATTAAAATTAATTTTTAATAAAATAAAATTAGGTAAGCGGGTTGGTGGGCCAACCCGGTCCACCATGGGTTCAACCCGTTTGAGCCGGGTTAAAATGAGCTGGGTTGAAATTTGACCCGCATAAAAAAAATACAATTTTTTCAAACCCAACCCGGTCCGAACCCGTGATGGACCAGATTAACTTACTGGCTGTGACCCATTTTAACAGCTCTATATTTTCCACATTAAAATTAGTGTGTTTTATTCTTTTATTCATATTTTATTTTAGACCCGTTTGAAGTCACATACAAAGCGACAATTTTCCACTTTTTCTTAGTGGTTTTCCAATCAACTTCCAATAATTTTCTTTTGCATGGGTTATTTGTATAAGTTTACCATAGATTCTGCTTATTATCTTTTCTTTGACCTTTATAATTTGATGGTTTGTTGCCCAAATCACTTCTTCTCTTATCTAGAAGTTTTTGTTTGAGTCAAATAACAATCAAGATTGTATTTTAAATACCAGTTATAACTTTTAACTTAATAATATATATTTATTCTAATGCAATTGAATTTTTATTATTCTTCATATCAAATACACATTAATAATCTAACCTTTTCATATCCTAGATGTTAACCTATTATGTTGTTGATCTTGTTATGATTAAAATAATATATATTAGACGATTTCTTAATATTTATTCTTATTCTACATTTTGATTTATTTTGTTATTTAATTTGAATTTTTATAATTATATGGATTATCACATCTTGTAATATTCTATAAGACGTCAACAATTTGTAACAATTTTCACTGTTGTCTGGAAAACTTTGTAACATCATTTGCCTAAGAATATGTACGACTCATGAATTCCCAAATGCCCTTGGCTATCTTCAAGAACATGCAAGTGTCATTGATTGTGAATTCCTTGTAATCCTATAACAAGGTTTCATTGAGTGTTCTTCGTCCCATGATTAATTTTTTTGGACGATATATATGGACCAAATGCTAAAAGATGAAAAGATACCATCTACTAATGAGATATGTGTCCTAATAAAATTGAGACTATTTGGGATGGTTCTCATCGTTTAGGGGCGATGAGGAGCTATTTCTATAGTTTTCTAAACCAAGTTGGATTCGTCTTGTTATATCGTGATTTATATTTCTAATTCAGACATTTTGATGGGTGAAACACCCAAAATCAATAAGGTGCAACAGAAAAAAAGACAAACTCGTGCAACAATTAATGTTGCCTTACTAAAGAACACGTGCAGCAATTAAGGTTGTCGTAACAAGCAATAGACAGTTGCAGTGTTGCGGAAGTGAGAACAGCAATCAAAGACCCCAACAATGAAACATAGGTTGCTACCATGTAGAAAAATATAAAGTAGAATCATATTTTTGGTTCTTTTATTTTAGAAATAGAGCCAATATTATTAAGAAAAAGCAAACCCAATTCTCTTATGCTAAATTGTACTTTGTCCTTTATCGTATTTATTAGCTTCAGTTTCGTAACATACCAAAGAAACAAATAAAACACCAACCCGAATTAACTTAAGCTCTAACTTTTATCTAATTCATTATCTAAATTCTTGTAGATAGCACCCTAACATCTATGGTAGTGATCACCTTGGAAGAACCAAAATATTGAAACATTGGTTTAATAGGAAAGACACATTATTACCTATCTTAAGTTTGTTTAAAATAGTTATAACTTATCTCCCTTGTGACTTTTAAAATTATTTTCTACAGTAATGCCATAATACTTGGCAATTAATTTTCATCTAAAAATCGGTTAAGTAATTACCCCAAAACCAAGTGTTTAAGAAACTGAAATAATATAAATATGGAAAAAAAGTTGTGAGGAATTGACAGTGAAATAACCATTTTTCTGTGTCACTCCTTTTTTTTTTCTTTTCTGTTTCTTCTAATTCACTGTTACATGTTTAAGGTTCTTTGCCGATAAAAAAAATGTTTAAGGTTCTTGAAGAGTACAAAGTTGGAGTCGGTGAGTCATAAAAAGAAGTTATGAATACCAAGTGAAGTCGTGAAAGTATGAAAGACTTGGGTCAGCAGCACAAGTATAATTTTATTGATAAAATATTATGGACGAAATGAAGGTCAAACTAAGTCAAAATCGCATCAAACCACCCTTCTACATACCTCAAATTCGAAAATTTCTATTTTCATTTCCGTATAAGTTCTCTTTAGTGATTAATTTGATCAAATTCATGGAGATATGTAGCCAGAGAGCAACCTTAGCAGCAGTTATTCAGAATTACTTATCTCAATTTCAAGACAAATGTAGTTTTCAGCGAGAGAAATGAATAATAGCAAAAAGAAAAGTAGAATTCTGACATACTACTAATGCAGTAGCACATGAATGAAGAAGCTACAATAAGAGGCAAAATGCAAAACGGGGAGATAAACGACCAAATCTTGAACAACAGAAAATGTCAGAAAATGAAGCTAGATAGTAACCAATAGGAGCGAAAACCTATGATGGAAATTGAAAAAATAAAAATGTAAAAGGGAACAAATAAATACATCATCTTACAAATTCTAGAAGAGTTCGCATCAACCCAAAGCATATAATATATATATATATATATATATATATATATATATATATATATATATATATATATATATATCATCATTCCATTACTCATCATCAGCTAACACCTACGACATACCAAAAAAGGAATGCCCACAAAATAACACTACATATAATTATTCTTTATATATATATATATATTATCAAACTAATAAATAGTTAATTAAATACTCTTCTTTACTTCTAAAAGTAACAAACCAAATTCAGATACTCCTCAAAAATATAAAAAAGTTGCTACTACTTTGTTAAACGCATGCTTCTTTCCTGGCTGGAACTGAAAACAAGGAATCAAGATCAGGTGGGTGGAAGTACCCCTCCTTCGGCGGCGTTCGTCTCTTTCCGGCCACCGGCTTCTTCCTTGGGGGCGGCGGCGGGCAGATGAAAATCGCAGGAATCTGATTCTGCACCAACCTCGGCGTTCTGCACTCGTCTTCCCACTCCATGACAACCCACTTAGCCAAATCCCAACCCAACACTATCTTCAGACAACCTTTTGCCCCTTCTTTCCGAATCCAAAACCCCACAATTTTTTTCACCAAAAAAGTGCGGGCTTTCAAACTTTGGAGCAGTGAAAGCGTTTTTTCCAGGAGTAGGGTATATATAAGTGGAGGAAAAATAAGAGCAAATTAATGCAATAATTATTTTAATTTTAAATTTTTGAAAATTTGAAAAAAATGATGAAATGGGAGAGGGTGGAATCGTGTGGGACGGGTGTAACGGGAAGCGGGTTTAACGAGCGGTGTGAGTAGGTGACAGCTAAGTAGTGACAGTGGAAATTGCCACGTGCTGGTTTTCGAGTGAACGATGATGTGGATCCTGTGGGCCACATTTCGCCGCGTTATTTTCAGGGGTTCAAATTAGGCGGCGCCATCAAAAGGTCGGTGTGTTTGCGCGGGAAGGAGCAAAATTGATTTTTTTTTCAGAGGTTACCGGGCGGTGAGTCACGGTGTGATGCAGAGGTGGGGCCGTGGAGGACAACGGCGAAAGTTTTAGCTGTCGTTTTGGGATTTCTTTTAGGGACGGGTGAGGTTAGTGGTGCTTATTTGTTACTGTTGGTGTTGCAACGTGGGACTGGTACAGTAATCATGGGCCTTGTTTGTCGTGTAGTTGAAACATGGGCTGGAGTGTTAACAAATTCATTGTATTCCTCACTGACAGAAATTGAAGAGTGAAGAATTGCAGGGCCTAATGCTGATTCCAGATCTGTCATCTGTGAAAGTTTTTTTCTGGACACAATAGGAAAAATGAATCAAATTATTGAGAAAAATATCACCATAGATATGGAGTGAGGTAGTTATGATGATAATATATGGAGTACTTGGGGATGGAGATCACACTTGTCTGTATTAGGTTGATATCAATGTCTTAAAATTAATGCAAGAAAATTTTAATATTTATTGATATAAAGAGTAATTAAGCAGTATCATCATCCAATTTGGAGATTGAGAATTGTTCAGATGCATTATTATTAAAGTAAGAGCTTTAATGATAAATCTGTTGGTAGTTTCTATAAGGTTTTAAATTTAGATGATGTTTTAAAGATTCATTTGATAGCATGTTGTTATCATTAAATTTATTAATAAAACATTGTTGTCATTTTTTACACTTTAAAACGTTTGTTGTGTTTATTCTTTCGCTTTCATTTATTTTAAACAAATAAATTTTGGATGAGCTTTAAATTCTCAATTATAGTGATTTTTTTTATTAAATTAATTGTTAAATAATTTTAACATAATTTTATATTACTTAGTTTAATTATAATACATTAACTATATTTTTAATTTTCTTCACATAAATCATGAAAGTGATTTCTATTTTTTCACTTTTTACGTTTTTAAATTAACATTACGCAAATCTATAATTATTTTGTCAATTTTATCTTTTAAATATATTTTTTTTAAATTTTTTTTAATAAATATATATAAAATAAATAAAAAATATTTACAATAAAATAATAAAAATTATTTATATTTAATTTGATAATATTCTATACTTATATAAAGAGAATTCCAAAGGATTCCTTATTCTAAAGAGGATTCCAATATATTTTGATGTTCATATTTACTTTCCAATTTTATCTATTAAATAAAAATAATCATTTTATCTATTTTATTTTTTATATGACCGTTTTTCTAAATTCAACAAAATTTATTGTTTTTTAAAACTTAACCATTTTTAATAAATATATACAAAATAAATAAAACCTACTTAAAATAAAATTACGGAAATTATTTATGTTTAATTTTAAAATATTAATAATATTTTTATTAATTTTTATTATTATAGAAAAAATTGAATACGTTTTTACTATTATGTATAAGAAATTATTATCTTAGTTATCATTCAAAGTATACTAATGTTGATTAAATTAGCATTTCATAAGATGCTTTACTTTTACAAATACACTACGGAAACTACTCCTGAATTATTTAATTATTCGAAAATTTCACTAACATATCTGCTAACTTGAAATAAAATTTAAAACTAAAATTTACCAAAATAACTGAAAAGTTTTATTTTATGTTTTAAATGGTGAAAGATAAGCATATCACGGGATTGTCGTGTTTGAATAAATTTCTTAAAAAATATTTGTAAAGTTTATAAACTAATGTTAACCGTTCAACATTATAAAAAAGAACTGAAACAACCTAATTTTAGTTTAGAAAAATATATGTATTTATTAAAATAGTTTTGACGAAGCATTTGTTTTGAAAAAGGGATGTTAGAAGCATGTGTAAAATGAAGAAATGTTGCATAACTTGTATAGTTAATTTGGAAATGTGAGGGGTGGCACAGGGCAGTATTGTGGGGAAACATAACTAGATAGTGACACATCAGAGTCCAAATCAAGATATGTTGGGTTTCAAATCTCAATCTCAATCTCCCAATCCTATAGACAATGACAAGTGGCATCATCAAACAAATTATTTTGATCTTACCCTCACGACAAAACATAGAGCAGTGGATGGTGATGTGTCAACAATCGGATGCAAAAATGAAAAACAAAATGAATGAATTTGGAGAGGAAAATGTGTTCAATATATAAAATAATGAAAAACAGAAAACTTTGCATGCAAGCTAATGAATTATTTTTACTGTGGTGATTTTTACAAACTGTGTTTCAAAATCTAGATATTTAATAGGCAAAGATAATGTTATGATCACTAAGAAAAAAAAATGAAATGATGCCCAGATAAATCATATAAATAACATAGGATTTTGAAGATCTTATAAATACCCATTCATTTCATTGAAGATACTAAAATTCATACTTACTTTTTTATATATAAAGATTCATCCTTTTACTCACTTAAACAACATAGAGTTTTTTTGGTGGTTCTTTTTCCACTTTTCAACCATCAAAAGGACACACTTGGATTCCTTCAATCTTGCCACTTATTAGAGAGTCACACTCCAAAGTATGGTAACAACATTTGGTGTCCATCTTGAGGTCTTAGTAAAATTTTTCTCCAACCTGATGATGATCTCTAGTAGCAAGTGCAAACGCTCATCCAAAAGAACAACGAACAACACAGGCATTGCAATACTAAATTTGAAAACTTATGCACCCAAAGACAGTCTAACCTTTGCGAACTCTAAGAGCTCCAACAGAAGCTAAAAGCCTGGAGCATGAGAAATAACCTCCTCGATCTCGACTCGATTTCCATGAGGAGGACCCTGTAATTCTTAAACAAAACATAGCCAACTAGCTTGGAGCCAATCTCCTCAACACCAGCCTTAAAGGGAGCACAACTCGCTATCCAGGTAAGATTCGCAAGGAAGTCAGAGCAGATCTCCTCAACACCAGCCTCGAAGGGAGCATTGCCCGCCAGCTTGATCAAGATCGCATGAAAGTATAGTTTATACCTTCCTGTTAGGAGTATCCTTTTATGACAAGCCTGGGTTTGATTCTCACAATGTTTTCATCTTCATCCAACTTGTTTTTTAATACCAACTTAGCTCCAACATGTTTTTATGAGGTAGTTCAACAAGCTTCCATATTTTGTTCTTCTAAAACTAGTCAAGCTCCTCTTACATAGCCTTAACCTAGGAGTCATCTTCTAAATTTTCAATGATGTTGGATGGTTTTGTTTGGGAGATGAGAGTTGTTGGCCTATGTTTGTGAAAGGATCTCTTGACGGTTTCCTTGATATCACCTATCACCTTGTCTGTAGGATGAATCTTTTCTATTAGACGTTGTGATGCACTAGGTTCTCTCTTGTCTTCAAGTTCCTCATCTTTGTCTTTAGACGATTTGATTTCATTTAACTCATTTAAACATTGGTTCACTAGTGCAAAACTAGGTTTTTAAGTCTGTTAGGAAAAATTCAGACTTAAAAAAAATGTGTGGTGTCAATTTTGTAAATAAAAGGTACTATATTAAGTCTGTTAAAATAATAACAGACTTAAATTTATCTTTTAAGTCTGCTTAAAGAGAACCAGACTTAAATTTTACAAATTTTACACCTGTTTAAATTTCAACAGATTTAAATTTATGCTAATTTTAATATAAAAAATTAAATTTATATTTTTAATTGCTTTTAGGTTAGAGTGCTGCAAACCCTCCCATTTCTCTCCTTCCCCCATCTCTTTCGCGATTTCTCTCCCTCCCCATCTCCATACCAATTTGTTTCCCAATCTCTCATCCACCTAACAACGACGACCTCTAGTGGCTCAACAACAACGATGTTCTTGATGGTCATTTGGATGATTATTGGTGCGTTTTGGGGTTAGGGTTTAAAATTGGGGATTTGGGTTTTTGATATCATTGTGAGTAGGGCCATCTTTCTTTATTGTGTGATCAGAGGGTTGAAGATTAACATTGGATAGGTTATAGCCAATGAGATTCAAACTTGTGCCGGTACTGTCAACAAAAAAGCGCCCTTGGGGCATCCATCTCTGATCACACACCTTTGTGAGTTAGCTGGGGTGAACACTTCCACACCGTCGATGGAGCGACCAAGGAAGGCGATTAATGATGCCTATTATAACCAGTATTGGATGACATTTATTCAATACTGGCATATTAGGAGAGTTGATTAAACTTCTCTGGCAAAGTACTGGATGACATTTATTCATGCCAACATTCAGCCATGTTCTCATGTTTCTGATATCACTGTGAGTAGGGCCATCTTTCTTTATTGTGTGATCAGAGGGTTGAACATTAACATTGGACAGGTCATAGCCAATGAGATTCGGACTTGTGCCGATACTGTCAACAAAAAAGCGCCCTTGGGGCATCCATCTCTGATCACACACCTTTGTGAGCTAGTTGGGGTGAACACTTCCACATCGTCGATGGAGCGACCAAGGAAGGCGATTAATGACGCCTATTATAACCAGTATTGGATGACATTTATTCAATACTGGCATATTAGGAGAGCTGATTAAACTTCTCTAGCAAAGTATTGGGTGACATTTATTCATGCCAACATTCAGCCATGTTCTTATGTTTCTGATATCACTGTGAGTAGGGTCATCTTTCTTTATTGTGTGATTAGAGGGTTGAACATTAACATTGGACAGGTCATAGCCAATGAGATTCGGACTTATGCCGATACTGTCAACAAAAAAGCGCCCTTGGGGCATCCATCTCTGATCACACACCTTTGTGAGTTAGCTGGGGTGAACACTTCCACACCGTCGATGGAACGACCAAGGAAGGCGATTAATCACACATCTTTGATTCTCGGGGATTAGGGTTTAAAATTTGAGATTTAGGTTTCTATTCTGGGTTTCTTTATGTTGCTCTATTGCTAGTTTATAGTTTATAGAAGGTGGTGATTGTGGCTACTACGCTGTTTTGGTTACAGGTTTCTGAAATCTTTTGCAAAATTAGTAACCGCTCTGTTATTGCCACTAGATTGGGAAGCACAAGTGTTGGATTCACTGTGCTGTGAATGATGAAGGTATGTTTTTTAAGCTGATTACTGTATGGCAGTGTGATTTTCTAGTTTGCTCCTTGTTGTATCTTGTATACTCTGTTTTTCCATATTGCGAAAGCTTGTTATTAATGGTTGTCGTAGATACACTGATTTCTGGTTTATGGAATTAATAATTCCCTCATGCAATTAAATTATCCTCCATGTACCTTTGTGTTGCGTAAATTTTTTTTACATTAACGCATGCCATCATGTCACAGTCCAACTTCAATTCCTGATTTTTATTTTTATTTTTTACATTTAGAAGTAAGGAATATATTTTATAAATAGTAGGAAAATAGAAAGTGTTTTATCTTTACTTGGACCAGATGTACAATTTTTTATATTATACTTTAACAACTACCTTTGATACACCATTTTCCATATAAATGAAAAAAAATGATTTTGCTGCTGTCATTTTTTTAAAGGCAACCGAATGAGTATTTCAGTGTTATTATTTTGAAATTGTTTCCATTCAATTTTATAAGTTAAGTCTATTATATTCAATGTTATCTTATTTCAATGTTATCATAATTTTTTTTATTTTACATTTCTTCATTTTATTTTATTATTTATTATATTTAATTTTCTTTTTTTTTACAGGGCAATAGGCATACTTATGACCAGTGCATGAAGTCTACAAGCAATGAACAAGTTATTTCCCTTCAACCTCAAGATTGGGCTTTGATTAGGTGTTATTTAAGTTTTGTTTTTAATTAGATGTTACTTAAGTTTTGTTTAGGTTACTTAGATTTAAAAGATTAAGTTAAACTACAAATTTTAAGTTAGACATCTTATTTGTTTATTTGGATTTTGAAACTTTATATTATGTACTTGAATTGCACAATTTGAAATATATATTTTATTATGAAATTTTTGTTGTATTTCATATTTTGCTTTCATGATTAAACAAATAAAATTTAAAAAAGTAACAAATTAAATTAGCTTATTTTTATTTATAAATATACAAAGGTTTAAGTCTGTTGGATAATAACAGACTTAAAATTTAAGTCTGTTGGTCAACAATAGGCTTAAAATTTAAGTGTGTTCGTTAACGACAGATTTAAAATTTACGTCTGTCGAATCTAAGTATGTTGTAAAACAGACTTAAAAAATTCGAAATAACAAACTTAAAAAGCCCATTTTGTACTAGTGGTTGCTTCTTATCTTAACGAGGAGTTCTTGGACATTGTATCGTTTATTTGCAGTTTAAAACATTGGTCGTCTAACTCTAACGTTTAATGATTAAGCTCATAATCATTAAATTTGACATGAATGACTTCTTCTACCTTAAATGTTGTGGAGTTATAAATCCTAAAAGATCTAAAGATTATCATAAAATACTAATAAAACAACTTTATTTTCCAAAACCACATACATATAGTAATAACAATATCAATTTTTTATAATCACATTTTCATTAGAATGTAGACTTTAGTTTTTGTCTCTAATATTTTTTAACTTTTTTGTGACCAATATTTTTTCCTAGTTCTAAAAGTACTATCCATTTTATTGAAAATAAAAGCAAAAAATTGTTTTGGACGAAAAAGTTTAAACAATTAAAGACCAAATATCGAATTCAAATATTTTTTGCATATACAAGAAAAATTTGAACTTAGAAATACATTAAAAGAAATTAAAAAAAAAAACAGAAATATAAGATAATTTTATTTTGGTAATAAAATTTAAATTTAATTAAGTCTTAATCATTTAATAAATTTAACTATTTTAAAATGAATTTTTATTAAAAATATTATGAATTTAGTATTGTAAATACTTTTTATTTTCCTATATGTGTCTTGTCATTTGATTTTTATTATTAACGAAATGTAGTAACTTTAACTTTTGTCTTTTTAGTAGTGCCGTCAAAATGGGTTGAAATCCGTGAGCCAACCTGGCTCACCACAGGTTTGAGCCGGATTGGATTAGAAAAAAATGTGAAAATTTTGATGCGAGTTAATTTTGACCCGGCTCACACGGGTTGAACCCGTGGTGGGCCGGGTTGGCTCACCAACCCACCTATATTTTTTTTTAAATCAAATTAATTAAATTAATTATTCAAATCCTATTTTTTTATTGAAATCAAATTAATTAAATTAATTATCCATTCAGGACTCCAATTTAATAGATGAATAATATTATAAACTGGATAATTCAGGAACATATCATTTGCTTTATCTTGTGTTTAGACCTATCTACAATCTTGACAGTTTTATCCTGTGTTATACATTTTTTTTAAAAACTATATGTAGTTTCTTGGTCAAACGGTTGTGTATGTCTATTTATACAAAATTGACAAACTTTTATACTTCTTTTGTTTCATTTTCTATTATATCAATTGGTCTAATTATTACTGTTTCAATTAGATCGATCAAAGTAACATGTTATAAGAATCTCAGAAGAAGAGGGTCAAAAAAAGTTAAGTGAGCCAATGAGCCAACCCGTTTAACCCACTAACCCATGGTGGGTCGGATCCGGTTCAAATTTTTTCGGCTCGCTAATAAATGAGCTGGGTTGGGTTGGCTCACTAAGTTGTTAATCCGTGATGGGTCGGGTCGGGTTACCCATTTTGACAACTCTACTTTTTAGTTAACTTTGTGATCAATTTTGTTTCTTTAATTGATTTTAACTTTATTTAAGAAAAATAAATAGACTATATTCAGTATAATGGATTATATCCTAATTTTGAGAAAATGATATTTGCATAAATAAATTGATTATTATTAAACCTAAATGCATATCTTTTAAAAATTATATCTAAACTGATATAATAAATTATTAGGTTATAATCAATTATTTCTAAACTGGTCGAGTGTAAAAAATATGACTTTTATTCACCTCATCAATTTTGTACTAATGAATTTAAAACGATTTGATTAATTTAAAAACTTAGAAAATAGAGTATTAGAATAAATATATGCTTTAAAATAATAAAATAATGAGAGCGAGTATTTAAATTTTAAAATAATGTAATAATATAAATAAAATTTTTTAAATTCGTTTTGTTGTCTAAAACACTAACAATCTCTTTAGAGTCTTCTTCTAAGTTTCCTTTTCCTTCTTTCTAAGATTTATGATTTCTCGATCATTTGTTTGACGATTAGGAAGCGCCTAGAAGATCACAGTACTGTAATATCCATTCTCTACCAATCAGTTTCTAATCTAGAATAAGTAAGTTTTGACTCATTTTTCCTTTACTCTTAATTTAAGATCATGCGTAACATTCCTCTCTCACATGTGTTATCTACCTCTCTTTCTTAGTTCCTGGTTAATCAAAGGTTCTAAGGACTCTATTTGATCACAATTTTGTGTTTTGTAGGTGTTTCTAGGATTCCTTGAGTTTGAAGCAATGTTGGTGAGTTGTTTAGAGTTATAGCGGTTCCTTTTAAGGCAAGGGAAGCTAGTATTTTAGTTTATGTTGAGTTATAAACTATGAAATGATAGTTATTAGAATATGAGTTGAATGTAAGTTGAATTGTATGCTTAAAACGAGTATATTAGTAGTAAGTGTGTTTGAATAATTGAATTTGGTTGAATGATTCTAGTTAGATGTGATTATTAACTTGAATGTTGTTGTTGTTGTGAAATTTGTTGAGATTGTTGATAAGGGAAGCAGTGGTTTAACTAACCTTAATCTCATAGTGCTCTAGTTGCTCTGGTTTTTGATGATGACAACACATAATTAATAACACATGTATTGTTATGTGTTACATGTTCTATTCTTTACTATGATTGATATCTTAATGAACATGCTTTGTGTTGTTTTTGATATATGCATGCATATTGACTGATCTTATACTTGATATATATCTTTGTGATTGCATTACATATGTTTATGAAATGGAAAACAACATGCACTTTGATGAACTCAGAATGTGTGGCAAATATGCAAGTTTTAAGTCGACTTCATTATGAAGAGAGTCGATTAAAACTCGTGACTTTGCACAGATTTTCAAAAGTAGTGTTGTGTGTGATTTTGCATTGAAAAGATTTTCAATTGAGCTGAACTATCTAAGTCGACTACATGCGTAGTGGATCCGACTTAGTTAGTTATTTGATTGGAAATTTTGTTAATGCTTGTGTACTGTAATGGCTATATTTCAACTGTTTGTTAAAGCATTAAATGAAAGTCAATTGTATTAAATGCAAAATCAATTTGGATGTTATGACTGCTATTAATTGGCTTAACTGTTATAACTTTCTAGTGACAGTCGACTTTATTAGTAGCACAGTCGACTACAGGAGCGTCTGATTTATAGAAAACTATAAATAGACGTGATTCTGTTAATCACAGGCACTTTGGTTGAACTAACATTTTCATTTACTGTTTCAGATTAAGATCCTATGATTAATTGCTCCAAGAACTCATCAAGAAGACCGTGGTGATCTTTCTTTGAGGAGGTTCTTTAAGGAGAAAGAGTTTCGTGCTTATTGGTTGATCAAGTTTTGTAGATTGTGGTGTTCTTCTGTTGATCAAGATTTCTATCAATCTTTGGAAAGATTGTTGTTGCTGTCCTGTTGGGATTATAGAGGTGAACTCGTGGAGTTCTGTACACTTTAAGGATTGTTCAAAGTGGGTTGAAGAATGCAGAAGAGGGGATATCTTGCTGCAGATCTTTGTGTTGCTGCCTATATTTTGGTGAGAGGGTTAGAGAGGTGTTTTATATTTTTGAGGTGGAGGTCTCTATAAAAGCCTTGTTGTAAAAACCTTTACCATTATAGTGCATTTGCTTCCTGGTTATGGAAGGATACTAGATGTAGGCAATGAGGCCGAACCAGTATAAAAACTCTGCGTTTGATTTCTCTATCCTTACACTTTTACATTAAGTCGACTTAACTGTTTACGTAGTCAACTTTACATTTCCGCTGCACTTAAAATTTTCATTCCTTGGGATTCAAGAAACTTTGTAAAGGTTTATACTTTGTGAAAAAGATTTTGAAAAGACTTTGATTTTTAAACCTCACCAATTCACCCCCCTCTTGGTGTTCAAATTGAGCCATCCTGTTTCCAACAAAATTGTTAGTGATGAATTGGTTAATGTGGAAAAGAAATTATATGGGTAGAGACATGAATTATTTTGGTCTAAAAAGGGAGCTTTTGATAGGGGATTTTTAGAAGTAAGGGTCTAAAGGGATAAACAATAATTTAGGATATATTGTAGGGTCAAGAGGATAGTTCAAGAAGGTTTTTAGGTTTGATTTAGGAGTTTTGAAGAGTGGAATTTTGATTTGGTAGGTTTGAGTGTTTGAGGTCTGTCTTTGAGTCGTTCTTGACTTGTTCAGACCCCTAAGTGGTTTAGTTATGAGCTAAAACTTGTAAAATTGCATTGTGGTCTCTAAAGTGAGGTTTTGGTTAACTTGAGTTAGAATTTTACTGTAAAATGAATTTCAAACTAGCATAAGTTGGTTCATACACATTTGGTTAGATATATTATAGCTTAGAATTCCATCTACAAGTGGTAGAAGTTGGTAGAAGTACATAGGGTAGGTAGGTCATGAAGGGTTGAGGGTTGCGAATTTGGCAGCCTTTGATGCTGCATAATTATGTAGAGTGACTGGGCGAGCATGGAGAGCTCATTGGGTGAGTATATGCGAGTTCTGGAAGTGAGTTTTAGTAGCTAGGTGAGCCAAATCGATGGGCTTGTGGAACTTGCTATTTTGGGTCTCACTAGGTGAGTGGGGACTGCTCGGTGGACGACTTTTTAGGTTTTCGACAGTGAATTTTAAGGGCTGGGTGAGCTCCCTCTCTAGGTTAGAGGGGCTCCATGTTTACGCTCTCGTTGGGCAAAAAGGTTGTGTTTGTTTGTCGAGTGAGTCAAGGTTGTTTAATTGTTTTGTTTTTCCATTTCTCTTCTTTATTTGGATTTATATATATGGTGTGACGATTTATCTAATACTCAGTGATAACGGTTGAAAACACCGTTATTTTATACTTAAATTTTATACTAAAAACACCTTTTATGACTTAGAAACTAGCTTGAAATCATGTTTTTGCTTAAGTTGTGAGAATAAGAGAGTTGGAGGTGGTATTATTGGTTTTATGCTTGGTTTTCCTTGTTTTGAAAGGAATTAAGATGAATTGGATGAAGAAATTGAAGTGGCAAGGAGTTGGAGTTAGGAAAAGCTAGAAAAGTAACATATAGAAGAACCACACGTAGCACTGAGCGTCATTCTGGGCGCTAAGCGCTGACAACGTGGGCTTGGGCCAGTTTCTGCTATTTTTTATAAACTATATAAGGGTTTAGACAACCTAGAAGGTCTATCTTTTGACAGAAAGAGGCACAAAAACACTCCTTTTACCCCTAGGAAGCGGATTTTGGATGCGAAAGCTCCAATCTTCAACTTTTAGGGTTTTATCTTTCACTCTTTTCCATATTTTCATCTAGGTTCACCATGACTATGGTGAACTAAACTTCTATTGTTGTTAAGGAAATGATGTAATCCTTTGAAACTCTCATGTATTAAATTGATTTATATTATATATGCTTTACTTCATTAATTGTTAGGGTTTTTCCTCTTTACTCAATGCTTGCTTTGTTTAACTTATTCAACGCATGATTGTTGATTTTATCGATATGGACACATATGGGGAAATCTAGAACTGGGCAAATTCTCCCAAAGGAAGTATTGCCTAGACATAGGAATATGAGGGTTTGTTGCATATACACTCTTGTGCTTCAGAATTAATTATTAGGGATGCTAGGAATTGTATGAACTCGTAATTAAGGATAGACTTACTTCACCGAGACATCGGGTTTAAGTGTTTTAGAGAGTGACATTAAAATTAATGAAGAAGATGAATTTGTAAATACATGAGAGTGGAAAGGATAATGGAAGTCCCAACAACATAATCATCTCATATTTTATCAACCGGTCACCTGTGCATTCTTTAGTCAATTGATCAACACTTGCATTCATGTTTATTTTTTGCATTCAAAACCTAATATTTTTGTTCTCAAGTCTTAAATAATCAAAAAATCACATGACTGTTTAGGCCGTGAGTCTCTAGGGAAAACGATACTTGGATTTACCATTTATATTACTTGATACGATTCGGTACACTTGCCAGAGTCATAACAAGTTTTTGGCGCCATTGCCGGGGACTCGTGGTTTAACTATTCTATTTGTGTGATTATTGATTAACTTCGACTTGATTTTTTATTTTTATTTTATGTTTGTTTGTTCTAATAAGTGCTTTCTAGGGTTTTGTTTTCTTGTGTAGGCAGGATACAATTTGTACTAGGAGCAAGAAAAATTCAAAACCTCTTCTTGAAGGGCTAGACGAAAGTAGAAGAAGGAGGAGGATCCGAACATCTAGAGAATTATTCCCTCCTCCGGAGACACTTTTACAAGCCTCACCATAAGAGTCTGACCAGAGTACTGAAGAGATGACTGAAGAGAACAATGATAGACGCACTCTCGTGGATTACACCACTGTTGTTGGCCCTTATCACTTTAATAGCATTGCAAGGCCGATGGTCAATGCTGCAAATATGGAGGTGAAATCGACGTTGATACAATTGGTGAAGAGCAACCAATTCAATGGACTATCTCATGAAAGTCCATATGAGCATCTGACCACATTCAACGAGATTTGCAACACTGTGAAGATCAATGGTGTGCCGGATGATGCAATAAAGCGTAGTTTGTTTCCTTTTTCATTGGGAGGCATGCTAAGCTATGGTTGAATTCTTTCCTGGAGGATAGCTTCACTGATTGGGAAACTGTGGTTTCAAAGTTTCTGAACAAATACTTCCCACAGTCTAAAATCAACAAGGGTAAGCAAGAAATTTCTTCTTTCATGCAAGGCATGGAAGAAACTCTAGGTCAAGCATGGGATAAATACAAAGGATTGTTGAGGAAGGCGTCCACACATGGCTTTGATGAAGCAACAATAGTCCTTCTATTCCTTCGAGGTCTTGGCTCTTAAACGAAACTAATGATAGATGCCTCAATTGGAGGTAATATAAAGTGCAAGACTCCAGAGGAAGCTTTTGAATTGATTGATAAGATGACTACTAATGATATCGAGATGCATAGTGAGAGAGGAGCTCTACTTCAACAGAAAAGAGTTCTACAATTACAACCTCATACAATTACAACCTCAAGATGCTTTGCTTGCACAGAATAAAATCATAACTTAACAGTTGGAGAATTTGACAAAGACACTCGCTTAGTTGCCAAAGGAGCTGAAGAACGTTTCACAGGTTCAACAGTAACTTTGTGAATTTATGGTAGTGATCATATTAATGGTCAATGTGCTTTTCCAGTGGAGGCCCAAGAAGATGTCAATTATATGGCAATTAATTCCAATTTCGCCAAGGTAATTTCAACCAAGGGTGGAAACCTCACCCAAGCATAGGTCAAGGGCAGAATGGACAAGCTGGACAAGTAGGACAATTCAATAGACCACAACAACAACCATCACTATGGCAACATGTATCTGCTTTAAATGATAGAACCACAAACTTGGAAGCGATGTTCCAACAAATTCTGCAGGTGACTACTTCCAATCAAAAGAGCGCTAAAGCTGCTATGAGAAATTTGGAGATGCAGGTCGACCAACTGGCCAAGAAGATGGAGGATAAAGCAGAGAAGCAATTTGGGGCTAATACTGAAGTTAACCCCAAGGAAGAATGTAAAGCTATAACGAGCATAGTTGATGAGGGGGTGGAAGAGAAAAAAAAGAGAGTTGAGTTAGAAAAGAGAGAAGAAAAAGAAGAAAGGAAAGGTGAGGTTGAGATGAAAAAGAAAGAGAAGAAGATGGGGGAGAAAAAAATTGAGAAAATAGAAAAGATTCTTCTTGAGGAGTGTGAAAAGATTGATGAAAAGAAACAATTAAGCTATTTTAAAGAAATCTTCAGGAAATTGGAGAATAAAATCCCTTTGATTGATGTACTGCAACAGGTTCCTGTTTATGCAAGAATTCTAAAAAGATTCCTAATAAAGAAGAGATATCTAGATGAGGAGACTATTGATGAACAGGGTACTTGTAGTGTGGCTTTGAAGAAGGAACGTCCTCCAAAAGTGAAAGATCCAGGAAGTTTTACCATTCCTTGCATCATTGGGAACGTGAAAATAGGGAAAACCCTAATTAATTTAGGGTCAAGCATTAATCTGATGCCCCTATCTGTGCTTAAGAAGATTGGTGGTCTTGAAGTGAAGCTAAGAAATATTTCTTTGCTAATGGCGGATGATCCCCTAAGAAACCCTATGGTGTGGCAGAGGATAATTTGGTTCAAGTAGAGAAACTTGAATTGCTGGTTGACTTTATGGTGATGGAGATGGAGGAGGATAAGGAGATCCCATTTATTCTTGGAAGACCGTTCATGAAAACTGCTAAGGTAATCATCAATGTGGATGATGGGACGTTAATGCTTAAATACCAAGAAGAGGAGGTGATCTTCAATGTCTTCAAAGCGGAGCAGCAAATTCAAGTAAAAAAGACTAGTCATAAAGCTCCCAAGCTGGTCATCAAAGGTAAAAATTGTTTCTTGTCACAGGTTAGGGAAGAAGAAAATGATGACAAAGGAAGAATGGTTCATTATGACTCAGTGGATTCACAATTCAAACTTGGCTTACCCATAAGATTCAAGAACAAGTTATGGGTTGTTAAAGATTTTAAAGAGAGTGAAGTGACAGAGATTGAAGCTCCACATTCAAAACGAGTCAAAAAGGTGGATCGAAAGCAATTGATGAGTTGGTGTGATGAAAGCAAGAGGGACAACAACATTAGAGATGGAACTTGAGCTTTATTGGGTCAAGCTAATGACGTTAAAAGAGTGCTTGCTGGGAGGCACCCCAGTGGTTTAAAATCATTGATTTTTTTTTATTTATTTATTTTGGTGATGTAATTTTAAAACTTTGGAACTTTGTTTTGTTTGGTTAAGAGCCTGTTAAGGCGTAACTGTTGAGATTGTTGACAACATAATATCTATATCACTCTGGTTTTTTATGATGACAACACATTTTTAATAACACATGTATTGTTGATGTGTTACATGTTCTTTTGCTAATGGATTGATATATTGTTGAACATGTTTTGTGATATGTGAATGCACATTTACTGAGCTTATGTATGTTATATCATATTTGGTTGCATTTCACATTATTTGAAAGATGAAAACCACATGCACTTTATGAACTTACATTGTGTTGCATATCTGCAAGCTGTAAGTCGACTTCATTATGGGGGAAGTCGAATTAAGCTCGTGACTATGCACAGACTTTTCGAAAAAAGTGCTATGTGAGATTTTACATTGAAAAGAATTTCAGAATGAACTATAGTGTTGAAGTCGACTATGTGCGCCACGCATTCGACTCTATTAGTGGCTTGTTTTGAAATTTTGTTATGCCCATGAACTACAACGACTATATTTTTAGAAGTTAGTTGGGCATTGAATGTTGGTCAACTGCATTGACTGGGGAATTAATTGTTTGACTGAATTGCAGCTATTATGTCTTAACTGTTATAACTGTTATAATACAGTCGTTTCTATTAGTTGCATATTCGTCTACAGGAGCGTCTGATTTATAGAAATCTATAAATAGACGAGACCTGATCAATTACAGAGAACTTTTGGATTACTAACATTTTCATATTCTGTTTCAGATTGATTCTCTGGAATTTAGACCTCCAAGAACTCATCAAGAAGATTGTTGTGATCTTTCTTGGAATAGTTTCTGAAGGAGAATTGCATCGCGCATACTGCTGATCATAATCTGCACAATTGAGGTGCATCTGTGTTGATCAAGAACTTGTTTGGCATCTGAAATTTCTATGATTGCTGTTACCTTTTGTGACTATAGGGGTTGGACTCGTGGAGTCTGGTACACTTTGAGGATTGTTCAAAGTGGGTTGCAGATTTCAGGAGAGGGGACATCTTGCTGCAAGTCTTGCTGTATTGTTTGCCTATATTTTGGTTAGAGGGTTAGAGAGGTGTTTTATATTTTTGACGTGGAGGTCTTTTATAAAATCCTTGTTGTAAAAACCTTGACCATTATAGTGCAGTTGCTTCCTAGTACTGGAAGGACATTGGATGTAGGCATTGAGGCCGAACCAGTATAAAAACCTACGTTTGAATTCTCTATCCCTATACTTTTAGTTTTAGTCGACTCAATTATCTTCGTAGTCTACTTTACTTTTCCGTTGCAAACAAATTTCTATAACTTGTGATTCAAGAAAGTTTGTAAAGTTTTCTACTTTGGTTTAAAGATTGCGAAAAGACTCTGACTTTGAAACCCACCAATTCAGCCCCCCCTCTTGGTGTTAAAACGAAGCCTACCTGTTTCCCAACAATTGGCACAAGAGCTGGTTTTCATAAGATATTTGAAAAACTAGTCGACTCTGTTTTTCTTTGAATCGATTATAAACCTTGGGATGGCTTCGAGTTTTCAAACTTTTTGTGAAGGTGCTTCAACAAACAGACCACCTCTGTTTGCTGATGAAAATTATCCTTGTTGGAAAATTAGAATGCAAATCTTTCTTGAATCCGAGGATAGAGGAATTTGGGATGCAACTTTGAATGGTCCTTTTGTACCTACTAAAACTATTGATGATAAAACTGTTATTAAACCTTTTACAGAATGGTCAACTCATGAAAACAGAAAAGCAGAGTATGATAGTAAAGCCAAAAACATTATTGCCTCTACACTAACAGTTGATGAATTTTTCAGGATATCTCAATGCAAATATGCAAAGGAGATGTAGGATGTCTTGGAGGTTACAAACGAAGGCACTGATGAAGTCAAGAGAGCAAGGAAGAATTCTCTGATTCAAGAGTATGAACTTTTCAGGATGAAGGCTAGAGAGACTATCTATGAAGTCCAGAAAAGATTCACACATATTGTTAATCACCTTATGGCTCTTGGCAAAGTGTTTGATAAAGAGGAGATCAACATTAAGATTTTGAAAAGTCTGAACAAAAATTGGCAACCAAATGTCACTACAATCTAAGAATCAAAAGATCTAACAAGCATGAACATGGCTACCTTGTTTGGCAAGTTACGAGAACATGAATTGGAACTTGGTAGACTAAAAGATGAGGAAGAGATTAAAGAAAAGAAATCGCTCTGAAAGCTACAAGCAAGAAAACCCCAAAGTCAGATGATTCAGATGCAGAGATGGATGACAAATAAATGATGACCATGATGGTAAGGAAGTTCAGTCGAATTATGAAAAATGATAGTCAACTTACTAACCATGGAGGTCACAGTAAACCAAAGAAAAGCTTCAGATCAAATGTTGTCCAATGTTACAAATGTGGAAAGGAAGGACATATCAAGCCAGAATGTCTAGAATTGAAGCCAAAGCAGAAAGCAAGTAGAAGGTTTCCTCAAGACAAAGGAAGAAAACAAAAAAGAGCCTACATTGCTTGGGAGAATAATGACTCGGACTCTTCAAGTGATGATGATGAAGTTCAAGAAGAGGAGTCTAACATATGCTACATGGCTGGAACATCACATGATGACTCTGACAGCGATGGAGATTTTGAGAACAAGCCAATAGAAGTGAAGTATGCTCAACTATTGGATATATACAGAGAAGTACACGCTGAAGCAATGCGACTGCAATACAAGGTTAATCGACTTAACTATGAGAGAAGATATTATGAGTATAGAATTAATAACCTTGTTGCTGAAAATGAGAAATTAGAAAAGGAATTGAATGATTCCTTGTTATCTGCTAAAGAGATTAAAATTGAAACTGTTACAGTAGAGAAACCTTGTAAAACATTTCCTACACATGTTGAGGAAATAGATTACTTAACTAGCACGCTAGCCAAATTTATTCAAAGTAGAGACAACTTAAATGTTGTTTTAAAATCCTCTGGCAGAGCAATACATAGACAAGGAATTGGTTATAAATCTCAATCTAACAGAACTAATGCAAGGAAGTTTAATGATATAAGCAAACCTGCTAGAAATGCTTGCTTTTATTGCAATTGTGTTGGTCACACTGTTAGAAACTGTTATTATAGAACTATTGCTGTTCCTAAAGGTTTATATGTATGGAGACCAAAGGAACAGGTGAAGAGAACTGACAATCAAGGACACTAGTTCAAATGGGTACCTGCAACCAAAACTTGAACTGTTTTGCAGGTTTACAAACAGGTGCAATAGGAACTCAAGGATGAACTACACTTGATATATCAATCTTCTTGAGTGTCTACAATGGGTAATTCGTATCACTCTATTACATCATGCATAAATTGATTGATTGTTGTTGCTTGATTGCGTGTTTGATTGATTATATGTTTGATTGATTGATCTGTATTATCTACACTTGATAAACCAGTTTGAGCACGCATCCTATGGTAATGGTTTGAATTTAGGAGGTTTTGAGAATTCAGAAATGAGGCCCCTCTTCACCTATAAATAAGAGGGCATCCCCTTTGTTTTTCTTCACTTTAGAGCTTAGCGAAATGCTGTAGAAATTAATTTCCAGCTTCTTTGCTCTTAAGTCACCTTTGAGTTGCTACTTCTTCTCTCTTCCTCAAGCTTCCTTCCACCGTAGGAAGGATTTCTGAGTTGTGAGGTCTCACACATACACCTCTATTCCATTTAAACACTTCAAATAATTCACTACATCATCTTTCCTTTGCAATAACTGCCATCACTGTTTGCTTCTGGTTTGGAGCAACCGTCTTCAATGTTCCTGCTGGATTTGCATTCCATCAAGTAGTATCCAGAGCTTAGGTCGTCCACGCATCAAGAGCTAAGCAATTCCTCCATTTTTTTCATTCCATTTCTGTTGTTTTTTCCGTGTTCTGTTTTGCTGTTGTTTACAACATACTGTTGCTGTTTTCTAGTATCTATTTTCCGTGCTCTGTTTTGCTATTCTAGTCAATGATTTCTTGTTTCCACTGTGTTTTCATGTGTATTCTTCATTTTAAATGGTGAATCATTCTTGTTTGAGTCATTTCCAGCTTCAATTTTCAATTTCAGTATTGTTATAGTCATGTGCATCTTATAGTTGCAGTTTTTAATTTTGTCTCTGTTTGGTTTTCCTTCTCTGCTGGTTTATGATATTTTGTTTGAGTTTAAATGCTAGAAAAGATATATATCTACCAATAAAGGCAATGAAGACTTGTTCTAGCCTTGGTGATACAAGCTGAAGCACTCAAAAGCAAATCTGATTTGCACTACTATTTCAATTCTTATGCAGAATTTTTATTCTGGTTTAAGTTGTTCAATCTGTTCCAGTTACTTTTATTTGATTCTGAAGCTTGGTACAACATTGATTAATGTTTTTGAATGAGTTTTAAGGAGTAGCAAACCAAAAAAACCAATGAAATGCAATATGAATAGCTTGGTTGCTCAAAATCCGTAACAAATTCACTGTTTCAGTTTTGGAATTCTAGTTTTTCACCGTACCAAATTATTTGAATTGTGTAATCTGAGTTTGGTCATGCTAAGCACTTTAATTCTAGCTTAGTTCAGTGCATTTACACTTCTTTGAGTTAATTTCATTGTTGTCCAGCCTTTTGATTCCATAAAACTGATTTTGAGTCGTTTCTTAGTGCTTTTTGCTGCATAAATTGGCTATAGCAAGGGTGATTTTCGAATCTTGCTATTTCTGTGCTTTTGGAAAGCTTGAGCAAGTCTAAATTGATTTTTGAAAGTTGCTAGCACTTTTCATTTGGACAAAAATGAACCTATATGCAGATTAGCCTTTTAAACCATCACTATTTGGTTAAAAATGGAAGTGAACCAGTGAATTTGAATTGCAATCAGTTTCTGAACTGTTTAAACCCGATTCCTCGGCGAAGAGAGCCTATTATCAATTACTAGTTTACCATTCCTAGTTTCCCTAAGTAATTAATAACGCAAGATAAACAGAAGTTTAAAGCAATTGACCGTCCTACTCCTATTCCTAGGTAGTATTGCTTAACCAAGAGAATTCCTACTAGTTCGAGACTTCCCCGTACGTTCCCGTATCGACAAAATCAAGTATCATAACACCGAATGAGTTAAACGATGCAAGCATTAAAATCGGATAAGAAAACCCAAACTATTGAAATTACAAGCATGTGAATAAAAGAAGAATTTCGATATAATAGAGTTTAGAGGTTACATCTTTCCTTTGCAACAAATAAGATTAGTCCTCCATCGTCATGAAGAAACTAGGTGTACAATGGAATGAAAGAGATAGAACCCTAAAAAGGAGAAAAGGAGAGTTGTGAATTCCCCAAATCTGCCCCCAAAGGGGTGAAAAGTGTGTTTCTATGCCTAAGCCATAAAAAAACACAAAACCTAAGACGTTCTGGCCTTTAAATTGAGCATAAAAATAATAGAAAATGAGTCCAGACCCAAAACAGATCATAAAAATAACAGAAAATTCGGCCCAGGCCCATCATTTAGGCGCTCAGCGCCTAATTGACCGCTTAGCGGTAGACCCTTTAATCGAAGGATGCTCAGCGTCATCGCTCAAGCGAGAAACAATGAAAACTGGTCCCGAGACTGGCACTCAGTGCCCAGTTCACCGTTCAGCGCTGGTCTTTCTGCACTCGGGTCAACTTTCAGCATTCTAATCAACTGGTTGACTTTTCTGGTTGACTGGTTGACTTTTCTGCACTCTATTTGACTTTTCTGCACTCCAACCATTTGATACTTCAACCTTTCTTCAATTCATTCCAATAACCTACAAAATCAAGGGAATTTATTGATAAAATCATAAAACATGTCCTCAACTCTCTTATTCACAAAACTAAAGAAAAATCATGAGTCAAAGCAAGTTTCTAAGTCAACAAGGGTGCATTTGATATCAAAATGAAGTATAAAAATAACGGTTTTTGAACCATTATCAGTGGTTCATTTATTTAAATTGAAAATAAATGATCAAAATAAGTCAGAACATGAGTTAAAAAGCTTACAGAACCGTGCAATCCAGTTTCAAGCAGTTAAAACCCCAAAACACAAAAGCTGGTTTTCATTGGGGCATTTTAACAAACACTTTAGTAAAATATCAAACAGTTCGGTCTGGATGAGTTTGTGATCTGCCATTTTCATTTTTATTGCTTTCTTAATCTGTTCTAGTGCCCTTGATAGGTTCCTTTTGAGTCTTGCTGTTATTCCATTCCTATTCTCTTTTGTTTTCCACATTATTGGCCTCCAATATGTCAAATACCCTTCAAACTGATTTGGAACTCTGGTGCAGTTTGCTAACTTCTGTTTGGTGTGTTTTGAGTGGATTCTTAAGGTGCTGCGGTAAATTTTGTGAGGCATCCAGTAGCAGAATCCTTCACCTACTATGGTAGCATATTAGGAAGTAAAAAGAGGGCTGAAGTAGGAACCAAGAAGGTGCTTTTGAGCACCTGCAACTCTGCTGTCCAACAACTGAAAATACACCAGAAAAGTGGGAAAAGCAATCTATTTTGAAGTAGCATTCTGCAGCAACAAAAAGATTGAAGTTCACATTGGTTTTAGGCTTTATTCTAAGCTTGTTTACATCACATATCACAGAACCTTTGCTGTTTTAATTTGAATTTTCGTTTCTTTGATCAAGTGACTTGGAAAAATGCTCTTGAAGCATTTCCAAGATTCGCATTTGAACATCGTAATATTGCAAATTCATTTTCTTAGTGTGGAAGTGTGTCAAGGGGCTCCAAGTGTCACTTGCACTTTCACTTAAGACCGTCTAGCATTTACATCTTACACCTCAACAAGTGAAAGAGGATGAAATAAAAATAAAAATGAAAATTGAAAAAGAAAGAAAAGAAGAATAAAGGTTGGATAAGAAACCTTCTAAAGGAGAAAAGAAAAAGGTGAAGAAGGTATGCATGCTTTTAAATTTTTCATCCAAAGGTAAATACCTTGAATCTTCTTCTAAAAAAAATCACTATGTTTCATCATATAATGAAGGGGAATGTTCAAAACAAAGTGAAAGAAAAAATAAAATAAAGGCCAAAGATACTTCTAAGAAAATATTTTTCAAAGATAAAAGGCCTTCATTTTGTACTCTTTTCCTTGGATACATCCTTTTAATAATGTTCATCTTTGTTTGTTGTAGATATACTTTTGATCCAGGAGGGAAGAAATAAACCAAGATGTGCTTCTTTATACCTTCCGATTTGAGGATAAATCGTTTTTCAAGAGGGAGGGTATGATGGAAACCTAATCAGGGAAGCTATTCAAAGAAGTAGCAACTTAAGCTAAGGCTATGAAAGGGAAGTTAAAGAAGGACTTTCTAAAACTTTCTTGATTTTCTTTCTCTAAATCTTAGAAGGATTATCTTTTAATATGTTCATATGTTGTTTTGTAGGGTCTAAAGAAAGCTTGGAGACTATGATTGAGTTATCTAAGAAGAAGAATCAATAAAAGAAAACAAAGGAGGCCAGGAGCCCAAGAGGAAATAAGAGGGCCTCCCCTTTGTTTTTCTTCACTTTTAAGCTTAGTGAAATGCTGTAGAAATTAATTTCCAGCTTCTTTACTCTTAAGTCACCTTTGAGTTGCTACTTCTTCTCTCTTCCTCAAGCTTCCTTCCACCGTAGGAAGGCTTTCTGAGCTGTGAGGCCTCACACATACACCTCTCTTCCATTTAAACACTTCAAATAATTCACTGCATCATCTTTCCGTTGCATCAACTGCCATCACTGTTTGCTTCTGGTTTGGAGCAACAGTCTTCACTGTTCGTGCTGGATTTGCATTCCATCACCTGCACGTCAAAAATATAAAACACCTCTCTAACCCTCTAATCGAAATATAGGCAAACCACACAACAAGACTTGCAGCAAGATATCCCCTCTCCTGCAATCTACAACCCACTTTGAACAATCCTCAAAGTGTACCAGACTCCACGAGTCCAACCCCTGTAGTCACAACAGGTACAACAGCAATCACCGTGGAATGCAACACGATTCTTGATCAACCAGAGAACACTTCAATTGTCCAGATTTTGAATCACCACCGTCTTCTTGATGAGTTCTTGGAGCTCTATATCACAAAGAAACAATCTGAAACATAATATGAAAATGTTAGATTTCCAAAAGTTCTCTTAAATAACTCAGGTCTCGTCTATTTATAGATTTCTATAAAACAGACGCTCCTGTAGTCAACTAAGCTACTAATACAGTCGACTGTCTTCTGAGAGTAATAACAGTTAAGTCAAATTAGTAGCAGTATAGTCAAAGAATTTAATTCCACATTCATTACAGTTGACTTTCATTCAATGCTCAACTAACTTTTAAAAATATAGACGTTACTGTTCACGAGCATAACAGAATTCCAAATCAAACAACTAATACAGTCGAATGCGTGGCACACAGTCGACTTCGACACAACAGGTCGTTTTGAAATTCTTTTCCATACAAAATCTCACCTAGCACTGTATTTGAAAATCTTTGCATAGTCACAAGCTGAATTTGATTCCTCCATAATGAAGTCGACTTACAACTTGAGGTTATGCCACACAATGTAAGTTCATAAAAGTGCATGTGGTTTTCCTTTTCCAAAGTATATGTAATGCAATCACAACATATGTCACATATATCAGAACAGTGAATATGCATTCATATATCAGATTTCACACAAACATGTTCAGCAAGATAACAATCAATATTAAAGTTTGGAACATGTAACACAATTCAATACATTTGTTATTAAAAATGTGTTGTCATCATCAAAACCCAGAGTGATATAGATATTGTGTTCTCAACAATCTCAACAATCTCCCTCTTTTTTGATGATGCACAACCATTGTTAATAAACAACCATGTTTGCACAAGAACAAACCAAATTCAGAGTAAGCACATGATATAAGAATCAAATTTCAGTTCAAATACTCTGAATGCAACACAATCAATCAACAATATATCAAGCAGATAACATTCCACAATACTCAGATAGAATTTCACAATACTTCTCCCCTTTTGTGCATTAACAAAAAAGGTATGCTTCTAGATATGATATGTTGATAAACCAAACAGAGATGCATCAATAAAAATATAAGCAATTTGAAAACATGTAGTGATGCTCCCCCTATCATATATATTCACATGAAAAAGATAACTCCCCTGAAGTATAGGCATGTGAAGAAATATTTAAAGAGGGTAATGCTCCAGTACAGTAACTCCCCCTGTCATTATGCATAATTTTCTCAAACAAGTGTAAATGCACAATGCAGTACACTAAGAATCAGAGCATACAATCACCTATAACATAGAATTGTATCATAGTAAAACTCTTAAGTTGTGTCACATGAGAGTCAAAAGTTGTTTCTAGAGATATTATGCTTGTTTTGCATTGTTTTGCAGGGTTTTTGATGAAAATTGAAGATGGCAATGAAGTAGGAAGGTCATAGACTCAAGAATGAAGGAGAAAAAGGAAGAAAAGAAGAGTTGGTGAACCGCTCAGCGGTAAATTCCACCGCTGAGCGTCCTAGTTCGAGGAAAAGTACTGTCTGGCGCCCAGGCAGTGATGCTGAGAGTCTAGAGCGACAAGAGGCAAACAACTCAGTGGTGATTTTAGGCGCCTAGGCGGTGGCATGTGTTGAGGCAAACCGCTGAGGGGCCAATTTTGGCGCCTGGGCAGTTGTCTGTTTTTATATTTTGGATTTTGAGATCTTTCTGTTATCTTTTTGGCTTATATATAGCCCTAGTGCGAATCCAAATGTAATTCTTTTGGCAGAGAACAACGTCCACAGCAACTTTACACCTTTGGAGGAGATTTCTTGGATGCTTAGGCTCCACTTTATCAAATCTAGGGTTTGCTTTTCTATTCTTCCATTATATTTCATCTAGTTTCACCATGACTATGGTGAACTAAACCCTTTGTTGTTGGGGAACAATGTAATCTTTTGAAACTCTCATATATCCAAATTCTTGTTTACTTTATATGCTTGCATATGCTTGATTTATCAATTGTTGGGTTCTTTACCTGTATTTAATGCTTTTACCGTTTAACTCATTCGGTAGATGTTGTTTGTCTTTATTGATACGGGGACGTACAGTAATGTCATGAACTGGGGAGAATTCCTTGATTATGTTAATACCGCCTAGGGATAGGGGTAGGACGATCAATTGTATTTTGCTTCCGCTTATCATGCATTATTAATTACTAGGGGAGGCTAGGGATAACAAGCCGGTAATTAGTAATATGCTCTTTTCTCCAAGGGATTGGGTTAAGGGTAGACCAAGAAAGTTTGCATGACAATATGATAAATAAGCAAAGTAAATAAGAAGAGTAGATATATGAGGGTGGATAAGATAAAATTGTAAACCCCAACAACCTCATTCATTCATAGTTTCTCTTAGTCAATTGACTTCTTGCATTTGCATGTTTGTTTCTGTTTTGCATTCAAACCATTTAAACTAATTTTCTTTTACTCAAGTCTTAAACAATTTGTTTACACGAAAGATGAGGCCTTAAGAGTCATCTGGGAAGAACATTATTGGGATTATCGAATTTTATTACTTGATACGATCTGGTACACTTGCCAGGGTCTTAACACTATCATCACTAGAGCATGATTTTTCTTATCTTTTGTTTTGTATTGTTGAACTTATTTGCTTCGGTTTTTAGATTAGGTGTTGATGTACTCAATTTGAGACCTATATCTGATGTGATGGTTTGATATTGATTTGCGTGTGATGAGTTTTGCTTGAGGATGCTTTGATCTTGGTTGAGGTTAAGATTGTGCACTATATGCTGATATACAGGTGGTTGTTCATAAAATATGTGAACAGATGCATAATGTTGTGACTGTGATTATGATGTTAACCAAGATGTGTATCTGGAATATGTGGAATATTGAATTATCCTATATTAGAGGTTTTGAATTCCAGAGTATTTGTTGTGAATTGTTGAGATTGTTGATAAGGGAAGCACTGGTTTAGCTAAACTTAATCACACAGTGCTCTAGTTGCTCTGGTTTTTGATGATGACAACACATTATTAATAACACATGTTTTGTTATGTGTTACATGTGTTGTTCTTTATTGTGGATATTATCTAAATGAACATGTTTGTGTTGAATCTGATATAATATTCACTAATCTTATACTTGATACATATCTTTGTGTTTGCATTACATATGTTTATGAAAATGAAAACCAGATGCACTTTGATGAACTCATAATGTGTGGCAAATCTGCAAGGTTTCTCTGAATGATGTTTGAAGGTCAAGTTCCGCAAGGCTTCACCGTTCATACATGATGGTGGCGCGTAGTAGTTACTAAGAATAATCACACGATGTACATCATCGGTTCATCTATAAATATAGCTTTCATTTCACGTATTCCCTTGCCTCCTGTTTCCATATTGAACATATTAGGATTCATATTTTTTCTTTTGTTTGCATTTTCTTTTCATTAAATTTCTAAGCATCTCTGTTCTTCATATTGCAATTTGATAACTTTAACTTGAAAGTGGTTCATTCATCGTCATTTCATATGAAGGAGCCCTTTCAAGTTCAAGTTAACAAATTGTTTTTATTTATAGTACAAAAATGGTTAAGATATCTTACTAAAAGGAAAGTGCTTACGATAAAGAAATATGGTTCACAATATGTTTAGTGTTGAAACAATTTTAAGCTCTAAAATAATTATCTATAAAAGTTGTTCAACTTCATTCCTTAACAATGTATGATTCTTTTTTTAAATTGTCCGTAAGTTGCACTCCTCCGATAGATTTTAGAGCTATCTGATTTCTAAGGGAGGAGACAACATAAGGACAATTTAAATTTGGAATCTATTTACACTGTTGACGTCGAATGTTGAGTACACACAATGCAATGACCTAGTGTTTTACGTCAATTTCTGCAGATATACGACGTTAACATATGATTTACATTTCAAAGCTATCTCCTTAAAACTATTATATTTTAACATATGATTTACATATCTTTTTTAAATTTTTATTTTATAAATTTAGTGTAAATTTATCTTCTAATATTTACGTATTATAAAATATAAGAAAGATTTGTGGGTCAAATTTAAAGAGAAGGAAATGTCAATTTCTTTAAAATAATATTATAATTTCATATGCAAAATAATAATAATAATAATTAATGAAATTAAGTTTATACATCAGAATAATTAAAATAATAATAAATTTTATTAAATCTTTAAAAGTTATGTGAAATTAATGTTCTTTTAACATAGTCTACACTGTAAATAAAGTGCCGCATTTAGGACTCAGTCAACAAAATGCTTTTTATAGTCTACATCGTAAATAAGTTATCTTACTGAAAGGGAAGTGCTGAGGAAAAAGAAATATGGTTCACAATATGTTTAATGCTGAAAAAGTTTTGACACATAAAATAAAACGTCGAAGCCCCAAAGTCTTCGATGTTTTCTGGCGCGCTTTTCAATTGCAAAGGTTTCTTAGACCTACTATTGGAAGCCAAAAGTTTCTTCATCTGCTAGTATAAAAAAGCACCGTACATTAGGATCTTTTTGGTTTTTCCCCTCTCATTGAACGTCGAAGGCTGCGGGGCTCTGACGTCAAGGGAATTGAAGTATGTTGGGAGCATTAATGGTGTGCTCTCATTAATAGAATGTCGTATTCGTTAGGGCTATGATGTCTTTTTCTTCCGCTACTAGAAAAAGGTGGCGAACTTATGATTCTTTTTTCTTTAAAATCAGACATGAAATTTTTTCTTTTTACTTCTTCCTTAAGTGATTAAAGTTATCATTGTACTAAAATTTGCACTTTTAACCAGTGATTAAATTTCCACATACAATGCAATCAACATTCACAATTCACAGATCGTTTACTAAAATAAATCTTCATTTCATTTGTAAATAAATAAAACTAAAGGAAATACAGAAACCATAGGTGGCTTTAATAGACATGATTCTAAAATAAATAAAAAAACTTAGAAAAGTAGTCCCTATTATTATCAAGAAGATTCCATTGAATTTTAATCGTCAGAATTTTCAGACAGTTTGCTCATCAGTGAAGAACCATCCATTCTTAGTCCTTTTCAGTCCAATCGATGACAAACTTGGTATACCAATTTCTTGTGACCTTTTGCACACAATTATTTCTTCTTCAGATACATATACTCCTTGGAGTTCCAACACCTTGTTGATAAATACTCCATATGGCAATTTGTATGCATAATCATCTCCTGCAGCGATCATGTGGTCTTTTAGAACCGTAACCTAGTTGGTTGGGATTCTAGTCTTGATAGCATTCAACAAAAATACATCTTTTGTTGACATTTTGTCCTCGTTCAATCTTCCAGGCAGCAGTAGCCAAGTTAGGACATAAGCAATAATTTTCTCCTCCTTGTTTAAGCCATCATGTAGGTACTGCTTATCCACCCTGTACCTTCCTGGATATCTTAAGCTGTTTACATATACCTCTCTTTGTTAGCCACATGTTTGACTCAAAATCACGGATATGAGAAGCCAAACCTTCAGCTTTCAGACCAGTAATATTTGACCAAACATTATCGTCAATAGTAATGTTAACACCTTTGACCCTTGAATAAATGACCCCATTTACAACCCTCAGGTTTGTGTAGAAATCCTCTACCAAATTTGGATAGCAATTTTCTTTCATCTGGACAAAATCAGTAAGCCCTTGATATGCAATCCATTCATGAAAAAGGAAACCTTCTTTCATGAACAATTGCAGGTCTAGATATATGTGAGGAACTACAGTTTTTAAATGTCTCCAGTATAAAAACTTTACTCGGATCTCTTCATCACTTATCCATCCAGATGGGTTTGCGTTTCTTATACCACGGGCAACCTTCTCTTTTCTTCTTGATGATGATGATGAAGAAGCCATGTCTGAATAGAATTCTCGGAACGTCTTTCACAATCTAGTAGTTTTTAACTTCTCAACTTCTCTGGTTTAAAAATACAAATGATACGTCAAATTCTACTGGGCTTTGACGTATAAATTGACAAAAAAACACATGTTATACGTCGAATATTTTGGATATTCAACGTTTTCTTGTTCAGCCTCCCGCCCTTCTATTTCCTTTTTTTTTCATTTAAACCCCCCATAACCTCCCGTTACCCCCGTCCTTTTTGTTTCCTTTTTTTCATTTAAACCATCCATAACCTCCCATTACCATTATATTTTAAGATAAGATTTACATTTTTTTTAAAATTTTTATTTTATGAATTTGTGTAAATTTATCTTGTAATATTTACATATTATAAAATATAAGAAAGATTTGTCGGTGAAATTTATAGAGAATAAAAATTAATTTCTATAAAAAAATATTATAATTTCATATTAAAAATAATAATAGTAATAATTTATGAGAATTGAGTTTTAGTTATATATCACAATAATTAAAATCATAATAAATATTATTATATTATTAAAAGTTATGTGGAATGAATGTCTTTTTAAATCCGAACTACAAGATAGGTATGATTATACTAAAAGACTTTAATTGATTTTTAAAAAATAATACTTTAAATTTCAAAAACGATTAAGTTGAGTGATAAACTGAAGGTTAAGATAGATTATTGTTTACAAAAATTGAGATAGGTTAGTTAGTAGAAAAGATTGAGACAAGTTAACATCTGAGATGCATCAAACCAATAGCCAAAGATCGAGAAGAGACAGTGTCGAAGATTAAGGCAGGTTAAGTTTGATTAACGGTAGAGACTGGTTGAACCTATAAATGAATGTTGGGATGAGTGATTCGGACAAAAGGTGGAGACATACTAACATAAGTATAAGTTGAAGGTCGACCGAATGTCATTGGACTTTCTTTTAGGGTTTTTTAGGTGCCTTAAACATTTCTTTTGAAACTCTCGTATATTGAAATTCTTGTTTACTTTATATGCTTGCATATGCTTGATTTATCAATTGTTGGGTTCTTTACCTTTGCTTAATGCTTCTACCGTTTAACTCATTCGGTAGATGTTGTTTGTCTTTATTGATACGGGGACGTACAATAATGTCATGAACTGGGGAGAATTCCTTGATTATGTTAATACTGCCTAGGGATAGGGGTAGGACGATCAATTGTATTTTGCTTCCGCTCATTATGCATTATTAGTTATTAGGGGAGACTAGGGATAGCAAGCCGATAATTAGTAATAGGCTTTTTTCACCAAGGGATTGGGTTAAGGGTAGACCAAGAAAGTTTGTTTGGCAATATGATAAATAAGCAAAGTAAATAAGAAGAGTAGATATATGAGGGTGGATAAGATGAAATTGTAAACCCCAACAACCTCATTCATTCATAGTTTCTCTTAGTCAATTGAATTCTTGCATTTGCATGTTTATTTCTGTTTTGCATTTTAATCATTCAAATTAATTTCTTTTCTCAAGTCTTATACGATTAGTTTACACGAAAGATGAGGCCTTAAGAGTCCTTTGGGAAGAACGATATTGGGTTTACCAATTATTATTACTTGATACGATCTGGTACACTTGCCAGGGGTTTAACAAGTTTTTGGCGCTATTGTCGGGGAATCTTGGTTTAACTTTTTCTAGTAGTGTAAACTGATTAAATTTGACTTGATTTTATGTTTATTTTTGTTCTAATAAATTATTTCTAGGATTTTGTGCCTAATGCTTACAGGATGCAGTATGTACAAGAATTTGGTTCTAAAGGCACTCAATTCTATCAAAATAATTGCAACTACTGGTGGGAACCTCACTCAAGCATGAATCAAAGTTGGAATGGAGAAGCAGGAGATCCACATCAACAATTACTATTAGGGCAACATGTGTCTGCTTTGAAAGACTAAATCAACAAAGTGGACGAGACATTGGAACGACTTATCCAAATTACTCTCTCCTCTATAGAAGAGAATGAAGCAAGGAATAAAAGATTGGAGATACAGATTCGTCAATCCAATGAAATATTGAATTCTAGGGTTAATACTGAGGTTAACCCTATAGAGGAATGTCAGGCCACTAGTTTGGAAAGTGATAATGTTGATGAAAAGATAGAAGAGATAGAAACAGAAAGGTTGAGTGAGGGAGATAAAGATGATGATAAGGAAAAGGCAGTGGTTGAGAAGTAAGAAAAAAAGAGAAAAATTGTGAAAATAAAGAAGAAAGAAAAAAATAAAAAGAGGAAGAGAGGAAACAAGAAAAGATCATATGAAAAACCTCTTCCTCATTCAAAGAAGTATCATAGGAAGAAAATGAACTTCAAGTGCTTTATGGAGATCTTTAAGAAATTGGAGATTAAAGTTCCTATGATGGAGACATGGAAACAGGTGTTGGTGTTATCAACTTTCTGAAGAAATTCAGCAGGAAGAAGAAGAAGAAGAAAAGAATATCAAGAAAAAAGGAGTATCAACACCTACTGATGGGTGTTTGAACTCTATCGGGTCAAGCTAATGACGTTAAAAGAGCGCTTACTGGGAGGCACCCAAGTGATTGTTGTACATTAATTTTCCTTTACTTGGATTTGTAACTATTAGTATTTTTTTTGAAGTCTTTCTGGGTAGCATCTACTGAGGGATGCTAAATTTTTATGTATCCACTGAAGGATACAGGAAGGTATACTAATTGATAGGTGTTGGTAAAAATCGCACTTATTGATAAGTGCTAAACAGGTTTGGGTCAGGCTCGTGACGTTAAAGAAGCGCTACCTGGGAGGCAACCTAGTTGATTATTTGTTTTTTTTTAAAAACAACTCTGTCCTAAGGTCATTATATGTTTGTATGAGCATCTGAGAGGGGAAAGACATGAAATTGAAAAATTGAAGGTTAAAATCAGGTGCAAAAGGGTGAAATTATGCAAAAGTAAGCAAAGAAGAGAGAATTTTTTTCCTGTCCACCGTTGAGCGGTGCATATTTACCGCTGAGCGGTGGCGGTGTAGACTGCGCTTGGGCTTTTAAAAGCTCAACGTTTTTGGGTTCTGCACTTTGAAGCTCGCCCAAGCGTTCTCTGTAAACCCTAGCACCTAAATTCACTTTCAAAGGTTTTCCAAAGGGATTTCCCCACTTTTTCTCATCACTCACTCACAAAAATTTCATCTTTCTATCATTGTCTTGTCAAAGTTTGGGGTTTTTTTGAGGGATTGTACACTTAAGAGGCATTCATCATCAATTAAAAGGAAGTTAGCAAGCATCTCGTTTCTCCTTTCAAGTAAGTTGTGCAATTTCATTCTTAGGGTTTCTAAATTTGAATTTAATGAAGAACATGCGTAGGAACATGATAAATTAGGGCTTTTGAGTTTTATGCATGAGTTGATGAAATAGGAACTATTTGAACCAATTGAACTGCATGATTTTAGTTTGGATTGATGAAATTAGTATTAGAATGGAGAATAGGGCGATTTTTAAAATGTTTTTAAGAATCCCTAGTCACCACGCTGAGCGGTCTCCTTTGACGCTGAGCGGTGGTGCAGCTTGAAGCAAACCGCTGAGCAGCCAACTATGGCGCTTGGGCGGTCTGCTGCAGATTTTGTTGGTTGCTTGATTCTTGATGCAGGGACACTGAGGGGCCCTGTTTTTCTCTCAATGGTGGGATGTGATCAGTTTGGAATTTAATTGATGATATATTAACCTTTAATGATGTATCTCTGTGTTATTTTGAATTTTATGCAGAAATGTCATCATCATCAAGAAGAGTGAAAACTCATGGTAACAAAAGGAAGGAACCTGAGAGGCAAAGAAGATTTTATTTGCCTAGGTTCCTCTCTAGAAACATGAGGAACATTTTGTGACTATTCAGGAAAGGAGATTATTGATGGAGAGGAAAGCCACTTTTATCCCAAATTTGGCTCCTAAATTTGGAGCAGAAATCATGAGAAGAGATTGAGAGAGGTTGGCTACATATCCTGCACCTTCCAGCATTGAATTAGTGAAGGAATTTTATACTAATGCTTTACCTAGAGGAGGAGTTGATGCTGGGAGATATATGAGCTATGTGAGGGGAAAAATCATTAAGTATGATTCTGACACTATTAATAGCTTTTTGGGCACTGAATGGTCAGGTGAACAGTGCCAGTATGCAGCATTTTTTGGGGGGTTCAAAGATATAGCAGATATTGAAAGGGTTATGTGCCTTCCTGGAAGGCATTTTCAGAACAACCCTAATGGATTGCCCGTCAACATAAAAAGAGTAGATTTGACGCCTTTGGAAAAATACTGGATGACATTCACTCATGCCAACATTCAGCCATGCTCACATGTTTCTGACATCACCATGCATCGGATCATCTTCATTTACTGCATGCTGAGGCAGTTGGATGTAAACATCGGGAAATTCATTACTGACGAGATTCAGAGCTGCGCTACTACTGTGAGTAGCAAGACACCGTTGGGACATCCGTCCCTGATCACCTTTTTGTGTCAACAGGCTGGGGTGAACATTGCAGTTCCACCATATGAGAGGCCTAGAAAGGCCATAGATGCTGCTTATTATCAGCAGTACTGTGAGGAAGAGGAGGCAGCTAGAGCACCTAGAAGACGTCCTAGGAGGGCAGTAGCACAGCAGGAGCATATACCTGCAGATGCACCGGCATATCATGCCGATCCATTCCAGATGAGGGACATGTATATGTCCATGATAGAAGCTAGGATGGAGGCTCTTCGCAGAGGACAGATAGCAATTACTGAGATGATAGTAGGGTTGTATCAACAACCATCAGCACACATATGGGCTATGGACGAGTTCCATGAAGTTATGGCCTGGCCTCAGGAGCAAGCACAGGGCAGCAAGGCTGGAGCAGATGAAGCACCAGATATGGATGATGATAATGAAGAGAATTTTGAAGATGCTGATGATGGAGACCAGGAGGACTCAGATGAGGACTTGTGTTGAGGGCATCTACTGATGGATGTCAGTACTTAGACAGGGATTTTTCTTTTTCTTTTGTACTTTGAATTCGTAGAATAGGTTGAACTTTTATTTTGTGTCTATGCTTGGCTTGTACAATGGTTCTGATGGTAGTATTAAAAATGCATGACAAGTATTTGATAATGATTGAATGTGGTTGACTGAGAATGTATGTGTGTTGATATCCAATTAAATGATTCACTAATTATATGAACAGATGCATTGTGGTTCATGATTGTGATTGTGATGCTAAGCAGGAAAGAAGTTGGGAATAAAGGAGTTTGGTGATAGAGAGAGTTTAAACTTGAACCTTTTCAATGATGAAATAACTCTCTTAACTCAAGGATTTTGCAAGCTAGAAAAACCAAATTTTCTTGATAGCCTAGCCTCATTATAAGCCTTGGAAAAGTCCTTGTGATGATATTTGCATGTAAGGATTTTTATTGTTTTAGATAAATGGCAATATTGTTTTATGTGACATATGAATAGTAAAGAGTGAAGTGATTCCTTAAACACTTGAGTATTTGAGTGAAACACTTGTTTGGTAAGAATTGTTGAAATCCAGGTTTACATCTATGCTTAATGGATTGATCGTTCATGAATAAAACATCTATTGGGAAATATTGAAGTAGGTGAACTAGATTGGATTGAAAGCATGCTTGCATTTTGGTAGGATTCCACAGAAAATCTGAATTGGAAAATAACTTGTTATGAAGAAAAGGGTTTTGAAAAGTGTAGAACTATTTGATGAAAAATTGGAAGGCCAAGTCTTGTTTTGTTTTGCTTGAGGATAAGCAAAGTTTTAAGTTTGAGGTTGTGATAACGGTCTCAAAACCGTTATTTTCATGCATAAATTTGATATTAAATCACACCCTTTGTAGCTTAAAGTGAGCTTAGAATCAAGTAAAACTCTTAAGTTGTGTTACATGAGAGTCAAAAGTTGTTTTTAGAGATATTATGCTTGTTTTGCATTGTTTTGCAGGGTTTTTGATGAAAATTGAAGATGGCAATGAAATAGGAAGGTCATAGACTCAAGAATGAAGGAGAAAAGGAAGAAAAGAAGAGTCTGTGAACCGCTCAGCGGTGGAAAAGTTGTTGTCTGGAACCCAGGCGGTGACGCTGAGCGTCCAGAGCGACAAGAGGCAAACCGCTCAGCGGTCATTTTAGGCTCCTGGGCGGTTGTCTGTTTTTATATTTTGGATTCTGAGATCTTTCTGTTATCTTTTTGGCTTATATATAGCCCTAGTGCGAATCCAAATGTAATTCTTTTGGCAGAGAACAAAGCCCACAACAGTTTTACACCTTTGGAGGAGATTTCTTGGATGCTTAGGCTCCACCTTATCAATTCTAGGGTTTGCGTTTCCATTCTTCCATTTAGTTCATCTAGTTTCACCAGATTATGGTGAACTAAACCCTTAATTGTTGGGGAACAATGTAATCTTTTGAAACTCTCATATATTGAAATTCTTGTTTACTTTATATGCTTGATTTATCAATTGTTGGGTTCTTTACCTTTGCTTAATGCTTCTACCATTTAACTCATTCGGTAGATGTTGTTTGTCTTTATTGATACAGGGACGTACAGTAATGTCATGAACTGGGGAGAATTCCTTGATTATGTTAATATCGCCTAGCGCTTTCCCGCCCCTCCTTCTTGTCTTCATCCCGATGTCTGACTCAAAGTCCTCTTTTCACCCTGCTCTTGCTGTTTCCAACATTCGGAACCACATTCCCATCATTCTTGAGATGGAAAACGTCCAATACGCGACGTGGGCGGAACTCTTCAAAATTCACGCACGTTCCCATAGAGTAATTGATCATATTATACCTCCAGCAACAGGTAAGGAGAAAATGCCTCTGACAGAGGAGGCGCAAGAACTATGGTCAACTCTTGACGCTACTGTTCTTCAGTGGATTTACGCTACTATTTCTCATGATCTTTTACATACCATTCTTGAAACTGACACCACGGCCATGGAGGCTTGGAATAGATTGCGTGACATATTCCAGGATAACAAATACTCTTGTGCCGTCACCCTTGAGCATGACTTCACTCACACAGACATGGCAAATTTTCCAAATGTCTCTGCTTATTGTCAACATCTCAAATCTTTGTCAGATCAACTCAAGAATGTCGGCTCTCCCGTCGACAACAATCGACTAGTTCTTCAACTGGTCTCTGGTCTCACTGAACCCTACAACGGTGTGGCCACCCTTATTCGCCAAAGTGATCCCTTGCCCCACTTTTATCAAGCTCGTTCGATGCTCACTCTTGAAGAGGCCGGCCTTGCCAAAAAGGCGGCACAGTCCTCGTCATCTGCCATGCTTGCTCGTGATGCAATTGCCCCTCCTGATGTTTCTGATTATTCCTCTTTGAACCGTAATAATGGTGGGAAGAGGAGTCACTTTCGCAACAATACTGGCGGTCAATATCGCAACAACAATGGTGGTCGTGGCGGCGGAAAGGGTGGCACTAGCGGTGCGGGTAAGACAGGCGGCCGAAATAGCCGCAATAGTGGACAACGTTCCAGTCCGCAAGCTTCGGACAATTTCCCATGGTCTGCCGGACAACCGTACCCTTGGCAATGGATGACTCCGTGGGCTATACCTCCTTGTCCGTACCCTTCTAATTCATGGGCCAGGCCCAACTTGGGACAGCAACAGCGTCAGCAGCCTCGTCAACAGCCTAGCGTTCTTGGGCCCAGACCTCCACAAGCCTACACCGCAGCACCGCCTCCAACAGATATAGAGGCCGCAATGCATACTCTCGGCATCAATCCTCCGGATGCAAATTGGTACATGGACACTGGTGCCACCTCTCACATGACATCCGCACAAGGTACCCTCTCGTCTTATGTTAATATGAGCAACACACATGGTATAATTGTTGGTAATGGTCATTCGATTCCAATTCATGGTTATGGTCACACCAAATTAACTTCCCCGTATCCTCCCTTATCCTTAAACAATGTCCTTCATGCTCCTCAACTTGTTAAAAACTTGGTGTCAGTTCGAAAATTTACAACTGATAACTCTGTTTCTGTTGAATTTGATCCCTTTGGATTTTCTGTGAAGGATTTTCTGACGGGGAGGCCGGTAATGAGGTGTGAGAGTCGGGGCGAGCTTTATCCTATCACCAACTCTACACTTCCTTCTACATTTGCTGCTATAGCACCATCTCTTTGGCATGAACGTTTGGGTCACCCAGGAACACCTATTTTAAACTCCCTTAGGAAGAATAAATTGATTAATTGTACTCCCATTAAGGATTTTCGTATTTGCCATTCATGTCCTCTTGGAAAACATGTTAAGTTGCCATTTTATGCTTCAAATTCTTGTACTGTTATGCCCTTTGATATTATCCATAGTGATCTTTGGACGTCACCTGTTTTGAGTTCCTCGGGTCATCGTTATTATGTCTTGTTTGTGGATGATTATTCTAAATTTTTGTGGACATTTCCTTTATCTAAAAAATCACAAACTTATTCCACATTTTTGAATTTCCAATCCTTCATCCGAACTCAATTTGAACGTGACATAAAGAGTATACAATGTGATAATGGCACAGAATTTGATAATGGGCCTTTTTGGGAATTTTGCAAAACTAATGGTCTTTCGTTTCGTTTTTCTTGTCCTCATACATCCCCTCAAAATGGGAAAGCTGAAAGACAGATTCGTACGCTCAACAACGTTATTCGTACCTTAATGGCCCATGCTTCTCTTCCTCCTTCTTTTTGGCATCACGCTTTGCAAATGGCAACATACCTTCTCAATATTCTTCCGCACAAGTTATTAAACTTTCAATCTCCTCTCCAAATCCTTTATCAAAAGGCTCCATCCTATTCTCATCTTCGAGTGTTTGGGTGTTTATGTTATCCTCTCTTTCCTTCTACAACCATTAACAAACTTCAACCAAGGTCTACTCCTTGTGTTTTTTTGGGGTATCCTCCGAATCATCGTGGGTATAAATGCTTTGATTTATCATCTAGAAAAATCATCATAAGTCGTCATGTCATTTTTGATGAGACACAATTCCCTTTTGCAAAGTTACATACTCCTTCACTTCACACTTATCAGTTTTTAGACAATGGGCCATCTCCCTATATGGTATATCATTACTCTTCTATCCCAATCCCACCAGCTACTTCTTTACCAGCATCTCCACAACCCCCAAACCCACCAGTTGTTCCCTTATCTGTCTCTCCTGAACCCATTTTGTCGAGTTCAACAAACAGTTTGCCCAGCCAGCAACAAAGCCTTCCCCAGCCTACTGGATCTACCTCTTCCACCCCACCCTCTGTATTGCCCCACTCTCTCCCTTTCCCAACTCCAACCTCCCATCCCAGCCCACCAAAAAGGCCTGTTACCAGAAGCCAGCATGGGATTGTTAAGCCTAAGAAGTCCTTTAATCTTCTTACATCTGTGTCTAAATCTCCAATACCTAGTAACCCTGTGTCTGCCCTTGGTGACCCGAATTGGAAGAAGGCTATGAATGATGAATATGATGCTCTTATTAATAATAAGACGTGGGAATTGGTGCCCCGTCCACCTAATGTTAATGTAATCCGGTCTATGTGGATTTTTTCTCATAAAGAAAACTCTGATGGTTCTTTTGAGAGGCATAAAGCCCGTCTTGTAGGTGGTGGCAACACGCAACAGGTTGGCGTGGATTGTGGTGACACATTTAGTCCGGTGGTCAAGCCAGCAACTATTCGTACAGTTCTCAGTTTGGCTCTTTCTAAAGCCTGGTCTATTCATCAACTGGATGTAAAAAATGCATTTTTACATGGAGAACTCAAGGAAACTGTTTACATGCATCAACCTTTAGGGTTTCGGGACCCTTCTCATCCTAATCATGTGTGTTTGTTGAAGAAATCTCTTTATGGGCTTAAACAGGCCCCACGGGCTTGGTATACAAGATTTGCGACCTATGTTCGTACTATTGGGTTTTATCACAGTACTTCAGATCATTCTTTGTTCATTTATCGTCAAGGTACTTCTATGGCTTATTTATTGTTATATGTGGATGATATCATTTTGACTGCTTCTTCAGATGAGCTTCGTAAGTCTATTATAACTCTTCTTAGCTCGGAATTTGCTATGAAGGATTTGGGGTAGGACGATCAATTATATTTTGCTTCCGCTCATTATGCATTATTAGTTATTAGGGGAGGCTAGGGATAACAAGCCGGTAATTAGTAATAGGCTCTTTTCACCAAGGGATTGGGTTAAGGGTAGACCAAGAAAGTTTGCATGGGAATATGATAAATAAGCAAAGTAAATAAGAAGAGTAGATATATGAGGGTGGATAAGATGAAATTGTAAACCCCAACATCCTCATTCATTCATAGTTTCTCTTAGTCAATTGAATTCTTGCATTTGCATGTTTATTTCTGTTTTGCATTTTAATCATTCAAATTAATTTCTTTTCTCAAGTCTTAAACGATTAGTTTACACGAAAGATGAGGCCTTAAGAGTCCTTTGGGAAGAACGATATTGGGTTTACCAATTATTATTACTTGATACGATCTGGTACACTTGCCAGGGGTTTAACACAGGTCATGATTGACATTAGGCAGAATTCGACCACAACCAAATTTTGTTAAGGACCATGGTATGTTAACAACTTTTTGACAATATACAATGTATCACTATTTTATTGGTCTGTATATTTGAAACAGACCAATCACCAACAATTACATAAGCAGTTATATAAAGTCAAATTTACAAAGTCCACAACGAAGATAAAAATTCAAACGAACTCTTACAACAAAAATTTGGTCACATTAAAATAAATTACTTTGAAAATTTTAATAGTTATAATAAGTTATTAGAATAAATGATTATGATATCAAAAAATTACTATGATTAACATTAAGAGTTTGATCAATATCTAGCCATATTGTTATTAATGTCACCGTAAATAATCATTAAAAGCTCATTTGCACTTCTAAATTTATAACGCTTTGAATCGATTAATTATTATTTAGAATCGATTATATTAACTTAGCAAAATTTAAAGTGGAATTATATAAATACAGAGGGGCACATCAAACTTTTTAACTTCGATCCCTCCAAATCTCACCTCGATAATTGAAAAGAACACAATTTCTTTGGGGCGGGTAGTCAATTTGTTATTGTATTAATCAAACAAAATATATTAATTTTTCTATGATTGATGTATGAACATCGAACTCGGAAGGGCTTCGACGTCCATACGACATGGTGTTAGTACTAAGCATTATTACACGATGTACATAATCGGTTCAACTATAAATATAGCTACTAAGCATAATTACACGATGTACGTATGTTCATCTATAAATATGGCTTGAATATCACGTAATGACTTGCTTCCTGTTTCCGTATTGAAAATATTAGGATTCATGTTTTTTATCTCTTAGCCCTTTCCCTTTCCTTAGATTTCGAAACATGTATGTTCTTCAAATTGCAATTTACTGACTTGAATTTGAAAGTGTCGCATTCAGGCCTCAGTGCATATGAAGATGGCCGTTCAAATTGAAGTCAACAAAATGATTTTGAAATTCATAAATGGAGAATGTTTGTGAAATTCATAAATGTTAAAATTTTCCTCTGGTTTTCCGCCATGCCTTTATCGTCAACAAAGAAATGTCTTCGTTTAATGAAGGAATGACGACAAAACAAAGGAAAAAAGTTAACATGAATTTGGTTAGGGAAGGTTTTCAAATGGTACAACTTGAAATGAAATCCAAATTTGTATCCTATTTCTTCGGTTACTCCCTTTCTATTTCATTTTTCTTTTAATGCAATATTAAACGTCGAATGCAATGACGGTTTGAAGTTGGGGTATGACGTTTTCTACTTCATCAGGAAGCCAAAGGTCGCTCATACTAGATGGTGGACTGTGAATATTAATTCTGAACTTTTACCAAAGTATCAATATTACATCGAATTATATTGGGCTTGACGTTTTCAACTTCATCAAGAAACCAAAGGTTGCTCCAATTTTTTTATCTTATTTATTTCTTTTAAACTCTCATGGAGATTCACGTCATTTTTTTGGAATAACTGACATCCTATACCTTGAGGATTTCAAAATGAAATCCAATTTACAAACACACAACATCTAAAATGAGACCGAAGATGATGGAATACATTATAACCAAAAACAGGAAGTAAAAAAATTAAAAAACAAGCAAATTATGGAGAATGTTTTTGAAATTCATAAATGTTAACATTGTCCTCTGGTTTTCCACCATGCCTTCATGGATAACAAAGAAATGACTTTGTTTAGAGGAGGAATTAAAGGAAAACTAATGGAAAAAGTTAATGAATTTGGTTGCGGAAGTTATGTCGGATATGTTTTCAAAGGGTCTACTTAAAATTCATAAGTCACTACAAGAATAATATTATATAGAAGAGGTTTCTTTCCGGGGGTTTAAATATCCTCAATAATTTTTTGCGGTTTCTATCAAAAAACGCAGTTAAGTTTTAATATAAACTTTCATTCGGGAAAAAATAAACTTTCAATCGAGAAACAATCTCGCTAATCACTATCAGGAGGCTTCCATGCTTTCCTTTGAAGGCCAGAAGATCATGGGCGCCCAAAACATTGTCGCCAAGCTGAATTTCCTTCCCTTCCACCAGTGCCAACAGTCCATCACCGCTGTCGATTGCTAACCCTCCGGCGTTGGCACGACATGCTGGTCTTCATCAGCGGCAACCTCCATCTTATCACCGAACAACATACCCTAGTGTTTAGCCAAGTACACTACTCCCCTCTCTTCTCTTACTTCTTTCTTTAATATAATTTTTAGGGTTTTCTAGGATCTAATCTATTCTACTTTATTAGGTTTTCATCGAATAAATTTATTCATACCTCTTCATGAAAAAAAAAGTATATAATGAGTTTTCGTTTATATGTTTTTATTTATTATCTATGCCTGATTGAAGTTCACTCGTTCTAAAACAATGACTTCCAAAGAATCATGTTTTGGTTTTTGAAAGAGGAAGAGAGGGCAAAGTGAAAATAGAGACGACGAAGAAAAATGAAGGGTCAGTGCAAGATGGAGTTGGATGCTGATGATTTCTTCAGAGACGACGAAGACCAGGCCGAAGCTCAAGCTTCGCTCCTTGTAAATTGCGTTCTCTCTCTCTATTTTCTTTTTTGTTCCTTTCTTTTATGTTCTATTATGTTCAAATGTCAACTAAGAAGAAACTCCTTTTACCAGGAAGGTGAGTTGAGCAAAGAATATGTGGTTTACCTGATTTTCTCCTTGCTACCTCAGTAATATGTGATGGAAATAATGAAATCCTTTATTGCACATATTAGTAAGGCTAAACTTTAATTCAATGTACCTAGTTTTGCACTCTCTTAATTAATCCGTTTGTTATTTTAGAGGGAGAAGAAAAATGTACAAGACTTAAAGAGTGTTTTTGTATTTAATGTTCCTGAAAGAGAGTTTCTAGACAGGCCAACAACAAGGCTCATAAAAGAATTTGACCAGTTGGAGGATAAGATTTTTGGCTTTCCAATCGTGGTGGATATGTATTCTGGTTATGTTCCCATCGGTTATAGTGATTATTTGAAGAAGCTGAGCAAGTATGTTCTTTTTTCTCATCATGCTATGTTAAGCCCAAGCCCAGCATTCCACCACTCAACGCCTAATTTGGCCGCTCAGCGGTTTCCCTCTAATCGCAGAACCACTCAGCGGTCCATCTCACCGCTCAGTGGTTTGCCTCTAATCGCCTGGATGCTCCCTCGAATCTGGCGCTCAGCGCTGGAAAATAACGTTGAGCGGTGACTTTGACTCTTCTTTTCTTCCTTTTTCTCCTTCTTTCTTGAGTCTAAGTCCTCCCTCTTTTACTTCCATCTTCAATTCTCATCAAAATCCTGCAAATAAATGCAAAACAAGCATAATATCTCTAAAAACAACTTTTGACTCTCATGTGACTCAACTAAGTGTTTTACTTTATTCTAAGCTCATTCTAAGCCATAAAGGTTGTGTTTGATATCAAATTTAAGTATAAAAATAACGGTTGTTAAAACGTTATCACTCTTGGTAAAGTATTTGATGTTGGAAAACATGTAGGCTTCGTTTTAACACAAAGAGGAGGGGTGAATTGGTGCGTTTTCAAAATCAGAGTCTTTTCGCAATATTTTATACAAAGTACAAAACTTTACAAACTTTATTGAATCACAAGTAATAGAAATTTACGTGCAGCGGAAAATCAAAGTTGACTATGTGAAATATAAAATCGACTGAATGTAAAAGAGTAGGGATAGAGAATTCAAATGCAGGTTTTTATACTGGTTCGGCCTTAATGCCTACATCCAGTGTCCTTCCAATACCAGGAAGTAAATGCACTATAATGGTCAAGGTTTTTACAACAAGGCTTTTATAGAGACCTCCACGTCTAAATATAAAACACCTCTCTAACCCTATAACCAAAATATAGGCAAACCACACAACAAGACTTGCAGCAAGATATCCTCTTTCCTACAATCTGCAACCCACTTTAACAATCCTCAAAGTGTACCATACTCCACGAGTCCAACCCTTGTAATCACAACGGGTACAAAAACAATCACCACGGAATGCAACACGATTCTTGATCAAGCAGAGAACACCTCAATTATGCAGATTCTGGTCAAGCAGTAAGCGTAGTATCAATCTCCTTCAGAAGCTCTTCAAAGAAAGATCACAACTGTCTTCTTGATTAGTTCTTGGAGCTCTAAATCACAGAGAAACAATTTGAAACAGAATATGAAAATGTTAGATTTCCAAAAGTTCTCTGAAACAACTTAGGTCTTGTCTATTTATAGATTTCTATAAAATAGACGCTCCTATAGTCGAATACGCTACTCATACAGTCGTCTGGCTTCTGACAGTAATAACAGTTAAGTCAAATTAGTAGCAGTCTAGTCAAACAATTTAATTTGAAATTTATTTTAGTTGACTTTCATTCAATGCTCAACTAACTTTTAAAAATATAGTCGTTACTGTTCATGAGCATAACAAAATTCTAAATCAAACAACTAATACAATCGACACAACAGTTCATTTTGAAATTCTTTTCAATGCAAAATCTCACATAACATTGTATTTGAAAATCTGTGCATAATCACAAGCTTAATTCGACTTCCCCCAGAATGAAATCAACTTACAGCTTGCAATTATGCCACACAATGTAAGTTCATAAAAGTGCATGTGGTTTTTCTTTTCCAAAACATATGTAATGCAATCACAACAGATGTCACATATATCAGAATAGTGAATATGCATTCATATATCAGATTTCACACAAACATGTTCATCAAGATAACAATCAATATTAAAGATTGGAACATGTAACACATTGCAATACATGTGTTATTAAAAATGTGTTGTCATCATAAAAAATTAGAGTGATATAGATATTGTGTTGTCAACAATTTCAACAATCTCCCCCTTTTTTGATGATGCACAACCATGATTAATAAACAACCATGTTGGTACAAGAACAGTTCATAAAAGAGTAAGCACATGATATATCAATCAAATTTCAGTTCAAATACTCTGATTGAAACACAATCAATCAACAATATATCAAGTAGATAGCATTTCCACAATACTTCTCCCCCTTTGTGCATTAACAAAAAAGGTAGGCTTCTAGATATGATATGCTGATAAACAAGACAGAAATGCATCAATAAAAATATAAGCAGTTTGAAAACATGCAGTGATGCTCCCCCTATCATATATATTCACATGAAAAAGATAACTTCCCCTGAAGTATAGGCATGTGAAGAAATATGTAAAGAGTGTAATGCTCCAGTATAGTAAATCCCCCTGTCATTATGCATAATTTCTCAAACAAGTGTAAATGCACAATGCAGTACAGTAAGAATCAGAGCATACAATCAGCTATAACATAGAGTTGTATCATGTATATGATTTCAAGCAAATTCATCATGCATAGATACAATCATCAACATTCTCACAATATATTCTCATATATGAATCACACAATTAGAATCAGAGATATATTGCAGACAATCAGTATAATAATGATCAAACAACATAGTAATCAAATTCCAGTTTCTGGAATGTATAACTCCCTATTATTGATAAGTCGAATGATCTATTAATAAAGTCAATTCCATTTCTTCTCAGTGAATTTGAATTCCAGCAGTGATTTCCAAGCAATGTTTTCCTACAAAACCTTTTAACAACCTCTTGCTGATCAATCAATTTAGTTATGCAATAAAAATAATCTAATAAGAAGTGAATATGCAAAACAGTTTAACGTAACAGTGAAAACATGCATAGTCAACTTCAATCAATTCTAAGTTTATTCAAGATTCAATCAAAGCAGATATAATCAATCAGATCAAAAGCAATTGGATTTGAATCAAAACACTAATATTCATTACTTGTTCAAAAAGATATTACAATGAGTGAGCAAAACAAGACCAACACAAAATGGCAATCTAAGCCATCATAAAAAAGAAAAGAAAACAGAACATTCAGACATCCTAAGACTAAAAAAATAGCTATAGACACAAGGACACAGAAACTTCCAAATGTCCTGATTTGAGTAAGTAAGACTTTATTGATTCTTCCTAAGAGGAACTCTCTACATCAAGCCGCGGGGCACAATTGCATTGCTTTGCAAGATTTTCAAATTTCTCATGTATGATTTTGATATGCTCAGCCGCATATTTTTCAAACTTTGATTCAGGAAGGAAATTAGAGCAATCCTTCTTTACAGTGTTCAGGTTTATTCTCTTCCATAAAGATCCAGCCATTTATGGTTTTTACCAAGCCAAGGGACATCAAAGATTCTCTATCGAAGACATTCTAGGACCCCAAAAACCTTTTTGCTCATTTCTTATTTCAACACCTTGAAGAACAAGAATCTTGGTTATAAGGCAAGCATATGGTAGATACAGAAATCTTTTTAGTTTTGCGTTCATCGTATGGACTTTTACCACTCGTAGCCAGTTTGTAGGAGTGTTATTTCTAATGGCATGAAGAAGATAGACATCTTCTGTAGTCATTCTGTCTTTCCTTATTCTTCCTGGAAGAATTATTTTTGCTAGTAGATGTGCCACAATCTTTTCTTCTTTCAGTAGTCCCTCATGTGCAAAAACACTTTTTGTGTCGTACAAACCAGGAAATCTCAGTCATTCCTTGTATACCTGTTTCTTTCTTAACAAGGTATTGCTCTCAGTAGTGGGAAGATGAGACAAAGCCCCTTCTGATGGCAAATTTGTGATAATGTTCCAGATGAAATCATTAATGCGAATGTCAATGCCTTTTACCTTTGAGTATATGACATCGTCTTCCACCCTCAGGTTGTGGTAGAAAACCTTGACGAGATCAGAGTACCAGTACCCTTACATTTCTACAAAGATTGATAGCCCTTGTCTCTCAAGCTAGTAAGGAAACATGAAGTCTTTGTTCTTGAACAAATTCAGATTTATGCTCATAGGGTCGACAACAATTTTAGAGGTAGCCATCAAGAATTTCTCTCGAGTTTCCTTGTCATTGATAACGGTTAAAAAACCGTTATTTTTATACTTAATTTTGATATCACATGCACCCTTGTTGACTTAGTAACTTGCTTTGACTCATGATTTTTCTGTAGTTTTGTGAATAAGAGAGTTGAGGACATGTTTTATGATTTTATCAATAAATTCCCTTGATTTTTTAGGTTATTGAAATGAATTGAAAGAAAGGTTGAAGTATCAAATGGTTGGAGTGCAGAAAAGTCAAACATAGTGCAGAAAAGTCAAGCAGTCAACCAGAAAAGTCAACTAGTTGACCAAAATGCTGAAAAGTTGACCAGAGTGCAGAAAGACCAGCGATGAGCGGTGAACTGAGCGCTGAGCGCGAGTCTCGGGACCGGTTTTCACTGTTTTTCGCCTGGGCGACACCGTTGGGCGCAATTATGAGTCCCGCACCTACCGCTGAGTGGTATTTGAGCACTGAGCGCCAGTTTCGTGGGTCTGAGCCAGATTTTCTGTTATTTTTATGATCTGTTTTGGGCTTGGACCTGTTGTCTGTTATTTTTATGCCTTATTTAAAAGCCAGAACGTCTTAGGGTTTGTATCTTTTGATGGCTTAGGCACATAAAACACTTTTCACCCCTTTAGGGGCAGATTTGGGGAATTGACAACTCTCCTCTTCTCTTTCTAGGGTTTCTATCTCTTTCATTCCATTGTACGCCTAGTTTCTCCATGACGATGGAGAACTAATCTTATTAGTTGCTAGGGAAAGATATAACCTCTAAACTCTCTTGTATTTGAATTGTTCTTGAATATATATGCTTCTTTCATTAATTGTTAGAGATATTCTTCTTTACTCAAATGCTTGGCATAAATCTTATGATTTGTAAATATCATGACGAGATATCGCACTCTTAGGGTAGGTGGAATTGGGGAAGGTGACAACTCTCCTCTTCTCTTCCTAAGATTGATATCATGACATATTTACAAATCATTATCTGGGGAATTCTCTTGATTATGAAATATTGCCTAGGGATAGGAATAGGACGGTCAATTGCTTTAAGCTTCTGAGATTAATGCATTAGTAATTACTAGGGAGACTAGGGATAGTAAACTAGTAATTATGGTAATAGGCTCTTTTCGCTGAGGGATCGGGTTTAGAGTAATTTAGAAAGTTGCACTAACAATAATGAAGAAGATGAATTCGTCTAAGCATGAGAGTGATTAGGTGAAATCTAAACCCTAATAACATATTCATCTCATATTATCAACATCATTCATCCACTTTTGTGTTTAACCTCAATTGATCAAATTGCATTCATGTTTATTTTTCCGCACTTTATATTCAAAAACCCCAAAATATAATTTTTATAGTCTTGATTGGTTAAGCAAAAGCACAACAGTTTAGTGCCATGAGTCTCTTAGGAAAACGATACTCAGACTTACCATGTTATTATTACTTGATACGATCTGGTACACTTTCCAGAGTGTTAACAGTCACTAATCCATCCAGTTGGATCAGAGTTTCTGATGGTGATGACCTCTTTTCCTTTAGTTCTGAAAGTAGCGTGACTGGTGGAAGCCATGAAGATTGAGTTCTTGAAAAATCTTTCTTCTCAGATAGGGTTTCTTGGAGTTTCGACCAGACATAGACTTATGAATGCAACTCAAGTCTTATAAAGACACATATAAAAAGAGCGCGAATGACAAAAACCCAAAAATGACCCATTTTGAATTTTTCAAATTTTTGTAAACCTAAAACAGAGGTTTCAAGTCGATTCGAATAAAATGAAAGTTGACTCAAGTTTTGAACAGAGTTACCAAAAACAGAGTTGTACGCCTTAAAATATATAGTTGAATAGATTCATAATAAAGTCGACTAAAGTTGGTGAAATGTTTTTCAAAACAAATTCAATCATACAACCATACAGACAATCACACATACAATCAAACCTCAAATAGTCAATCAATTAATGCATGATGCAGTGATGTAATACTTGTTACCCGTTGTAGACATTCAAGATGATTGATATAGCCAATGTAGTTCATCCTTGAGCTCTCACTGCTCATCCTTCTGTCTGATTGTTATCCTGCCAAACAACTCAAATTTTTTGTTGCAGGTACCCATTTGAACTTGGGTCCTTGATTGTCAGTTCTAGTTAGTTGTTCCTTTGGTTTCCATACATACAGTCCTTTAGGAACACCAATAGTTCTATAATAACAGTTTCTAACATTATGACCAACACAATTGCAATAAAAACAACATTTCTAGAAGGTTTGCTTAGATCAATAAACTTCTTTGCATTGGTTCTATTAGACTGAGCTTTATAGCCTATTCCTTGTCTGTAAATTGCTCTTCCAGAAGACTTTAATACAACATTTAAGGTGTCTCTACCTTGAGTAAATTTGGCTAGCGTGCTAGTTGATGGACTGTCGCACCCCATGAATATTTAATGTGCATAAGGAATGAAGTATAGACTAGGAAGTGCTCCTAGGTCGTCTCTCAAGAACCAAATGTGGTTCGAGAATTAGGTCAAACACGTAGTGGGGGGGGTTGTTGAAAAGTTTGTGAATGCGGATAAACAAAATCAAAACACAAATGCAAACAACAATGTAAACGCAGATCTAAAAACGGTTTCAAAGACTGAATGGAAACAGTTGGTCATTAACTTAATTACAATGCTTCCTATCACAGATCAACAAAATAAAGCAGCGACTCAAACCTCTAATCCAACACAATTAATCAACTAAACGAAGGCTAATTATGTTTTCATAAAAGCAAACTAAGCGAACGCAATGTTAATATCAAATCTAATTTACACCATGAAGTTTCATCAACTAAGAGAAGACTCAACACCAACTGGGCAACTAAGTGTATACCCAATTGCAAGTGCAAATACAGATTTCATATTAACCAAGTCAGAGTGCCAAATACAATTACAGTCCAAAAGTCTCAAGGAAACATTATAATATCGCTAATAACCAACTCAATTAATGTAGGCTAACATGACAGTTAAATTATCACTATCAAAAATACTAGACAACATTAAAGCAAAAGAAAATGATAATCCTAACACTCCAATAGACAAATATCCAAACATAATTAAAGCTATTAATATGCAACGAGTAGTTAGACATTAAAAACAATTCATTACCGAAATTGTACTAAAAGAAAAGAAGAAAGCTTGAACAAATGGCAAATGGAAATTCAGCAAATGCATTTTCTGTGAATTAAAAAGCAACGCTTGAACTAAGAAAAAGGGAGAGGCTAATTGTATTAAAAAAAAAAGAAAGAAAACCAAATGATAAATATTGAGTGACACAAAATGATAAAGGAGAGTATTCAAAATAAAATCAACGGGCTTCTTTAATAAGAAATAACCGTGCTTCTGGAATAAACAAAGTTAACAGTGTGTTGTTTCCATGTGTCTCCCTCCGTGTGCAATTGATGAAGAAAGAAATGCCTCTACGTGCAACCTTATTGAAATGACCATGCCTCTCTCCTAGCTGAACCCATGAATGTCCACTTGCTTTTCCAAAGAAATTGAATTTGCTTCCATAAGTCTACATCACAAAGGACAACCATGTGCTACCAACTCCTACCTACTCACTTTGCTACAAAGTGACCGGTTTCTTTTCTCCTCAACCAAGAGATATCCGCTGCTCCCAATGCTTAAAACAAGGAATTACAATTCTTCACTCAAACTAAACCACTGTCCAAGTCCAATTATTCCCATTGAAAAGTAAAAACATCACTTCAGCCCTTCCCATCAACGTGAGTTTGCTACACCAAACTAAATCACAGTCCAGCTCCTCCCACTTCAAGTAAATGAATTAGCACCTCAATCTAATCACCATTCTCATCAATTTTCTCAAAAGGAAAATTAAGAAGCTAGATGTAGCTGCTGTCACCGTCCTCCACCATTAAAGTCCAGCCCTTGCTTCCAAAAACATTCAATAAAACAAAAGAATTAAAATGAAGAGTGGCGGCTACAATGGTAAGTCAGCGGAAGTTTTCTTTCAAAAGGAAAAGTGAAGACAAATGTAAATTCCTTCCAGCCGTAACACCACACTACAAAATTCAATGTAAAATGCAATGTGTTTCAATTGAAAAGACAATAAGTAAAATCAGAAAAATGAAATAAACTTGGAGCTCTCATTCATCCATAATCTAGTAGGGTAAACATGGTTCAAAGAAAATGGCTATCTCTGTTAAAACGTTCCAGCCCCCTAAAGAAAAGTGAGTGACGACTGCCAGCATTAAGAGGCCGTAAGTCCTCCAAAAAAAGGGGTGGGGTCCACCCTAAAAAATAAAATAAAACCCTAAGTCATGTGTCCTACAATTTTGGGCCCTCATATTTTTGCCAACAATGGCCCAATGTGCAAAAGTTTGTCAAAAAATTTTAAATAATTAAATTACAATATAACTAAAATTAAAATGTCTAATTGAAGAGTCTTTAATTTATTTGTCTCTTTCCTAATGCTCCAAAATGTATGTCCAAAATTTTTCCGCAATAAATAATGCAATTAATTAGCTCAGAAAATTCAAATTAATTAAAATTAGAATTTCCGGTCAAATTAAGCACAATTAGTAAAAATGGAAAAATATCGGACAATTAAGCACAATTCCCTGATTAATTCTAGCACAATAAACTAAGTGAAATCAATAATGTATCGACTCATCAAAATAGACCACACTTAGTCTTTTGCAATCCTGGGCAAAAACATTCCTTGAGTGAAAATAGAATCTTATGTGTTTCCCCAAAAGTGGTAAAAAATTAAAGGCTTAATTACCTTTTTAGTCCCCAAGTTGGGCGCTGAATTTCCGTTTGATACCCGCTTTTAAAAGTGATTTAATTAGATCCCCATGTTATTGATTTTGCTTTCAATAGGTCCCTTTCGTTAAATAGCTTGCAACGGCGTTAACTTTACGCTTACGTGGCAGTATTTTTCTTCTCTCTCCTCTGCTGTTCCTGACACTTCTTTCTCTCTCAAATCTAGCACATAAACACAAAGTAGCACATAAACACCTGCAACTAATACATTCCTCCAATTCTATCTCGTCCCATACCACGCCTATCATCTCTTCCACGGCTGGCAAATGTATCTCGACGATAATCTTTAGGTGGTAGGCCACCTCTTATTGGAGAACGGCTTCTCTCTCTCACATCACGAGCCCAGCGACCATTGCGATGGTGAGGAAGGGAAGGCAAAAGAGGTGCAGGGGGTGACAGTGGCCTCCTTTCAAATCCTTTCCTTTCATCAGGGAAGGCATCTCTTCCACGGTCTCTGTTATCCCAGTCCAGTGGAGGTGGTGCTCTATCAAGCTTGAGTAATCACAATAAAAAGTAATTTCAATCATGAAAATCTGATCACGATCAAAATTCAGAAAGAATTGTGAACTTACAAGGGATCGGGACAAAACCAGTCTCCCTCTCTAGGACGCACATTGGGATTATTTCTACCATTACTTTCCCCTCTAGCAAGTCCAGAAACAAAGCCATGCCCATCAAAAGCTCTACCTATTGGCCTGCCACCTACCCTACCTCGACCATACGGAGGTGAAGGGTGTCTATATCTTCCAGGATCTCTCCCACCACCGAATCCACGGCTTCTTGACAGGTAATTATAATCAGAACCAAAACGGTGATCTGCATCTCTTCGGTGAACTGGAGAGGAGGAACCTGCACGAATTCTATATCCTGGGAAAACAAAAGACAGCAAAGTTTGAGGATAAGTGACTTACAGGAAGTGTGGGAAAATTCAGCATTGCAATCTACAGTAGAATCCAATAATATTGTGATCAAGCAACTGTCATATAATCAGTTTGATATTCCAAAGGGGAAGGCTATCACCACACAGGGCTCCTCCTCCTCATAGATATGAAAATTAAAAAGTGTGAAGAGCGTAGGAAGTTTAGAGCATAACACCTTCAATGTCACATCCCAAACACCAGATCCATACTACCCTAAAGCAAACAAGTTCTATGAGCGAGAATAGGGAGGAGGATGATCGCGGTGGAGTTCGTCGGGCTCGAAATCAGCAGCGCGACCACCGGCGGCAGCCTCGTTGTGGGAAGGGCGGACGACGAGGCTGCTCAACAAAGACTGGTGGTGATGCGGCGGTGCTTGTTCCTTGTCCCTGGAAGAAGCCATTATGATAACTCTGCAGACTGCAAAGAAGGTTATTATAGTTTTGTTCGATTATGATCTATCTGTTTCTTCTCAGCAAATAAACCCTAGATTCATTATATGCAATAATTAACCATTGGCGTTTACTATATTTTCAATTGAAATCACACAAAACCGGTTTTTTCTAAATTTATTTTACAATAGGTAGTTATTATGGTGATAGAGAAATAGAAGAGAGAGAGAAAAATGTCAGTAATAACAGAGGAGAGAGAAGAAAAATACTGCCACGTAAGCTAAAGTTAACGTCGTTGCAAGCTATTTAACGGAAGGGACCTATTGAAAGCAAAATCAATAACCTAGGGATCTAATTAAATCACTTTTAAAAGCGGGTATCAAACGGAAATTCAGCCCCTAACTTGGGGACTAAAAAGGTAATTAAGCCAAAATTAAATGCACCTTCCCTCTTCCTTCCAACCTCATTTTCGGTTTTCTTTCTCTACCATCAACCAACATTCACATTTTCTTCCTCCCTTCTACCGAAGCTAAGCCCCAAGAAACCAAAGTTCAAAATGCAAATTAACACGAGAACAATAAACCCAAACTTCTACTCATTTGATCCAACCAAACCTTCCTATTTCTTCAAGCTTTTGGTAAAAACGAAAATCAAAATCCTAGCTCAAGGTCCAGCACCGTCCAGCCATGAGGAAATAGCACAAAGTTCAGCTCATAAAATGCTTCCAATCAACAAAAACGAAACACAAGAAGAAAGGGTCCAAACCTCAACACCCATACACCAACTCAAGCTTCCTTCACTCCAAAACCCATCAAGAACTTCATTTTCATGATTCAACCAAGAAAACTAAATGGAAAACCGTGAGTACTGCAGCAAAGGAGTAGGAAAACGGAAATAGCTCTTCATTCAAACCAAGGAACCACCATGAAAAATGCAAGAACAACCCTTCAAGCACATACTTCCGACTTCAAAGAACAAGAAATAAAAGAGGAAATGGGACGGTTTATCACCACCAACAAGCAAAGATAATCAAGATTCAAGCTAGAGAAGAAGAAAAATGCATCATTGATTCATTGAAGCTCAAAAACCGTGGCACACCAAGCTCTCCATGAGAGTTCATACAAAACCCTAAGCAAATGAAGTGTAAAAAGTGAAGTGGCGGCCCTTCTCTTCTCAAGGCCGAGAATTACATAAAATGGGTGGGGTCCACCTCTAAAAGAAACCCTAGGGTTTGGTGCCAAGTGTCCTACACATTGGGCTTTTACAAATTGCCCTTAAAAGGGTCCAAAACACCTAATTCTAATTAAGGACTTCTAGAAAACGAAATTACAACTTTAATTAGAATCTAAATGATTAAATGTTGAGCCTTTGAATGTGTCACGCCATATCCTAATGCTCCAGATGATGTTTCCACAACTTCCCTGCAACCAGAAATGCGCTTAATGAGCTCAGAAAATCCAAATTAGCACAATTATGAATTTCCGACCAAATTAAGCAGAATTCGGAAAACGGGGAAATAACAGACAATTAAACACAATTCCCTGGTTTATTTAAGTGCAATAAACTAAATACAGTTCAAGAAATAATGACTCATCAGTATGCCTAGCAGATTCACGGCCCAAATGAGAGGGAACATGCTGACAGCAATTTGGATGGGTGCACACAGCAGCAAGCCCATTAGTAGGAGGGGAGCGGTGCATTTTAATTAGGTTGGAGGATTCATTTTAGAGGGTTGTTCTGCAAAGCCGTCGGACCGGAGGAGTTTTATTCTTTTGAACATTTTAGTTGTTTTTCATTCAAGGAGCAAAATGAACGGTGATGTCAATTGAATATTTTTTCTCTTCTTTTAGAAAGTGCACGGTGCTTCCAGCCGCCACTTCCTTTAGGTTTGTTTTGGCTTTGAAGTTTTATGGAGATCTTTGGAAAGTATACTCGGTTATGCGATTTCGGATGATGTTTAGAAGCACTTTCAATTTCGATTTCTTCTATTTACATCTCTTATAGAGTTGAACTTTTTATTCTCATGCGGTGCTGGAATCAAGGAATGTTTTTAATTTTCATTTAAGTAGATATTGGAATGTGCAAGTTAAGCATCTATTTTTCTTGAAGAAGTGTTGTCGCGGTTTTGGTTTTGTGCAACGCTGGACATCCAGCGATTTCTTTCGCTACTGAATTTTTTATTCTCGCTTCTCTCACTTTTCTTTTGGTGCTTGTATTCGCTGCACGACTTGGAGCATTGATTTCGTTTGGAGCTACACACGTTGATGCATTTGTGGTATTGGAAGAAGGTGCACGGATGTTCACTTTGTTGGAACAGCTGCCACCTAAGGAAACATTTCAATTCTTTTCTTGGAGCTAGAGAAGTGCAGCACGGGTCTTGTTTTTGTTAATGCCTTCCAACGTTTCAATTTAATTTCAATGGTTCAATTGGCGTTTTTTTTATGCTTACATTTACGGCTTATGTGTTTTCTAATGTAGAAATTTAATTAATGCATTGCTAATTTATGTGGTGCTCTCAATTGCTTGCTAGTCTTTTGCATTGAATATGTGACGTGTTGCCCTTTTAATTCACGTAAATGCGTTTTAGATTTCTTTATCGCATTTCAATTAGGTAATTAGTTTTCTTAATTATTTATTGCATTTAATTTGGTTGTTACGTGCATTTCATTTTTACTTAAGTGTCTTTTTATTATCTGTTGCATGTTAATTAGTTCATACATCTTGCTTTAGGACCGTTCAATTTATTGTTTTCATGTTGTATGTTATGTTCGGTTTATTATTTCCGTTTACTTTTCTACTGTCTAATCTGTTCGATTTTAATAATTTAATTGTGATGTTAGCTTAAGTTAGTCGGGTTGGTCATTAATAAAATTACAGTGTTTCCTTGAGATTTCTTGGACTGTTCTTGTGTTTATTCTGCTCTGCCTGGCATTCTGTGAAATTTGACTGTGTTCTTGCAATGGGTATACGCTTAGTTGCCCAGTTGGTGATTGTATCTTCGCTTAGTTGATCGATCTGTATAGAACACATAGGATGGAATAGATGTATTGCGTTCGCTTAGTTCGTGATTATGATAGCATGATTAGCCCTCGTTTAGTCAGTTAGTTGTGCTGGATTAGAGGCTAAAGTAGTTTATTCATGAGACTTCTGCACTTTAATTGTCATACTGCTGCTCTGATTTTGCTCAATATTTAATTTGTTGTGTGCTTGCGATTAGGTATACGCTTAGTTGCCTAATCGGTGTTTAATCTTCGCTTAGTTGATTAGACTGTATGGTGCATGACTGATTAAATTTATGCATTGCATTCGCTTAGTCTGCAATTTTGAAGACCGAATTAGCCTTCGCTTAGTTGGGTGATTCGTGTCAGATTTGGATTAGAGTAGTGTGTACTTGTCGATGATTTGTGATTGGAAGCACAATAATTGAGTTAATGACCAACCATTTTTATTCTGTATTTGATTCCGTTTTACATTTCTGTTTTCATTTTCTGTTTATGTTTCTGTTTGCATCCGTCTTTTAATTTAATTCATCCGCATTCTCAAAACCTTTCTCAAACCCCCCCCCCACTACGTGTCTGACCTAATTCTCGAACCACATTTGGTCCTTGAGAGACGACCTAGGAGTCAGTTCCTAGTCTATACTGCATTCTTTTATGCACATTAAATTTGCATGGGGTGCGACACCCATCAGCAGCCAAACCCTATAGACCACCAAAGTGGTGACAGAAACAACTCTTAGAGCTAGAATGAACAGAGGAAAGGTGAAAAGAGGGATACTCTAAGCACATAGAGCTTGCCTTAGGTTCCAAAACAACGAAGTAAGAGGGTAAAATTACTTACCGGTCAGAAACAAAAATTCAATCGGTTCAACTTGAAGCTCTCAACTCCGGGAATGCAGGGACGCCACCTAAACGAAAATGCACCAGTTGAATCAGTGTGGAGATTAGAGAGAAGGTAGAGAACAATGGAGGTTGAAGTTCTAAAGAGAGGGTCGTTCTTAAGAAAATAAGTTGAGCTTTTCTGAAACTTAATATAAAACTACTTTAATTTTTAAATAAAACTCCCCCTCTCTTTCTTAATACGTTTCTGCCCCCATCTTTTAAAGTATTATATATATATATATATATATATATATTATAAATCTAGGCTCTTACATTCTCCCCAACAATAAAATTTTCGTCCTCGAAAATTGCACTTACCAGAGAATAGGCGAGGATAAGATTCTCTCATTTCGTCCTCTTGCTCCCAGGTAGAGTTGCCTGTTCTACCATCCAAGATCACCTTGACTAGTCGGATAGTCTTCCCTCTAAGCTGTTTATTTTGACTCTCTTCAATCCTGATTGGCTGCACTTCAACTGACAAATCCTCTCTGACTTGAACATCCTCAACTTCAAGCACATGAGAAGGATTATACACGTACTTTCTCAGCTGTGATACATGAAACACTGGATGCAAGTTTGCTAACTGGGATGGCATGTCTATCTCATAAGCCACTGGCCCTATACGCCGTAGGATCTGATAGGGACCAACATACCTAGGAGACAACTTCTTAGCCCGAATGGGTCTTCCTACACTAATGGTAGGAGTCACTCGGAGAAACACGTGATCCCCAACTACAAACTCTAACGGCTTGTGTCTCTAGTCTGCATAAGATTTCTGCCTGCTCTGAGATGCTCTCATTCTTTCCTGGATCAACTTCACTTTATTCGTAGTTTGTTGAATCAACTTCAGCCCAATAAACACTTTCTCCCCTTCCTGAAACCAACATAAAGGTGTTCTGCAGCGTCTCCCATACAATGCCTCAAATGGCGCCATACTGATGCTAGCCTGATAACTGCTGTTATAGGTGAACTCTACCAATGGCAACACCTCATCCCAGACTACTTAGTGGTCCAAGACACACGTCCTAAGCAAGTCCTCGAGTGTCTGGATCGTCCTCTCAAACTGTCCATCTCTTCTAGGGATGATAAGCCGAGCTCATCAACAGCCTACTACCCATCTCACTCTGAAGAGTCTGCCAAAATCTAGAAGTAAACCGCGGATCTCTGTCTGATATGATGCTAGAAGGCACACCATGCAATCTCACAATCTCTTTGATATATAGTTGTGCAAGCTTTGACATCGACATCCTCAAGTTGATTGCTAAGAAATAAGTACTCTTAGTCAACCTGTTTACAATCACCCATATGGCATCATGACCTCTAACAATGCGTGGCAAATGGGTAAAAAAATCCATAGCTATGTTATCCCATTTCCACTTTGGAATCTCCAACTGTTGCAACAACCCTCCACGTCTTTGATGCTCTACTTTTGCCTTCTGGCAGGTCAAACAAGAAGCGATGAACTGCGCCACATCTCTCTTCATACCAGACCACCAAAAAGACACCTTGAGGTCCAAATACATTTTAGTCATGCCAGGATGCATGCTAAAACAACTCTGATGACCCTCCTCAAGGATCAATCTCCTCAACTCTGGAATATTGGCCACACAGACCCTTCCTCTAAATCTCAGTACACCATCAGCTTCCAAGGTAAAATCCTTACCTTGCTCAGTACCAATCAAACTTGCTGATGTCTGGAGCTCAACATCTTTCAGCTGCTCCTCTTTGATATGCCTCAACAACCTGCTAGACACCACCAAGTTGCTGCATCTAATACTATTTTCCTCAAAATCCACCTGCAGCTTTAGATCTCTAAAGCTCTCAACTAGCTTCAATTCTTTAACCATTAACGCTGAAACATGCATTGACTTCCTACCCAATGCATCTGCCACTACGTTCGCTTCCTAGGGTGGTATAAGGGATCAAAATCATAATCTTTCAGAAACTCTAACCATCTCCTTTGTCTCATATTTAGTTCCTTCTGATCAAAGAGGTATTTCAAGCTTTTGTGATCACTGAATACATGAAACTAAGCATCATACAGATAGTGCCTCCAAATCTTCAAGGAAAATACCACGGCCGCCAACTCCAAGTCATGAGTAGGGTAATTCTTCTCGTGAACTTTGAGTTGCCTTGAAGCATAAGAAACTACCTTCTTCTCTTGCATCAACACACCCTAACCCCTGATAGGAAGCATCATAGAAAACCTCAAAGGGTTTTCTTGTGTCAGGAATAACCAACATTGGTGCACTGGTCAACCTTTGCTTTAGCTCTTGAAAGCTAGTCTCACACCGATCAGTCCACACAAAATGTTGATCTTTCCTAGTGAGCTATGTCAACTTTTAAGACCCATGATTCATGATTAAGACCTACTTGAACCTATCTAAATGTTTCAAGACCTTCTTACTACAATTCTAGAATGATTAGGATACAATTTATGGCTTAGAATACCAATTTATTCAACTAAATGACTCTAATTCAATGCTACCATTATGAACATGTTTTAGACAAGTTTAGTGCATCCTACAAGTCACAATTGACCTGCCCAAGATGTCTCAACAGCCCAATTACCCCCAAGACCCCTAACCATTACTTCACTACCTTACTTCCTTTCAAAAGGTCCAAAACACTACCAAACCACCAAGTTCTTTACCTAACAACTCTTACAACAGTTCCATCACCATAAACACTTCCAATATACACAACCCCAGAAATCCAACACACCTAAGAAGACACCTCAACTCATCTAAACAGTTCATCACTAGCACAATGCAGATTCATCAATTTCACAATACATACAACATCCTCATACAAGGCAGATTCACACAAGCATTATCTTACAAATTCAACAGGAACTAAAATCATACACAGACTAATTCACTGATCGGAAATTAAAAAGAAAACCCAGCTCCCTTTACCTGGATTCCTAGCACAGGTTACAGTAACGTTCTCTATAGCACCTCACACAGTAAGGGTGCAGTCAAACCCTATAGACCACCAAAGTGGTGACAGAAATAACTCTTAGAGCTAGAATGAACAGAGGAAAGGCAAAAAGAGGGATACTCTAGGCACATATAGCTTGCCCTAGGTTCCAAAACAGCGAAGTAAGAGGGTAAAACTACTTATCGGTTCAACTTGAAGCTCTCGACTTCGGGAATGTAGGGATGCCATCTAAACGAAAATGCACCAGTTGTAAGAACCTGGAAAATAAAAGTAATAGAGGAGATTGACTGTGTTAAAATAATGAAACGAGAAACTTCTTTAAAAATGATAATATAATATATAATTTTCAAAACCTTGGTTCATTACCTTAAACATTCTATCTCTCTAAAACTCTTGTTCTCTAATCATTCTCTGCATTCTCTCTAAATCCTCTCTTCACTGACATAGGTAAACCTTTTGAGGTGTTCTGTGATGTTTTTTATCAGGATTGGGATGCGTGCTTATGCAGGAGAAGAAGGTAGTTGCCTATGCTTCAAGGCAACTCAAGATTCATGAGAGAAATTATCCCACTCATGACTTAGAGTTGGCAGTAGTTGTGTTTGCCTTGAAGATTTGGAGGCACTATCTGTATGGTGCACAATTTCAGTTATTCAGTGTTCATAAGAGTTTGAAGTATCTCTTTGATCAAAGGGAACTAAACATGAGGCAGAGGAGATGGATGGAGTTTCTTAAGGATTATGAGTTTGATCGCCTCTACCACTCTGGAAAAGCAAATGTTATGGTAGACGCTTTGAGCAGAAAGTCAATTCATGTTTCAGCTATGATGGTTATGGAGTTGGAGCTGGTGGAAAGATTCAGAGATTTGAGGCTGCAGGTTGAGATTGAGCCAGATAGTATTAGATGCAGCAATTTGGTGGTGTCTAGCCATTTGTTGAGACGTATCAAGGAGGAGTAGTTGCAAGATGTTGAGCTCCAAAAATCAGTTGAATTGATTGGTACAGAGCAGTGTAGAGACTTCAATTCGAGGACCGATGGTATTTTGCGTTTTAGAGGCAAGGTCTGTGTGCCTAGTATTCCAAAGCTTAGGAGATTGATCCTTGAGGAGGGTCATCATAGTTGTTTTAGCATGCATCCTGGCATGACTAAAATGTATTAAGACCACAAGGAATCTTACTGGTGTTCTGGAATGAAGGGTGATGTGGCACGGTTCGTCGCCTCTTGTTTAACCTGTCAAAAGGCTAAAGTGGAGCATTAGAGGCCTGGCGGTTTGTTGCAGTAGCTTGGGATTCCGGCGTTGAAATGGGATAGCATTGGCATGCATTTTGTTATCCATATACCACGTACGATCAGAGGCCATGATGCGATCTGGGTGATTATAGATAGGTTGACCAAGAGTGTTCATTTCTTGGCGATCAGCTTAAGGATGTCTATGGCGAAGCTCGCAAAGTTGTATATCAGAGAGGTCGTGACACTGTATGGGGTTCCCTCCAGTATTATATCAAATAGAGACCCACGGTTCACATCTCGTTTTTGGCAGACGCTACAGGATGAGTTGGGAAGTAGGTTGTAGATGAGCTCAACGTATCATCCCCAGACTGATGGTCAGTCAGAGAGGACGATCCAGTCACTGGAGGATTTGCTTAGAACGTGTGTCTTAGATCACTTGGGAGTTTGGGATGAGGTGTTGGCGTTGGTAGAATTCACTTACAACAACAATTATCAAACCAGCACTAGTATGACACCGTTTGAAGCACTGTATGGAAGACACTGCAGAACGCCTTTGTGTTGGTATCAAAAGGGAGATGCAGTGTTGATTGGGCCAGAGATAGCTCAGCAGACTACAGAGAAGGTGAAGCTCATTCAGGAAAGGATGCGGGCATCTCAGAGTAGGCAGAAGTCCTATGTTGACCGGAGACGCAGACCATTGGAGTTTGCATTTGGGGATCATGTATTCCTTTGAGTGACTCCTACTACTGGTGTAGGAAGAGCCATTCGTGCTAGGAAGTTATCTCCTAGGTACCTTGGTCATCAGATATTGAGAAGGATATGGCCAATTTCCTATGAAATAGCCATGCCACCCCAGCTGGCTAATCTCCATTCAGTTTTCCACGTCTCGCAGCTTAGGAAGTATGTGTTTGATCCCTCTCATGTGCTAGAAGTTGAAGACGTCCAAGTCAGAGAAGATTTGTCATGGAGGTGCAGCTTGTCAGGATTGTGGAGAGCCAGACCAAACAACTTAGAGGCAAAACCATCAGTCTAGTCAGAGTTGTCTGGGATAGTAGGACATGTGACTCTACTTGGGAGTTAGAGGGAGTGATGAGAGAGTTTTATCCTCACATGTTCTCTGGTAAGTCTAATTTTCGAGGACGAAAATTTTCTTGTTGGGGAGAATGTAAGAACCTGGAAAATAAAAGTAATAGAGGAGATTGATTGTATTAAAATAATGAAATGAGCAACTTCTTTAAAAATAATAATATAATATATAATTTTCAAAAGCTCGGTTCATTACCTTAAACATTCTATCTCTCTAAAACTCTTGTTCTCTAATCATTCTCTGCATTCTCTCTAAATCTTCTCTTTACTAAGCTATTTGTTCAACGATCAGGAGGTGCCTAAGCAATCCTGGCATTGTGAGCTTCGTTTCAATCGGTCAATTCCCTGTTCTTCCACCAATAAGTTGTCTCCTTGTCTTCCGTACAAATTGGGGTTGTAAGTTTGCACAAGATTATGTTTGCATGTGTATTCTTCTTTTCCATTTCAAATTATAGCTCCAATTTGGTTCTAAAATCTCTTTTCTACCCCAAATCAGTGAACTGTAGCTGATTCTAGAGTTTCCTTATGGTGCAAGGCACGGTTAGATCATCCTTCGAGTTGGGCAGTTTAATCCTGAGGTAAAGGAAGTTGGGATTTTGTTTCTAATTTGTAAAATGTTTGTATGTGTGAATTTAGGTGCTATTAGAATTGTTAAATGTTGTATGTGTAGACTGGGTGATGAAAGATGATGTTGATTGAATGGAATTTATGAAATTATATGTTAAAACGTATACTCTTTAGATGTGTGAACTATCAAACTGTGACTTGATGCAATTAAACTGTTTTGATTGAGGTATAATAATGAATCTGAGTTGCTGGAATCATGAGAAAACTGTTATGCAGGTTCTTAGATAAGGAGTTAGGTGGTGTTTGTTGTTTAATTCATTTTAGAGAGGAAGTGAGAGAGTGATTTTGGGATTTAGGGGTTTGGGTCTGTGTTAGAGTATTCAGGCAGTTGAAGTAAGCCATGTGTGACTTATTAGAAGACTCAAAATGGTCAAAAATAGTTTCTAAGTGGTAAAATTAGATTTGAGTCTTTAGGTTGATGAAATTTAAGTTTTAGAGTATGAATCAATGCATAAACACTTTATAATGAGGTTAGAAAGGATTAGAATCATTTAGACAAGTTTAATTTAGCATATACTTCGATTTAGGGGTGTTAGAAGTTCATCAAAATGCTTAGATTTGGTATTGGGGGTTAGAGTTGCATAATTATGCAGATTTAGAGTGTTGCAGGTTATGCAGACTCGCTGTGGGAATTAATTCGCACATCGAGCTACCCTAGAGAGTTGCTCTCTCCCAAGGCATTCGCATAGCGACTCTGGTGCGCTATGCAAATCGCTGTAGAGGGTTCTTCTCTATTTGGTGAGTCGCTCTGTGAATTTGTTCGCTTTGCCACTGGTGTTGAGGTGGGACATTAATTTGATAATTAGAATAGCGAAAAAGAGGCGCTTTGCGAGAGTGTGACGTCTGAAACCACTGTGAGATAATTCATAAAGCAAAACTATTCGCTATACGAATTAATTAGGAAGCATTGTCTCTGATTGAGGACTCGCTATGCGAATTGGATTCGCTATGCGAAAGTCTTCTAGTTTCGCATAGCGCATAGGTGTGCTGAGTGGATTCCTTTTGTATTCTTCTTCTGTTTTTATTGGTTGATGATGAGTGATTCGTATATGACTTTGTGTGACATGAAATGAGGTTATATGAATAACAAGAAGTTACTTATGATTGAAATAGTGGAAGATTGTGATTAATATGATGTAATTGAGAATTAAAGTCATACCTCTTGGTGAGATAATTGTAGTGTTTAGAATGAATATAGGAGCTCATTCTTGGAGGTTATCCTAACACTTTAATGATCTTTCATTCTCACATAGAGAAGATTGATGCATGTGGTAAGAGTAGTAGGAGGTCCTAGTGTAGGCGCTACCTTGAGGCCTATTGCGCGGTAACGGACTTACCTTGTGTGTGGTAGGGTGAAACCCATTGGCAATGGCTTTGCAAAGCAGTAGAGGCCACCACAAGTGCACAACCTGCCATAGCTTGATATTCATTCTAAGTCCGGACGAGTCTAGTTTAAGTTATAACATAATATGATGTTTTGTTTATTTACTTGTATGATTGTGCTTTCATAATTCAAATTCTATTAGATAACATGTATGCTTTTAAAGCTAGCTTACCCTATTTGCTTGTTTTGTGTTTGTTTGTGTTGTCTTCTCTCTTTTGCTATGATCATCCCTTGGATGTGAGCAAAGGGAGATGAGGTTTCTTTTGAGCAGGCATTGGATGGAGCTGAAGCTACAGAGTAGATGATATAGGCTTGTAGTACTTAGTTTAGATTAGTGGCTTGTACATAGAGTTTTAATTTTATAGTTATTTTGGATGACTGTAGAATATAATACTTTATGTACTTTGCTGGATGACTGTACTACTCTATTATGCATGTGACTTCTCTTTATTATAGTTTATACTATATATTTTGGGATGTTACACCGGTTGAATCAGTGTGGAGATTATAGAAAAGATAGAGAACAATGAAAGTTGAAATTCTACAGAAGGGGTCGTTGTTAAGAAAATAAGTTGAGTTTTTCTGAAACTTAATATAAAACTACTTTTTCTTTTAAATAAAACTCTCCCTCTCTTTTTCAATACGTTTCTGCCCCATCTTTTAAAATATTATATATATATATATATATATATATATATATATATATATATATATATATATATATTTATAAATCTAGGTTCTTACAGCATAAAAATTGCACATTTTGTACGTTTTAGCTTTATGTTCTAGGAAGAAAAAATAAACTACCCATTAAATAAAAATTAATTACTGTATAATTTCAAACATAACTTTCCAAAATAAAAAATTTATATATCATTATATGTACAGATTTGATTTGTAAGTTTTAATAATAAAATATTATATTAACATAATAAGAATAAATATAAATAAAAAATTATGATAAAATAATAATTATTTAAAAGATAAAGTAAGAAAAAAAATTTGTCCATTTTTATATAATTAATGTATAGACATAAAATAATTACTCAAAAGTAATATAGAATATTTTATTATTCATACACTATTGGTTTCACCTTCAATTTAAAATTAAATTGAATTGATTAATTTTTTCATAAAAATAAATTTTTCATTGAAGATCATGTTGAAAGTGAATTCAACCTTTACAAATTATATATTTCTCTTTTTGGAAAATTATCTTAAATACTTCATATCATAAAAATGGCATAACTTTTATGCTTTAGCATTATATTTTAAGGAAAAAAAATCTACCCATTAAATAAAGTTTAATTACTTTATAATTTCAACCTAAAGTTTCCAAACTAAAATTTTATATATCATTATATGTACATATATGATATGAAAGTTTTAATAATAAAATATTATATTAACATTACAAGAATAAATATAAATAAAATTTTATAATAAAATAATAATTATTCAAAAGGTACGCGAAAGTAGAAAAAATTGTCAATATCAAAGTTGTCCTTTTATATATCATTACTGAAATATAATATATATAATATTTTATTATTAATGTAATGATGGTTTCACCTATTCAATTTTATCCTAAATCAAATTGATTAATTTCTTCATAAAAATAAATTTTTTAGTGAAGATCGTGTTGAAAGTCACAATCCTTACAAATTATATATCACTCTTGTCAACCATATTGAAAATAATCTTTAATGCTTCGCATATAGAAACTCCACATCTTTTATGTTTTAGCTTTATTCTTGGAAAAAAAATAAACTATACCCATTAAATAAAAGATTAATTACTTTATAAATTCAAACTAAACTTTCCAAAATGAAAATTTTATATATCATTATATATGTAAGATATGATATGTAAGTCCTAATAATAACATATTATATTAACATAATAAGAATAAATATAAATAAAATTTCATCATAAAATTATAATTATTCAAAAGGTAGGCGAAAGTAAAAAAAAATTATAATGTCTGATGATCCTTTTATATATAATTAATGTATAGATATAAAATGATAACTGAAAAGTAATATAAAATATTTTATTTTTCATGTATTAATGGTTTCATCTATTTAATTTTATACTGAATCAAATTGATTAATTTGTTCATAAAAATAAATTTTTCATTCAAGATAATATTAAAGGTAATTGAACCTTTACAAATTATATATTACTCTTTTGAACCAGTTGAAAATAATCTTAGATACTTCAAATCATAAAAACTACACATTTTTTATGCTTTAGATTTATATTTTAGGTAAAAAATAAACTATCCATTAAATAAAGATTAATTTCTTTGTAATTTCAAACATAACTTTCCAAAATAACAATTTTATATATCATAATATGTACAGATATGAAACGTAAGTTTTAATAATAAAATATTATATTAATATAATAAGAATAAAAATAAATAGTTTTATAATAAAATAATAATTATTCAAAAAGTACTGTGAAAGTTAGATGTAATTGTCCTGTAATTAGTGTATAATATATATTTTATTAATTGTTGTTTTTAGCTATTTAATTTTATATTAAATCGAATTGATTAATTTTTTCATAAAAATAAACTTTTCACTAATGTTGAAAGTTAATTTAACCTTTACAAATTATATATTACCCTTGTCAACCAATTGAACATAATCTTGCATACTTCACAGCATAAAATAAAGATTAATTACTTTATATTCTAGGAAGAGAAAATAAATTATTCATTAAATAAAGATTAATTACTTTATAATTTCAAACCTAACTTTCTGAAATAAAAAGTTTATATATCATTATATGTACAGATTTGATATGTAACTTTTAATAATAAAATATTATATTAACATTATAAGAATAAATATAAATAAAAATTTATGATAAAATAATTATTCAAAATATAAAGTAAGAAAATTTTATATTATATAATATTTATTATTCATATCCGATTCCTTTTTACCTATTCAATTTTATATTAAATCGAATTGATTAATTTTTTCATAAAAATAAATTTTTCACTCAAGATCATGTTGAAAATAAATTCAATCTTTACAAATTATATATGACTCTTGTCAATTGAAAATAATCTTCAATACTTCACATCATAAAAACTGCACATCTTTTATTCTTTAGTTTTATAAATCTAGGAAAAAAAACAACCCATTAAATAAGCATTAATTACTTTATAATTTCAATGTTAACTGTCCAAAATTAAAATTTTATACATAATTATATGTATAGATATGATATGTAAGTTTTAATAATAAAATATTATATTAAAATAATAAAAATAAATATAAATAAAATGTTATGATAAAATAACATCGTGCAAAGTAAGAAAAAATTTGCTATGTTATGATTCACCTAACTCTCCTTTTATATATCATCAATCTGAAGTTAGAGATAGGTAATAAATAATAATTTATTATTAATGAATTGTTACAAAAATCTCCAACATTGGAATTCAAGGTGTTTGAATGAATTTTTTCTTGATAAAAGAAAGAGGATTTGCAGCACATCTATCACACACATGGTTAATACATGCGCAACCCTCACAGCTTGGACAATGGTGATAACACTCTTCTACATCATTGCAATGCAGAGTCACAACGTTCCTTGCCTCCGATTTCATGCACATATCTGCAACCACAAACCATACATTATATAAAACAAAACCAATCCTAAAATATAACACATCAAGGAAAAATATTAGAAAAAGAAAGCTCATTAAAAATTAAGAAAGAGAATATACAGAATGAAACAGTTGCTTAATCCTCAAAACACAATTACAGATATTAAATGACACAAAAGCATGACTTATAACCTGATGCAATGATAACGAAAAGCATTAGGAATACAAATCTGACAGCAGACTTCTTTGAAGTGGCCATTTTCATTCTATAACACATTTTTATGACACAGATCTGCTTTTATAAGCAAATGTTTATGGGCTAAAAGGGTAACATTTTAATTGTGAATATAAAAATTAAAGATTTTTTATGACTAATTTAGTTTTAGGAAATTTGCATCCATCCGTAAGATGATTTTAAAATGAAATTCGTATTTTCTTATTATTAAAATAATATTGTTAATGTAAGAGTTTAAAAAATAGTATCTTAGAGGTAATAATGTGTTTTATAACGAGACTCAATTATTTTAATATTAAAATTTTAATATATAAATAAATTTTTTAGAGGTAATAACGTGTTTCTGTAGTTTGTAAAAGCAAAAAAAGAATTATTCGAACTTGTGGAGTAGTTTTAAGACACTTATGATCATGAGAATTGTGCTTGCATGTTTGGTTGTTTGATATTAATGAAATTGTCTGATATCGTTGGTTGAATTGTTGCTAAAACTTGTTTGTGTAGTATGGTTGTGTGATTCTTGATTTTATTGGTATTAACTTTTACACTAAAACCTGTTTTTGAACAAAGTACTGAGTTAGGAATACCAATTTGGACATCTGAAGAGGTCTCTAGTTCCCTAAATCACAAATTTGAATGTAAAAATTTCTAATATGGCATTGAGCGGTGCTGGTGTGACACTAAGAGTAACTTGGGTGTGTAAGCCTAAAAGTATAGTTGCGCTCCAGACTGTTGAGTGGCCATTTCTGATAATGGTGACAAGTACCATTGAATTCCACTTTCTACTATAGGTTTGGAACCTTTTTCATCATACTTCATTAAGCAATAGGTTGATCTCGCTAAGCAAGATAATTTGCAAGGCGTTTTGTGTAGAACGTCAATCTGAGAGCCAATATGGTTTTCTATGATTTTTTTATCCTTTAGTTTTTGAAGTGGTTTATTATGGATTCTATGTATGTTTATTGTGAATTTGTGATGTCTTATGGATTATAATTTGGTTATGAATATGAATTATGTATGTTGTGAAAGGAGTTTCAATGATAACTTAGAACAATCATTATGACATTTCAGAAAAATCCCCCATTAATGCTCTATAATCACAAATAAAGTTATCTTTAACTTTGGCAAGACAAGCATCTACCTAGGTTGTCAACACTTAGCAAAACTTGTCTAAGTCGTAGTTTGATTCTATCGTAATATTCCTTAATACCTTATATTTACAAAATATTTGATAAATCAGGTAAAGTGTATTATTATATATATGGTAAGTTATTATATTTATCGATATTACTTGATATTTTCTTGATATTATTAATTTTATCACATAAATTACATGGTCTGAAAGTTCTATAAATACACAGTATTTTATTAAAAAAAACACTTATTAATACTATTTTTCTCTTAAAAAATTTAAATTTTCTTAATGACTTGAGTGTGAAATAATTTTTTATAAAAAAATACATTAAATTTCTTCAATTCACTCATATATTATCTGTCTAAAAATCCACTTTCAGGTAATAACAAAAATAAATATAAATAAAATATTATGATAAAAATAATAATTATTCAAAAGGTAACAAGAATAAATAGTAAATAAAATGTTATGACTGTCCTTTTATATATCATTAATGTGTAGGCATATAATTATTACTAAAAAATAGTACTTAATATTTTATTATTCAAAGATAAAAAAATAATTATTAAAAGGTAACAAATAAATAATAAATAAAATATTATGACTGTTATATATCATAATTGTGTAGACATATAATTATTACTAAAAATATACATAATATTTTATTATTCATGTACTGTTGGTTTCATTATTCAATTTTATACCAAATTAAATTGATTAATTTCTTCATAAAAAAAATTCCATCATGTTGAAAGTTAATTCAATCTTTACAAATTATATATTACTCTGATCAACCATATTGAAAATAATGTTGAATACTTCACATCATAAAAACTTCACATCATAAAATGATTACTGAAAAAATAATATATAATATTTTTTTATTAATGTATTGTTAGTTTCACCTATTCAATTTTATATTAAATCAAATTGATTCATTTTTTCATAAAAATAAATTTTCCACTCAAGATCATGTTGAAAGTCAATTCAACCTGTACAAATTCTATGTTACTCTTGTCAACCATATTGAAAATAATCTTGAGAACTTTACATAATAAAAACTGCACATCTTTTCTTCTTTAGCTTTATATTTTAGGAAAAAAATAAACTACCCATTAAAGAAGATTAATTACTTTATAATTTTAAATTAAACTCCAAAGTTAAAATTTTATATATCATTATAGGTAGAGATATGATATGTAAGTCTTAATATTAAATATTATATTAACATAATAAGAATAAATATAAATAAAATTTTATGATAAAATAATAATTATTCAAAAGGTAGTAAAAGTAAGAAAAAATTTACAATATCAAGATCTGGTTGTCCTTTTATATATCATTAATTAATGTATAGACATAAAACGATTACTTAAAAGTAGTATATAATATTTTATTATTCATGTACTATTTGTTTCACCTATTCAATTTTATACTAAATCAAGTTGATTAATTTTTTCATAAAAATAAACTTTTCACTCAATATCATGTTGAAAGTCAATTCAACCTTTATAAATTATATATTACTCTAGTCAACCAATTGAAAATAATTTTGAATATTTCACATCATAAAATATGCACATCTTTTATGTTCTAGCTTTATATTCCAGGAAAAAAGAATAAACACTATCCTCTAAATAAGGTTTAAGTACTATATAATTTCAAATTAAACTATCCAAAAGTAAAATTTTATACATCATTATATGTACAGATATAATCTGTAAGTTTTAATATAATAAAATATTATGTTAACATAATAAGAATACATGCATATAAATAAAATGTTATGACTCTCCTAATTCTCCTTTTATATATCATCAATCTGAAGCTAGAGAAAGATAATAAATAATATTTTATTATTAATGTACTTTTAAAAAAAATCTCCAACATTGAAATTCAAGGAGTTTGAATGTATTTATTGTTGATAAAAGAAAAAAGGAGTTCCAGCACAATCACACAAATTGTTAATACATTGGCAACTATTACAATTTGGACAGACAAATTGACAATCATAGAGAGTACTGCAATGCAGAGTCAACGTTTCTTGCCTCGGATTTCATGTACAGATCTGCAACCACAAACCATACATTATATAAAACCAAACCAATCCTAAAATATATCACATCAAGGAAAAATATTAGAAAAGAAAGCTCATTAAGAATTAAGAAAGAGAATACAGAATCAAACAGATACTTAATTCTCAAAAACACAATTGCAAATGACAGAAAAACATGACTTATAACAGTTAAATATGTTTTTATCTTATTTCAGTTTTCGTCTCTCTTCAAAACTATAATCTATTTTTATCCCTCTCCTTTTTAAAAGTCACATATTTAGTTCTTAATATCTAATAATGTTAATTTTTTTCTTAGGTGATCATTGGTGTGTCACATATTTTTTTCTTTTTTGAAACGTGTTAACTCTCGTGGAGGCTCCTCTCCCTTCTTCCTTTATAGTGCCCAAATGATAAGGAGTGGAAGTGTTCCCAGTGGCTTCGTTGGGCATGAATAGGTTATGGTTATGGAGGACGGTGGTCATCATGACTGACCTAATGGTTGCGGGGCTTCAATGGCGATGGCCTTTGGATTTTCCGTAGTTGAGGGTTCAAAACGTTGATTCCAAAAATGGTGCCTTTCAAATCAAGTGTTGTCTTTGTGTTTGCCGAAGTTGAGATGTATTTCTTGATTGCATCTCCTATGGGTTTTCATTGTTGACTATCCCTGTAAAATGAGTTGCACCTTGCAACCATATTTAAGGACTTTTATTCTAGTACCATTTTAGTATCATTCAATTGCCCCAACCTTTCTCAAACATACACTTCAAATCAACACTCCAGAAACAACACATTTAAGAGGAAAACAACCCCTTCACCAGGCCTAAAACAATATCAAACATTTGGTTTAAAAACAATGTTGCATCAATTTATCCAACCCAAACAAAATTCCCAAAGACTTAGACATTATGATAACTATTGAAACTACACTAAACCACATATTTAAATAAAGATATTTTCTAAGCTAGATATTTTGAATTGTCAATTTGTTTTTTGTTTGATTTCATAATTTTGTGTGATTTTTGTGTGATTTTTATTGTATTTATGCACATGCTTGCAAGCAAGAAACTTAATAAGATAACCTTTGATGTTCATAAACATGATGGATCCACTAAGTATCATATAAATTCGAGGAGGTTTAAAGTGTTCAGAAGTGACCGGGATCGCCGTGATCTTGCAAATCACTTTGTTCCTTGTTAACATTTCGGCAAGTGTACCGAATCGTATCAAGTAATAATAAAACGATAAGTCCGGGTATCGTTTCCCAAAGGACTCTTAGGCCTAAACGTTCGTGTGATTTCTTGATTATTTAAGACTTGAATAATGAAAATTAGGGTTTTATAATGCAAAAACAAAAATTAAATATGCATGCAAAGGTTTTGATCAATTGACCAAAAGATAACGCAGGTGAATGATGTATGAATGAATTATGTTGTTGGGGTTTATGATTTCATCCTATCAACTCTCATATATCTAAGAATTCGACTTTTTCATTAATGTTAATACCACTTTCTAATTTACCCTAACCCCAATGTCTTGGATTAAAGAGACTACTCCTAATTACTAGTTTACTATGTCTAGTCTCCCTAGCAATTGGTCATGCATTATAAATTCGCACAGAAGCTTTAGGCAATTGATCCTCCTATTCCTATGTCTAGGTAATATTACTATCAAGAGAATTCTCTCATGTCTAGACCTAACTATATGTGTCCATATAGAAAGAATCAAAGATTATGTTATTGAATAATGTCTTAAACAAAACATACAAATATAATGGAGGAAAAACCCTAACAATTAATGAATAAAAGCATATGAATAAAGCAAGAATTCAATATATGAGAGTTTCAAAGGATTACATCAAGTCCCCAACAACAATGGAGGTTTAGTTCACCATAATCATGGTGAAACTAGATGAAAGCAATGAAAAGATAAACCCTAGATTTGATACATTGGAGCTCTCGCATCCAAAATCCGCCTCTTAGGGGTGAAGAGAGTGTTTATGTGCCTCTTTCTATCAAAAGATACCCCTTCTGGGTCGTGCAATTATATTTATAACTCAGAAAATAACTGAAAAATCGACCTAGGCCCAATAGTCCACCGCCCAGCGGTGGGTGCGACACTCAAAATGGTGCCCAGTGATGTCGCCAAGGCGAAAAACAGTAAAAAAACTGAAAAAACCACGGCCCAGCGGCACCGCCCGGCGCTAGGTCATCGCCCAGCCACCGCCCGACGCTACCTGCGGCACTCTAGTCAACTTTTCAACATTCTGGTTGAGTGGTTGACTTTTCTGCATTCTGGTTAACTTTTCTATACTATAACTCCTTGATACTTCAACCCATCTTTCAAATCATTCAATAAACCTACAAAATCAAGAGAAAACCAAGCATAAAACCAAGAAAACCAAATTTGACTCTCTTATTCTCTAACTTAAGCAAAATGCATGATTTCAAGCAAATTCTAAGTCATAAAAGGTGTGTTTAATGTCAAATTTAAGTATGAAAATAACGGTTTTTCAACCGTTATCATTCCTTTTAATCCACTTTTTATAAATGTTATCCAATTAAAGGAGATAATGTATTGTTTGTATATAGTATTCCATGATTACCCACACCTTTACCAAAAACACAATGATCTTTGTTTCATCATACTCAACTAAATGTTATATTTTATCACTTATTATTTTGGGGACCTATATTTTATCATTTAATATAATTCATCTTCTATTTTAGTATCTGGTGTTTATGTTTATTTTGAAAAGTTATGAATGAAGCAAGAAAAGAAGAGAAAGCTTTCATATAGTTGTTGTTCCACTATTGATCTTAAAGAAAGTAGAAATTAAAAATGATAATACAAAAATAGGAGTGGATGGTTGGCATTAAAGAAATTATCAATAGAAAAATAGAAATGGGAGTGTTTACTTTAGGGGGTGGAAGTGGAGGAAGAGTAGCAAGATGGTCACCTTCCTCAACTTCCTGAACAACCGAACTTCATTGCTTGATAATGCATTACTACCTTCAAGTTGGGGCATGCCACAACCCTTGGATCCTCAAAAGCTTCAGCTGTTGATAATTCTAATTCTTACCATTATCTAACCATCAATTTTTTAGCAAAATCAACTCTTTTCTAGCTTGTAACTTGCTTAATCCTTTCTTTTATCTTAGTTTTATGAATAATTGTGTTTTGGGCTACTTTGTAATTTCATCTATAATCCCTTTATTTTGTAGCTAATAATGTGCTTGGAAGAATCTCCAACAATGTAAAGAACTAAACCAGCCAGAAGCAAGCAGATTTGTAGAAAAAGAGAAAAAGATGCAGTGCAGGATAGTCAAGCTCAGGGCCCCTAGATTAGGACGCTAAGCGCTACCTGCACAAACTCCACAGAAGTTGATCTCTTGTGTGCTCGCGCTGAGCACACCTTAGCAGAGGGCGTTAAGCGCCATTATGCTTCAAAACTTCTCACCTGGGCACCCCCTCTAGGTGCGCTGAGCGCCACCTTCGCTGATGTGGCAATTTGAGCTTATTTAACCCTAAGACGCGAAAGGGTTTGGGTCTTTGGTTCTTTGGAGGTGTGATTCTACTGCTGGAGCTCATGGAGGATGCGAGGAGCTTGTGGGAACATCTCCTCCTCTTCCTTTGTGTCTCCTTCTTCTTCCATCCACCATGTTTGTAAGCTTTAGGTCCTCCATGGAAGTGGAGAACTAGATTCATCTTGTTAGGGATTGTTGTAGCCTATGAATTTTTGTATAATGGATGATTGATTCGTATTTATATATGTCTTTTCTATCAATTGATAGTATTCTTGTTTCCAATCTTAAAGCTTGTATGTAATAGGAATGTTCATGACATGATTTTGGGGTTTCATGGGTTATGGGAACGTAAGATGAAACCCCGAACTGAAACAAGAGTCCTTGTGGTTCATTGATTCTAGGGATGGAAAATGATTCACATGTTGTCCTAGATCCTAGTTCTTAATACGAGTTTTTCTTGTTAATTAATCAAGGGATTGATAGTTAATAAGTAAAAGCTAGGCTCTTTCACCTAAGGGATTAGGGCTAGAGTAATTTTGTGGATTGGCTTTAGTAAATTGATGGAGAGGAGATGAAATTGGTTATACACAAGAGTGAATTGGTGAAAACTAACCTTAACATTGTCATTTCATACCATTTCTAGTCTTTTCCATTTCTAAGTGCCTTCAATACCAAAGTCCAACCTTGTAATTAATTGTGAATTTATCTTTTTGCACATATTCTTAAATGATGAGTTGTTCTTGAGTCTAAGTGAGTTGTTAATAGTACAATTAACTAGTGTTACACGAGTCTCTTGGAAAACGATACTTGGTCTTACCATTTTATATTATTTGAACAATTTGGTACACTTGTCAATGAGTCAACAACTGTCTTCTCAGCAATTACTACATTCTAAGAAGACGAACATTGTTACACCTCCACAACCACAATTGTCTCCTCTCCAACAACTTGGTGCAATGGTAGTGACAATAGGGAATAAAACTATTGAGATAGATATGCCTCCTGAACTCACACGCAAGACTACTACCACCACTTTATTTGTATGTCATAGGGATATTTGTGAAATTGTCACATGTAAAGATCTCCTCTCTATAACAATTCTACAAGTTTGGAATTTGTAAGTAAACCTTCAAAAACCATGAAAATACTATCATATTGCATTCATGTATTTATTCTAACATTATTTATTCATATTGAAGGTATTTGCATAACCTCTGCGTCGAGAAAAAGAATGCAACTATCTATGGATTTCTTGACCCAATTATCATTCAAATTGTAGAAAATAAATCGGAGGAGGTGCAAAAATACTTAACAAAGATGTTTGAAAAAGCCAGTAAAGAGGTCTCTTTATCACCTTACTTGCATAAGTAAGTACACAATTTTTGAATTCTTTGTAACTAATTTAAAAGCTATTTTTAATTAATATTATTCCAACTTGTAAAGACGTAAGCTTTCCTTTATATTTTATTTCCATACTATATGATTATTGTGATGTAATGAATGTCTATATTTTGTAGGTCTTTGGAAGCTCATTCAAGGTTGTAGGGTGTTCCATCAATATCTAGGAAGAAAATGCAAATAATGACACCTAACGTAAGGGAAGCTTGCCTTTGTTTTTTTGTTTTGTGATTGTTATTTTTATGTGGAATTGGTTGTTTTGTTGGTTTGGTTGAATTTTCTTTTTTGTTGGTTTAGAAACATTGATCAAAGCAACATGGTGCAAGGGATAGCTAGAGTATAATCTGATCTTGTGTGTCCTTGGTATGAGTCTTGATTATTTGTATTTAATTTACAGTGTCGACGTCAATTGGGTAGCTATGAATGTGGGTATTACGTAATAAAACACATGCACACCATTATTTGTACAAATATTACTGATTTATGGAATAAGGTATTAAAAAAATTGACTAAATACTTATCTAATTGTTAATTACAATATTGTTTTAACTCAATTATTTTATTTGTAGATTTTTAATGATTCATCTCTAATGGAAGGTCCAGACATGGAAGACATTAGAACCAAGTGAACTTCTTTTATTTTAAGTGTTAGTAAATTGTAGAAATTTGGCTACAATTAGGTTACTGTAATATTTGGACTGAATATATAGTCTTATGTACAAATAATGTATTAAATATTATTGGACAATTTAATATATGAAATGCATTCCATTTTGTTTGTTCAATTGAATATGTTCATTTCCAAGTATATTGATTATAAATTGATTGGATGAGATGATAAAACAGGAAAATTGATTGTAAATTGATTGGATGTAAAATGTTAGCACACTATTTTGTTTGAAGAAAAATAAATTTTATGACGTACATGACAATGTATATCATAATAAGTTAATTCTGAATAACATGTATTATGATAGGTGAACAATTACATGTCATAATACATGGGAGACTTATGATAAGTGAAAACAACTATGTCATAAAAGTCCATATATTATGATATGTAAATCGAACTACGTCATAGTAAATTAGTCATATTATGACTGATAACTGAATGTCTGTCATAATAAACTGGATGTATTATGACAGGTGACAGAAAATACGTCATAGTAGGCTGAACCTATTATGACGTACTTTTTCGCTATGTGATAAAATATGCACATCTGTTATGACTGCAAGAACTATGAAGTCAACCCACTTGTCATAATATGTCAATTTTACCCGTCATAAAAAGTTATTTCTGCATTAATGGTAGTTTCTTTGTTCCCTTTAGGTCCTTGATAATTGAATGTTAAATATGTAAAGTATGAAAGTTCTATGGTGGCCTATAAAAAACTTAATTCACTTGGATTAACTACAAAATATACCACTGAAATCTAAACCTTAGAACCATCACCAAAATTTAGGATACATTCGGAGTTTTTATTTTTAAGAAAATACCTTCAGTCCTTTGCCTATCTAAAGTGTTTGACTTCAATGGTTATTCATATAGTGGGAAATCTTCAAGTTATCATTTTAATGCTTGATAACGGTTTAAAATATCGTTATCTGTGATGTAATTTTGATACTAAATGCCCCCTTTTTTGACTTAGAGTGTTTTTGCTTTAACTTGATGATTTTATCACTAAATTCCCTTGATTTTATAGGCTATTGGAATGATTTGAAGAAAGAGTTAAAGTACCAAATAGTTGGAATGCGGAAAAGTCAACCAGAGTGCTGAAAAGTCAACCAGAATGCAGTCTGCGAGGCTTGGGCGCCCTGTTTTGAGGCTTGAGCACCAGAAATCGACGTCCACCGCCCAAGCTCCCTCCTGGGGTGCTTGAGCATCGAGGCTCGAAGCTTGGGCGTTGAATTTAAGGCTCAAGCCCTACATGAGGATTGTCCACCGCCCGGGCACCCTAAATAGGCGCCTAAGCATCGTGCGTCGTGGATAAAGCCCAGTTTCTGCTCTGTTTTAACTCTATTGGATCGGGCCCTGTTTCTACTCTATTTCGAATCTATTTAAAAGACTTAGGCGCTCTAGGTTTGGTATCTTTGGCAGAGAGAAGCACAACAGCACATTCTCTTCCATTGTTCATATAGTTTCTCCATGTATATGGGGAACTAAACTCTATTTCTTTTTTGGGGATGATGTAACCTTGTGAACTCTCATGTATTTGAATTGATTCTCAATAATATATGATTTTTCATTAATTGTTAGAGTAATTCATCTGTTTCAATGCTTGCTATGTTTAACTCATTCATTAGCATGATTTATGAATTGCATGAGTGTTGGGAGGTTCCTTACAATTCAGGTTCTTGTTGAATTACTCCCAAGAGTAATATTTCTCAGGGATGAGGGTATGAGTCTTGGTCGTCTTAAAGCTCTTGATCTTCACATCTTATTACTAGGAATGCTAGGAATTGCATGAACTGGTAATTTGGGACAAGCTTATTCGTCGAGAGATCGGGTTTAGGTGATTTAGTGAGTGACGTTAACATTAATGCATAAAGAAGAATTCTTACATACATGAGAGGGAACTTGGTGAAATTTAACCCCAACAACATATTCATCTCTTATTAAACAACATGTGTTCATCTCTGTGCTACTCTGCTATTGATCCAATTGCATTCATATTTAATTTTCTATTCTTGCATTTGAAACCAATGATCTCTTTTTATTTAAGTCTTAATTAATCTTGTTATCACACGACTGTCTAACGTCGAGAGTCTTCTGGAATACGATACTTGGTCTTACCATTTTATATTACTTGTGCGACTCGGTACACTTGTCGATCAGTCCCAACAAGTTCTTGGCGTTGTTGTCAGGGACTCACGGTTTAAGCTATTCTATTTGTGTGATTCTTGATTAACTTTGACTTTTTTTTTTAATTTTTTGTTTTTATTCTATTTTTAATTTGTGATCTATTCTGTTTATTTTTGTTTTTATGCTAACAGTGTTTTCTAGGATTTCGTGTTTAGTTTGTGCAGGATGCAATTTTTCCAAGGTTATTTCAACCCCTGGTGGGAACCTCACTCAAGCATGAATCAAAGTCAATTTGGGCAAACTGGTGGACTATTCAATAGACAACCACAACAGCAACAACAACCCTCTATAGCTGACAGTACTACAAAGCTTGAGGAGACTCTCTAGCAGTTCATGCAGGGATCTCTCTCAATTCAGGAAAGCACTCAAGCAACATTTGGAAGGATATGGAGATAGGTTGATCACATAATTCAGAAGCTAGATGATCTTGGGGCCAATATGAAAGATAACCCTAGAGAGGAATGTCAAGCCATTATCACTAAAAGTGGCAAAGTTTCATATGAGAGAAAAATATAGAGAAAAGAAGAGGAAAGTTTGAGTGAAAAAGAGAAAGAAGAAGAGACAGAAAAAGAAGAGAGTGAGAGAAAAGAAAAGGAAAATGAGAGGGAAGAAAAGAAGAATAGAGAGGAAGAAGATGAGAGAAAAATAGAGAGAAAAGAAGAAGAAAGGTTGAGTGAAAAAGAGAAAGATGTAGAGGAAGAGGAATAAAAAGAAGAGAGAAAAAGTGAGGTTGAGAGAAAAGAAAAGGGGAAGAATGTGGAAAAAGAGAGAAAAGAAAAAGAAGAGGTTGAGAGAGAAAAGAAAAAAAATTGAGAAAAATCTTTTGTACCCTAAGGAGTGTTCCAAGAAGGAAAAAGAGAGGGAAGAAAAGAAAAAGGGAGAGAAGGAGGATGAGAGAAAAAAGAAAGAATCATATGAAAAATCCCTTCCTCACCCAAAGAAGTATCATAGGAAGGAGAAGGAAAAATAGTTTGAGCTTTTCATGGAAATCTTCAAGAAATTGGAGGTTAAAATTCCTATGATTGGGACAATGCAACAGGTTCCTGGTTATATTAAATTCCTGAAAAAAATCAACAAAAAGAAAAAAATATCCAGAAAGGGAACAATTGAGGCATAGGGCAATTGCAGTGGGTCAAGCTAGTGACGTTAAAGAAGCGCTTGCTGGGAGGCAACCCAGTTTCTGAATTTTTTATCTTTTATTTTGTTTTATTTTTTTATTTTTTTATTTTATTTTATTTTATTTTATTTTATTCTTTTTAATTTATTATTTGTGTGATTTGGATTTGAGTTTGTTTTTGTGTGTTTGAGTTCTTTTTTTTAGGTTATATGCTGCTTCTGATGGTAGAAATGACAGCATCTAAAGATGGATGCTTCCACAACATCTACTGATTGATGTTGCTATGATGAGGATGATGAATGACAACATCTACTGATGGATGCTACTATGGAAGAGGATGGTAACTAGACATCTACTTATGGATGTTAGGTGATTAAGCATCTACTGATGGATGTCGATGAAGATGAGAAAGATTGGTGTCTACTAAGGGATGCCAATGAAGATAAGAAATATTAGCATCTACTGATGGATGCTATGGGATTAGACATCTACTGATGGATGTTACTGACAACATCTACTGATGGATGCTATGATGATGAAGACTGGGTCAAGCTAGTGATGTTAAAGAAGTGCTTACTGCGAGGCAATCCGGCTTTCTAAACCTCTCCTTTGAATCATTTGTTTTGTTATTATACTCTACTTGAATGAATTAAACTGCTTTGATTCAATTGTGCTATGTTTTGTGATGAGTATTCCTTTGTGAGATTCTAGTGTATTGATTGATGTTGAGATGATGCCTGATGTGCTGATATATAGGTGATGGCTCACAATGTATGAAACATGTGCTTGAGGTAAAATTTGATTTAGATATTGAATAGGGTGTTTTTCTGAATTCTGGGACTTGAGAATGTACCTGTATGAGAATTGGGCTTCAGAGTTTTCTTGTGAATAATTACTATTGCTTTGAAAGCTTAAATGATTTTGCCCAAATTTTTTGTGATTGAACTACTTACTTGCAGGTTTCATATGATCAAGGCCATCTTTGTTATCCCTTATTCTTTTAGCCTTAACATGATTTTTGCCCACTGCAAAAGAGAACAATTAGTTCTAACCTTTGAATCTTGAACCTTATGCATGTTTTGAAAAAAAACCTTTTTGAAAATCTTTACCTTGAGTTAAGTTGAGAACATTTGATGATGTGCAGATAAAGGTTCAAGTTTGGGGTTGCTGGTAAGCAACCCCACTTTTCAAGGCAGTGAGCAACTGAAAAGAAAAAGCAATTGAAAAGCAAAGGCAAAAAGAAAAGAAAAATAAAAAGAAAAGAAAAGCTTACTGCAAGGGAAAGTTGGGAATAAGTGAAAAAGAAAGAGAGTTTGTGCTTGAATGATAAATTCATAAATGTCTCTCTTAACTCAAGGAATTTTGCTGACCAGAAAAACCAATTTTCTTCTTAGCCCAGCCAAGTTACAAGTCATGAAAAGACCTTGTGATGATAACTTGCTTGTGAGTATGTTTGATTATGGTTAAATGAAAGGCAAAGTTAAATTGTGTGACACTAGTGCAAAAACGTTGTTTAACGTCACACGCTAGATGTCGGTTAAGGACAAGCGCGACGTATATTGATGACCGGTGGCATTTTCGTAAATAAGTTGGCAATATAGGCGTCCGTTAGGTTTATCTCCAACGTCTATAGAATTTTAGACGTCGACCCTTCCAACCTGACGTCTATATTTCTGACCGTTAGATGAAAAGTCATTTCCTTCAGCCTTATAGACGTCGGTTCGTTGGGGGCCCCGACGTCTATATGGCGGAAATTAAATGCTGCTCACCTACCTATCAGACACATAGACGTCAGTCTCCTGCTAACTGACGCCTATAAGTCTGCTAAGCAGGTGAATAGTCACTCTTTTCAGCCTTATAGACATCGGATCCCGCCACATTGACGGGGGTCCCGACGTCTATATGGCGAAAATTAATACTACTCACCAACCTGTCAGACATATAGACGTCGGGCTCATTGTAACTGATGCCTATATGTTTGTCAGGCAGGTGAATAGTCATTATTTTCAGCCCTATAGATGTCGGATCCCGCCACATTGACATCTATATAATATTCTAGACGTCAGTTGCCTCAGGTACCGACGTCTATAATCCTACCAGGTATGTGAAAAGTCATTCGTTTCCGCCCATGAGACGTCTCATCCCGCCAAGTCGACGTCTATATACAACAAAAACATTAATTTTTAAATCGAATGGACGTCATATTAGTGAGGCGTCCGACGTATTTTCTATTTTAGACGTCGGTTCTGTGTACAATAGACGTCTAATTTCTTGTTAAATAACACTGCGAACCAACGGTTTGCGAACCAACACTTTGATCGTTTTGCCTTTTCTCTCCACTGCTCTGCATTTCCAAGTAAGTTTCCTCTCCTTTTAACTATCTAAAGTTGTTTTTACTCCGATTAAAGTAATCTTTGATGTATTATCTCTCATTTGAACCGATTAAAATGAGTTTTCGTTGTGTTTTGGTGCGGTTTTTTTGTTGTGTCTTTGTGTAGTGTAGTGCACCTTCTCCCTTTGCTAGTTTTCTCGTAAGGAACACTTGCGTTTTTTGGATTTCTCACAGCATTTCAATCCAAGGACGAACTTGGGTTGTTGCCTATGTCCATTCCGACCGCCAACGAAAAATATACGGTGCGAATACACCATATTCTCACCGTATTCTTTTTCATTCGCGGTCGGAATGAACCTAGGCAACGATCCAAGTTTGTCTTTGGGTTGAAATGCCATGAGAAATTCAAAAGATGCAACTTTTTCTTACGAAGAAACTAGCAAAGGAAGGAGGTGCTACTACGCTACCCCAAGACACGACAAAAACCGCACCAAAACACAACGATCACTTCATAGACGTCGGTTAATGTACAAACCGACATCTATGATGTCCCAAAGATGTTGGTTAATGCAATGTTTGACGGCTTTATAGACGTCCCAAGTTTTACAAACCGACGTCTAAGGTAAGCTTAGACATCGATTAGCGCATTGTCGGATGTCTTTGTAGACATCGTGCTTTGAACTTAACCGACGTCTATATCGACGTCGTACCTGCAAAAAACTGACGTCCCATTAACGTCACCCGTATAGACGTCGGTTCTGGTGGTGACGTTAAAAGCCCAAAATAACTTAGTCTTGTCCAGGAAGCTTGTCAGTTGAAAAGTCTTTAATTGTCAGTTTTACAAGACCGTGTGACAGCAGGTGTGAGAACAACTGATGCCAAAGGTATGCTATGGCTTCAGTTTTTTTGAACCAAGACCTATGTTTGCAAAAATTACAAAAATGTCATCGCACCTTTTATGCTTTGGTTTCGTGAGAATCAGAGCGCAATAGGCACGTTATAAGGTATTTTTTTTTACTACTCTTTAATTTTTTTTTAAAACTCCTAATTGCAATAAATTAACAATAAATGAGAGATTGTGACACTACACTAATGAAAAATCGACCTATAAGCCAGCCAAAAAGTGTTATTCCACCACTATTAGAAGAAAGGAGTTTTTCGAAGGATAATTACCGACAGCCTATGATCCGTCAAAAAAACAAATTTTCCGACGAACTTATCAGTCGGTAATGACGCAAATGTATTACCGAAGATATATTCGCTCGTAATACCGTTGGTAAAGATTACTCATTACCTTATGTTTAATAAGGTGAGAAGCTATTTAAAAACCAAATATTCTCTGAACAACATGTTTTATTATAATTAAGCTGAAATAATACACTTTTTGAAATAAAAACTAACCATGGATATGACTTTTAAAATAGTTGTTATATAAAAGTAAAATGTTTATTTTACTATTCTTTTATTAAAAATTCATTTCTTACATGACACATCTAAAAAATCAACTTTTTTTTTTTCAAATTCTAGTAAATATCATAATTCTTATATTTTAAAATCATTTATTTTTGTATCATTTTTCTTATATTAGTTAACTTCTGTTCCTGTTCTGTTAAGAATTGTTTTCTTTCTTAAAACAAAAATATAAAAATTACAGAAAACCAAAAGTATCATTTTAAAACATGAGTAACTTTGAAGAACTTAAAATACATATTATTTATAAAACAGAAAAGAAATATATTGCACATACTTGAACAAAATTACAAACAATGATATAAAAGATAAATACAACCATGATCAAGCTCATACATTTTATTTTATTTTATTTTATTTTATTTTATTTATTTATTTATTTATTTTCAAATGCATGACACATTACTGCAGTTGCACTGTCACTTCATTCTTACAGACTCCACACAAACTTCTCATGTGGCACACGTAATCTTCAAACGTGTGGGATTTTTCTCATACGCGTCAACCTTTCACGCTTGTTGCTGTGGATTGCACAAATCAGAGGTTGACTTTTGGAAATGTAATGTAAGTATCGAACGTAGCAAGAGGAAGAGAAGTAAACCACGATGTCTCTCACGGACTGGGTCCACACACTTGCTAAACGACACCGTACAGCTAACCTAAACCCATTCTGACAGTCAACGCCCCTTGTCCCGTTATGCTTCCTGGTAGTGACTCTAGGCTCGTTATTTCTCTTCTTTTAATTTTTATTTTTCTTTAAATTTTTTATTTCTTCAATTTTTTTTTTATTGTTGTGGTTTTGTTTGGATTCGACAAGTCAAAGGCACATGAGACAAACAATTCCCTAACTCTGAAGCAATCCGCGATAGACAGCATGAATCTTGTGTCTCTCTAGATCAAGTTGTTGCAGGAATAGCCATGTTATGGTTGATTTACTTGCAGAGTGAAGATAACGCTAATTAAGAGCTGAAAATTTACATTGTCCATTTCTGGGTATGGGAATCATACGTCACCATTTGTGTCTGTGCCTTCCAATTATTAGTTTTATTACATCATACTCCATGGTTATTTTCTCATATATTAAGGTAATTCCATTCTAACCATTCTACTAGGAAACTCATTTTTATTTGACATGTTTTACTCTTGGTCAAGTTTAGAATAAGGATGTTTTAAGTATCTGTCAACTTTTGTGTGCTCTGACATAATATGTTAATCTAAACATCCACTTAATCCTCTCTTACTTTTATGGTAGCTACTAATTTAACTGATTGCAGTGGTTAATCATCAATTAAAATTAGTTTAGTGCATCCAACTTGGGTATATTATATTTATGAACTTTTCCTTAAAATAAACTCTCTAAAGTGATAATATAACAAAGATATATATTCTTTAATGGTATACATATAAACACATCTTATAGGTGTGGAAGTGTTATTCTTCTGTAAGTTGATGTCCCTACTTACTTTCATAAAGTTTAGGTCAATTTTTTTTTGCTCTCAGATGAAAGAATGCTGGTAAAATCTATAAGCCATGAATTCCGGGGCTTGTGCTGTAGACAAAAAACCTTCCTAAGATGTTTTATTTTTTCTGTCTGAGATTGTGATTTTTTTAAAATTTACTTGAGAGAGAAAACATTAACCATTATAGCAATTATTTTCTCTCTTAGTGTTTGCCATCTTTCAAATGGTTGAGGAATTTCTAAAAGTTTTAATCATGTATCCCTATTTACTTAAGGATTTCCTATCTGCAGTCTTTTAATTCTTCTACTTGCTAGAACTAATTAAACAAATGGGATCCAATGAAGAATCTATTTACCTATGTACACATGTATTGTAGGTAAATTGGAGTATGTTCTCTGCTTTGAATGTGATATTTGAATGAATCATAATCGAAATTAAAACTCTGATTTAGTTATTTGGCTAAGCTCCATTATCATTCCTAATGTTACCTATTTTGTAAAGAGAATCGTACTTTAGTAAGTGACCTACCGTTTTATCTATAGTAGCAAATAAATAATTGACAAGGTAGCACCTACCCTGATAAACATTTCTGCTAAAAAGAATTGAAAATGAGTCTCATGAGTCAAATAATATCCTAAAAGTTTTTTTTTTTTCAATATATGATAAATATTTCTTTAAGGTTGACTCTTGCTTTGGTTGAAATGGGGTCGTCAAGTAGCTTCTGTCTAGTGTGATATGCATCTATCGCATCATGTAACAAGACAAAATAAACATCTAAACAAAACCATAGCCCACACGTATCAGTACTACAATAAATTTTAAAAATGTCAAACCCCGTGTATTTGTAATGCCTCTGCACTATATCATGCTTCTATGGATTTCAACCTTTCAATTCCCAAAAAAACTAATCCACAAGGATAGCCATACATCAAATTTACCAAGTTTCTGTAAAATAAATAAGGTGAAAACTACAATTTACATATATAACTTTGAACTTGTACTACTTTAAGTGCTATGTAAGTCAATGCTAGAGATTTTTAGTATGTTTGGTTTCATTTTGAATGATTTAATATCATGTTCAAAGTTGTAAGTTATCTATGTTAAATAAAAAGTGTATACTAAATTTATCTGTTAAGAAGATCAGATCATATCTGTAATGGTAAATTAAACCAGTTTTACATGCAAACATAAATTACCATGCTATATATGCTACATCATGTGCACAGTACAAAGGCCCCATCAAAATTATGAGGTGGTGGTGAGTGAGTAATGACAGATTTTGCAGTTAACCAAAGATGTTACTATAGAGTGTTTGGAATAGAAATGAAGAAGGAAGTCAAAGTAGAATGCATACAAAAACATAGCCACGGCTTGGGTTACTTATTAAAGCCAAGGAAGGGAGAAGCAAGTATACGTCACAACCACCTTCTCATCTGCTCCACTCTTTTCTTTCTCATTACTCTATTATCTTCTTCAGCTTCCTCTTTCAAGTGCTATATCTACAAGAAGGATCTTGTTGCCCTGGTCTAATAAATATGGTTGAGTCAGCCATGTCAAAGACAATGATGGAGGAAGTAATGGCAACTTGGTCAGAGGGGTCAGAGGAAGATGAGCTTGTGAGAGAGCTTTTGGATGATGGGTCTCCCCTTCTTATGGTGCCTCAGGAGCCAATTGAAAACCCCACAACAAAACCCTCTTCAACTCACCATGCCTTTAATAGCTTCCTCTCCAACATTTACTCAGGTCCTACTATCTCAGATATTGAAAATGCTTTGTCAGTCACCAACCAAAGAGACCACTTCCCACCACTCTCATCACCCAGGTATATATATAAATGCTTTCAAGCTTCTCTGCATTACTTTTTCTTTGTTTAGCTTTCAGTTTCCTAAATTCAAACTCAATTTTCTTCTTTTGCTTTTCAGAATTTCCATATTGGAGAGGGGTTTGAGCAAGATTGAGAATAAGTATACCCTCAAAATCAAATGCTTTGCCAATGGGATGGGAGATGATGGATATAAGTGGAGGAAGTATGGACAGAAATCTATTAAGAATAGCCCAAATCCTAGGTAAATTCTTTCTTCTTTACAATTGATATATGAAGATACAATAATTCACCTTTTCTATTTCAACTTCTTTACATATTTGCTGGGAAGTAAAAAAGCTGCAGAGATTTCCATGACTCTGTCCTCTTATGCATGTACAGTACTTTGCCATTACTTCAAAAGTCTTTCACTCAAAAACAAGAGGGACACAAACATAGTTTTACACCCAGTACACGTTTACATAAATTTTTCTATAAATATATCATATTCTTTTTCATAAATTAAATTCAATTTTTTTCTATAAATAATTATTGAAGTAAGAACTTGAATATGGTTCTTCTCATTCAAGCTCATTTTCCTAAATACTAATAAAAAAACACTCTTTTCTTCACCCAGAAAATGCAGAATGAATTTCTTGCTTCAGTCTCATTAAATGCATCGACTTATACCATATTATACTGTCTTTTATTGTCTCAAAACAGTTTAGTACCATTGCAGATGGTTACAACCGGACTTAAAACACACTAATCAATATGAAAGCCACTAAAAAATTCATCGTAATTAGTAGCAACCACATTTTAAGAAAAAGCACTAGTTACCAATTAGTGCGATTTTCACAATCAGATGGGGTTCTTTGTCTTTGTCGTTGTATCCAACATCTGCATGTATCTGAGAACTCTATGATATCTAATAGAGATGATATAGAAAAGGTAAAAGGGTGAGGAATATTTACACGTCACTACGTCAGTATGTTTCCTACGGGTATTGCTGTCTTGTCACAACAAAAGATATGGCAAATTGGGTTGACAGTTTCATCACCAATTTAATTACCTACATGCCTAGCCAAGGTACCTAAAACATTCATTTTTTCATCAAAATCTACCCATGTTGTTGTGTTATGATTTGTGAGAGGCCTATTCAATGATCCATATATTGCCCGACAAATACAAGTTTAAGATTAAAAGCTACTTTAATAGAGGCAACAAACATGCATAGCATGCCACTTTTCACGGCACCTCTGGCAAAGTAACGTTATGATGTTAAGTTTTTTTCTGGATTAAACTCATTTTATTATTGTTGTGTTTGTTGAATTAATTAGTACAAAGTTTAATTAAAAACCCATCACACATTAATTAGTACAAAGTTTAATTATGCATTACTAATTTTAATGCCATGGAACAAGCAGGAGTTACTATAGGTGCACAAACCCAAGGTGCAGTGCCAAGAAGCAGGTTGAGAGATCCATTGAGGACCCAGATACTCTTATCATAACTTATGAAGGGCTCCACTTGCACTTTGCTTACCCATATTTTCTCATGGGCCAACCCAACCAATCTCAATCCCATCAACCCATCAAGAAGTCCAAGCCCACTTCTTCACAGGATCAAGCCCAAGCCCATATAGAAGATTATGTTCATGAGGCCCAATCAAGTGCCACTTCGGGTGTGCTGCCATCCACTTCATTGGACTCTCCACAAGACATGGCCCAGGAAAACATGGGCTCACAAGGGTTGCTTGAAGACATGGTGCCATTCATGGTTCGGAACCCAGCAAACAGTGTGAGCAGTGCTCACACAAATTTTTCCTGTTCTTCGTTTCGTTCTCCTCCAACATCACCTTTGTGGCTTAAATTCTAGGACCTAATTTATAATTATGAATATGTAAAAATTTATAAACACGGGTGGCTATAATGGTTTTGCTTATGTGAATTTAATATATAATGTAATAGTATAGTTTTTCTAGAGTTAAATCATAATGGAAAATTTATTTTTCTCCGTTCATTTTGTCCAAATTTGTCTACCGTTTGATTTTAAAATAAAAATGAGAACGAACGAATAAGATAAGGATGGAAATAAATATGATATAATGCATAAATAAAACATCTCATGATGAAACATGTATATGGAATCACGTGTTACCTTGAAGAAAATCACGAACAATTATTTTCAAATAGTGAGAATCTTCTAGAAACTTATTCTAAAAATGTTAAAAAATATTATTTATTAAATTTAGATATCAAAAGATAGTGTATTTTTGTCATGTTACAATTATTGAATTTTTTTATCACGTGTTTTATAACTGTTCTCAATTCATGATATGTGGACAGCTAACATTTAAAAGAAAGACAAAACTTAGACATGATATTGTAGATATAGTTGGTAAGTTTTTCCAATTAGATTTAGAGTTTCTCCTTAATAATATGATATATATTTAGTAAAATTACTTATTACAGGTGGGAATATTTAAAATTTGACTGAAAATTTTGATGTGTAAGTTTTTTTGAATAAAGAATATGTAAATTTGTAGTTGGCTAAAGTTTACTAAAAATATATAATTGGGAGATATGATCATTAAATAAGTTATGAAAAGTAACAAATCATAATTTTTGACCTTAAAAAATATATACCATTAATTTTCATATAATTTTTGTGGGGTAGTATGTGATAAGTTACAGTAGTTGAATAGATATAAGATGTCATAACACCTATGAGTTGTACCCATCCAATTGATGCAACTTGCTACCAAGATACCAAAGCTTTAAAAAAAAGAAAATATTATGTACTGCATTTACCTATTTTTCATATGAATAATCTTAAGACATTGCAAAAATAATGAAGAAAAACAATGATGCATCGTATGAAGAAACCTATTCTGAGCTGCTGAGTTTATTACATTTTTTTAAATAGTTTTTCAAAATTTCTCTCGTTTTGTCCAAAAGTTAGAAAATTGCAATTGAAGGGTGGCATGTTGAATTATCCACTATAGGGTGTCATTGTAGAATTTTAGGGTTACTTGTTCGATTAAAAAATGCTTAATTAAATTTTAAATAATTTATGTATTAAGATATTTTTAATTATTTTTTTATTAAAAGACACTATTTTATTAAACGAAGTTACTTTTATGAATATTATAAACATTTGGGTTAAATATTACAAAGAAGTATGTTTCTTCCTTCACTAAGTATTTATCAATCTGCTTTCTACAAAAGATGACAATGAATCCAACATTGTCTATTTGTTATTTCGCTCACAATAAAAAATTCATTCCTTATTCACCTATTATTATAAATATTTTTTAAAAAAATATTTACAAGTACGGCAAATATTTAAAAGTAATATTTTATAAAATAAAATTTAAAAAATATATAAAATATAATTTAAATTAAATATAAATTAAAATTTAATTTTATTTAAATTTAATTTTGATAAAATAAATTAATTTTAATTTTAATTAAATTTAAATTAATAAAATATAAATTAAAATTTTATTTTATTTTTTTACAGATAATCGATACATACAGTTATGAATATAATACTTGTATCCGATTCATTTGTAAAAAATTATCAAAATATTCATTACTTATTATCTGCAAGTAAAATATAGTTGTATGTAGAAACTATTCATAAAGCATTTTATCCATTAATATTGTCGCATACATAAATATTTTGATCATCCTAATTTTTACATTATAAAATAAATAATGTAAAATGTCATTTATAAGAAATAGAGTTTAATGGCATTATAAGATTATCTTTTTCTTTACAACTCTCTCTTCTCGTTACAATTTTTTTGCTTGTGGTAGCATCATCGGTGGTCGGAGGTGTAGTGAATGTTTTTCTAAATTCAGATTCCATATATGTTAAAAAAACATTTTCCAGTTAAAAGAACATCCTGCCGTTCATGATTTTATTGTCTCATTCGTATCTTCCTTCTTCCCCTCCATTCCCACCCGCTCATTCAAAATTATACTTATTTTGAAATTAAAATTATATATATATATAACCTTAAATAAATTTATTTTTATACAAGTATATACTCTCTTCAATTTGTTCTAACTCGTCAATTAATCTATTTATTTTCACTTCAAAATCACGTTGATTGACACATTAAAAAGGATTGTTGAGAATGCAAATAAATTGACAAACTAGGGATATATATTCGAAAGTACTTTAATTGAGACTCAGTAGAATGAAAACTTTTAATTGAGACTAAAATAAAAATACTTTAAAAAATATTTAAAAATTTAATTAAGCACATTAAAAATTACGGAAATGGTGCTATTAAAAAATTTGTTTGAATTTTTTTTATTTATATTTACATATAATTAAATTGTGGTAATGGAAACATGCTAATTTTAACATTAGTATAACATATACAAGCCATTTTCGATTTTCTTCTACAAATTTTTAACTTAAGAGGGACTTGAATCTTAGGGTCCTTCCATCGTAATCTTCAATTCAGCCACAGAAAAAAGAACTACTATATATGCTATTGATAATTTTTTTTAAGAAAATATTAAAATTTAATTTAAAAATAAGGACTGAAATAATATTTTGAAAAGGAAATTTAACGAATATAAGATATGACCAAAAGCACTTTTGTTTATAAAAAAAAATCCTAAATGTTTTTTTTTTAAAATAATTCTTGAAAATGCTCTTATTTAAGAAAATTGTTATTTCAAACAAAAATAAAATAATAAAAAATGAGAATTTTAAATATTAAAACAAAAATTATTAATTGATTAATTCAGGTTAAAAGTAAATTTGAACTGTAATTATTAGTTTAATTTAAATGTGAAATGAAACATGTGTTGTATGATTATCTATCAATTACGGATCAAATAATTAATTTTGAATCCGACTACTCAACAAATCATTTGAGAGATCATTGATCAATAAGCATACTAGTCAATCTTTAATCAAATCAATTAGTTTTAATGTTAATCAATTTAAAAGTAAAGTTTAACTGAATGTAATTATGTTAACATTAAACCAGTTTGATTTGGAAATATTTTTTATAAAATTCTTCCTAACCATTTGAAAGTAATTAAACTCAGAATTTAAACTTCAAGATTAGTGATGATAACAGGTCGAGTCAAGTACGGATAGTGATTACCCGCAACTTGACTCGAAAAAAAAAAAATCACTCATTACCCGTATAGATATCCATTTAAAAAATATCTACGAATATTTTAAAACCTTGAATACATGCAAATACTCAAAATATTTAAAAAATATATATTTTTATAAATTATTAAAATAAAATTTAAATAAAATTACAAAAAATATATAAAATATAATATAAATTAATTTAAATATAAATTAAATTTTAATTTTAATTAAATTTAAACTCATAAAATATAAATTAATGTTAATTTTAATTAAATTTAACTTAATAAAATATAAATTAAAAACCAATTATCCGTTTATAAACGGATATTAAAAAAAACCATTATTCATAATCCACGAATAAAAAATATCCCTATATATCAAGTTTTCGTTGTAGATTTTATACAGTTATTCGGACGAATTTTTTTTTCATTCATCGTAGCAAACCTTCCTACTCAGACGACTGACTATACCCTTAAGAATAGACAAAAACTGTGGTTTTGTTCATATACCTAATAAAGATGCAGCTGATGAGTATAGTGCAGAAGCACGAGCATTTTGTGGCTGACAAAGCTGTGGCAAGAATGTGAACACTGTCACACTGTGTACAGTTTGCAACAGCCATGGCTTCGTGTTTTCTTCCACACATTTTTGGCATTAAAAGCGATGATAATGGTTGTAAACTAACAACTACCCCTCTTCCTGCATTAAATGAACCTACCTCAATTTTTTCAACTTTTCATCTATTTTCTATCTTTATACAATAATTTTCCTTCCTCTTTTCTTTCTCATGTATTCCTCCTTTTAGAACAAAGGAAAATGCATGGTGACCTAATTTTTTATGTATAAAATCATAATACGCATTATTATAAAATCTTATCAGCAAGAGTAGGTTTAAACCTTAAAGTTCTATCAATATAAATACCATCACATGAAAACTCACCACAACTTCTAGTACTACCATCAACATTAAGATTAAACCAATTAACCCTAGACATGACTCTACAAAACCTTAGAAGACATACATAGTACAATATATTAAAACTTATTTAATATTTTAGCTTTGAATAATGATAGCCATTTCGTCAAGCATATTCAAATATATTATATAACCATTATCTTTACCACTTTGGTCAATATTCTTCATTTTAAATAGTAAACACAATAATAATGTGCAAATCAAATTTTTTGTTTGTTTTGTGTTTGAATTACTATTTTTATTACAGAAATGAAGATGTATTTATGATGTACAGCCGTTGGATTTTCTTGTGTTGGGTATGATGTGCAGCAGATAAACCTAATGAAAATACTTCATAAAGTAAATAATCCACGTAAGTTATTTCATATGATTGGATGGACTTTGATTTCTTTGAATTGAGTTACTTTGAATTTAAAATTCTTTTGACAATAGGTTAATTAATGTCTTAACCTAAATCTAATAAATGTTGGAAGAAAAGTAATAATCACAGAACGGAAGAAAATACCAAATAATACAAAAAACACTTCAAGTGTTTGTATTCGGTGAAGGAATGTAAGTTTATTACAAGCTCTATTTTATGGAGTTTACTAATAAGATCATACTTAAATGTGAATAAAGTTGGGTCAAATTGAAATAATTTGAACTTTGCAATAATAAATAATTTAATGGAAATAATGTAGGATATGTTTGGATTTTCTCTCGATTTTATATACATTAAACTGTATTGAAATATTTTTAGGAAAATTAGGTATCAATACACATAAGTAAACTCATAATATCACAATATATACCATTTTGAATCTTAAGTTTTTTTTTTTTTTTTTTTTTTTAAAAACGTGTAATTTGATTTCCTTATATGATACTCCTTTTACCAATTTGTATTCAATATGAGACTTTAAAAATTTCTCATACGAATGATTTGCTCAAATATCAATATTTATATGTTTGTAAAAAGACGGGATTTTAAATATTAGTTAGAATGAAAATTTAATTCTAAATTATAAAAAAGGTGAAATCATTTTTTTTTCTTGCTCATTTTATTATGAGAGAGTTCCAAGAATTGGTGATCACAAGAGTATAAAAGAGAAAGAAAAAAAAAACATGCATTTTCCTTTGTAAATTATTTATTTATTATTTTCCAGTGTTGGCCTTAAGGCATATATAGCTAAATGAATGGCCTGTGAAAATGCATGTTGTCCAGGAGTTTTTCTGGCTCTTCTATAGCTCATTTTCGTGGGTAGCTCCTAATTTATATTTTTTATGTTCAATATTTATTTATTAATTTCACACTAAGTATTTAGGGTTTGATATATTTAGATTTATATTTTATATGAATTTTGATTTTTATGTCGCTTCAAATGGTCATATGGGTCAATTTTTAGAAAAATAAAAATTCTTTAAAAAAATATTAAAACTAAAAATATTTATATATATATATATATATAATATAGATATTATATAAAAGAATTTATCAACCCAAAAGCTTACAAGTTGGCTTAATTTAAACTTTTTTGATTCGCGAGGGGAAAAAAAAATTACCAACTCAACTAAGTTTGTAAGCTTATAATTGTGACAACAAATGCAAAATGGAAATCTCATTTTCCAATTAGGCTTTTTATACATGAAACTGAATACGAAACATTAATTAAAATATCTTGAGTGAATTCAGCTTCAAGCAAGTACGACTTCTCCTTTGAAAGATATTTTAGACACCTGAAATCATATTTATTTTTATTTAATAAGATGCATATTCGGGTTAATAGCTTCAAATTAAATTATTGAGTCTCTTTTATTCTATATTGGAAATTACGTCAAATTGTTAGTTAGAGGTGAAATAATTAAGAAAGCTTGGTGAGGGGATTATGAAAAGTAGTTAAATATTTTGTGAAGGTTTGATAGGAAGAATACGTTGATCCATCACATTCTTGTATGAGAAAGTTGATGATATATAAAGATTTATTGAGCCCTAGATATTTTATATTTAACTATAAAACATTATTGGTGAACGTAATTAATATGATTAGCGTCATCATGGCCTATCTCTAGCGTCATTTTCCAATATTGATATATGTTTTTGGTGATTAAATATTAATGATGGTTGGACGTTGCGTTGAAGGACCAAGGTATTGTTTGGTTCACATGTTACTGAGCAATACCATTGATGGTGATGTGTGCATCTAAGAGCTCCAAAACTTGGTGAATAAATTAAAACCACACAAGGCTTTCACAATCACTTTTGCGTTACTTGGTTTGATTTGAAGGTTGAATTAAATTATTATAATTAGTGGTGTGAGAGAAATCCCTATGTGCCATTAATGAAGATTGGAGTTTTCATCAACACTCTCTTGCACACAAATTAAGCACGTAGTTGGGGGTCCTCCCAAACCCTAGATTTTATCTGGAGATAGTGAATTCCTGAAAATGGTTGAGATAATAATAATAATAATTATTATTATTATTATTATTGATGGGGCTTTGTGATTTGGCCTTCGTTGAACCTTTGCATATGCTTCATCACCAATCAATGTCGTAATAATTTGACAAAAGAAAGTAAATGTTTGGCTTTATTGTTTCATTGTTATTGCTTGCAATTTGGAGTCACTCATAATAAGTGCATGCACAATTTTCCTTAGGTTTCAGTTTATGGATATGTGTCAACGAGAAGCACTTAAAATTTAGGTTTGGTTTTTTAGGAAAAGATAATGTTTAATATGATAGGCATTACCTTAGAAAAAGGTCATGCCAAATAATTTAGTTTTGAGTAACTTTTAAGTTTGCCAAATCTAGTGAAAAAGAAAATAATAGGTGAGACTGATTTTATAGTAAAGAAATGAAAATAATTTAATATTTAATTTTAATCAAGTTTGAGAACAACTAAATTAAGAAAAATTTAATTATTGTATCTCGCGTATAAAAATGTGTTTTATATGTAATATGTTATTTATTTATTAAATTTTAAATAAAAAAATTGAATGATTTGCCTTTGTAACATCTTATTGCATGTTTTATTTGTTTTCGAATGATAAATCATATATATTAACTATTACAAATTTTAATTATTTTAAATAAAATTGTTAATAATGACGAAGCAATATTTTCACTTAGTAAAAAGGTGTAAATTACTAATATGGCGATAAAATTAATTTTTAAAGGCTTTAATATTTAATTACATATTTTATCCATCATTTTACAAATTCTATGACGCGTTTTATTATTACGTTTCCCAAATTTTTAATATTTTATTAATACGTTGATTGTGTAAAAAAAAAGAAAAGAAAAAACTTATAAGTTTTTGAAAAAATAATATCGCTTTATCATCAAATTTTATAAAATAACATTCTTTTATCACCAACGAAAAAAAGATAAAAATATGTAAAAAAATATTGTGATAATACTTAAAAAGCTTGCTACTAATATATATATATATATATATATATATATATATATATATAATATAAATAAATGATTGTTCATTGTTACTATTACTGTTAATTTAAATATTTGTATTAAGTATGTGTAATCCTTTAGTTGTATTCTTTAGGTTATAAATTACTTTTTTTTAAGGACATAGAAAATGAGTCTTTATTTTTTTTTTTTTTTATAACACGACAATGTTCTATATACCTCAACTTAGGTTCTTTTTAGTTATATTCATTTACAATTTTATCTTATGTTATTATTATTTTTTGGAATAATAATAGTTTGACTTTATTTTATCTTTGTATCATCATTATTATTATTATTATTATTATTATTATTATTATTATTATTATTATTATAATTATTATTATTATTATAATAATTATAATTATTATTATTATTATAATTATTCTTTACATGTGATTATTTTTCTAACATTTAATAATGTTATATTAATTTTATATTTTTATTTTGACAACTAATTTGTTCATGTAATAACAATATCGTGAAAAAAGATTTCACAAATATTCTGGATTTATTTAATGTTTTCTTGTAGTAAACAAAACAATAAATTTTTAATAAAAAATGTGAGACTCGCTCAATTACTTCTACTTCATTCTTAGAAATGAATACAACAATATCTCTGATTCATATTTTCATGGTCATAGTCATGGTTGTGGCGGTGCTAGTGATCATGACCGTGGACATGGTATCATTACTAAAAAATTCATGGAATTACTAATGAAATTTTACAGAAGAAAATAAATTTGTCGATAAATTTGAATACCGAGGAATTTTATTGACGAATATTGAAGTTTTAATTATCGACGAATTTTATCGAAGAATGCATTACTGATAGAAATCCGTCCATAAATTTTTTCGGTAATACATATTTCATTTACCGACAAAAAAATTTCTCTATAAATCTGTCAGTAATACATATTTCATTTACTCGCAAAAAATTCATTAATAAATTTGTCGGTAATACACATTTCATTTATTAATGAAAAATTTGTCTGTAAAACTCGTCGATAAATGAGATATGTATTATCGATGAAATAATTCGTGAGTAAATATGTCGATAAAAAAGTAATAAAATTTTCATCCAAATTTCACGTTTAGTGTTAACATATCTTGGTAAAAAGACCTTTCTTACATGTTTTGTCAATTTGATTTACTAGGCCTTTCACTGGTTGGAAATACAGGTAAGAGAGAGCCAAACCAACAATTGTGGTTATGGCATTTGAAGGGCTAAAGTAGTTTAGCGACAATGAAGAGACGACACTAGACTAGATGAGGACATCACCAGAACACCCGGACAAGGATCCATTTTGTTTGCATCTTCTTAGAGCATCGTCACCACCACTACAAATCTGAGAATCAGGGAAAAAGCTCACTTTCCCGTGAATAAAGCTATGAAAATTGTTAGCATATGGTTTCATCCTCCTTCGCATGATGATTCCATGAAAATAGATTGTGATCACTGGTGCTCTATTAGTATGGGCTAACAATGCTCTATTATTGGCATATTTCATAAAAATAGAAAAATAAAGAAAGAAGAAAAATAAGGGATGAGGAAGATGAACAGGACCGCACTATTTATTGACGAATTTTATCGACTGATTTTTCTTCTGATAATTATCGACGAATATTTTTTATCGATAATTATCGATAGATTCTACCAACAAATATTATCGATATATTTTTTTGTCAGTAATTACCAACAAAATTCTAGTTTTGTCGATAAAATTTACCAATCCGAATTTTATCGATAAAATTTTTACAGTTGGTAAATCTTCAATAATTTCGATTTACCGATGTGTTATAAGCATTATTGACATATTTTGGTCATTACTGATGAATTCTAAATCTTAAAATTTTTGTCATTATTAATGAATTTTAGGCATTATTGACGAATTTTTTGTATTATTGACGAATTTTAAGCATTACCAACAAATTTTAAATATTGTCGAAAGATTTTAAGCATTTTCGCTCGTTTGATCGACAAATTTACTGATAGATTATTTCGTTAGTAACCTATATCTCATTTTTTGACAAATTTTACCCATAGTATTTTCTGTCGAAAATAACTGAAACGTGTATTACCGATGAATTTATTGGTGAATTTTTTCATCGTTAAATAAAATATATATTACTAACGAATTTACCAACAGTGAATGAAATATGTATTATCAATGAATTTATCGATGAAGTTTTTTGTCAATAATGCATATGTCGATAATTAAAAATTCAATATTCGTCAGTAAAATTCCCTAGTAATTCAAATTTATCGACAAATTTATTTTTGTCGATAAAACTCCATTAGTAATTCTATGAATTTTTGTAGTATACTATACATATTTAAAGTTTTAAAGATTTTTGGAGATGATGTTTTATACTTAGTTTTATTTGATATTATATGATACTATGACTTGTAGAGTTGTTTAATTTTTGGTGGTGCATGCAACGAGTTGAGGTTATTAAGTCCATTAAAATTTAGTTATATGTATGATCATTTGGTAAGTAGTGTTCTATAGACTAATAGATATATTGTGTCTTACTAATAGTGTAACAATTCATACAATTATCTAGAGTAATAATGTTTTCTCTTGTTTGGTTATATGAGAAGTCAATATTAGAATTATTTCTAGCACTACAAATATAATTGAGAGCTTTGGAAGAGGTGCTAAACTTCTACCAAGAAGTCTAATAAAAATTTATTAAGTTTCAAGGATATTTCTCTAAATGGATATCATATTAAGATAAACAATAAAAGAGTTAGACTTGGGTTAAATAAGAAAATGTGTATTGGAGAAATTATTAATTTTCTCATATGCATGTCATTGCAAACTAGAAGTTTATGAATCAAAATGAATTTCTTGTTTGGCATGAACAATTGGGTCATCCTGGATTTATCATGATACTAAAAATAGTTGAAAACTCATGTGGACATCCACATAAGAGTAAAGGTGTCAAAGTGGATTGTGGCCCGCAACCAATCCACCAGCTCACCAAAATGGGACGGGTCAGATTGAAATTTTCAACCAGTTAGCCCACTTTGGCTTGCCCTATTTAGTTCGTAAAATTGACAGGCTAGCTTGCCCCTGGTCCACTAGTTCATTTTATTTTTTTAATTTAAAAATTAAAATTAAAATAATGAAAAATATTAAATTTTCTATATTATATTTTTTGTAAAATTATAAATATGTCATATTATTATAATTTAAATCATTAACACTTACAAATTAACTTTTAATTATTAGTATAATAGAATAATTTAACATATAAATGTAATAATTACTTTAATTTATCCAAATAAAATTATTAATTAATCAATTAAAAGCTTAAAAATATGTTTTAAAAATTTATTTATGAGTATATATATAAAAAAATTTTAAAAAAAATTAAAAAAAGGATGGCGTGCCAACCGGCTAGCTTGTCAACACGTCTTGTGACGAGGCGGGTTGCAATTTATGGCTCAGTTTTAGACGGCGAACCATCCAAACTTAGCTCCTTTTTTCTTGGGCCAAAATAGATAATCAAAGTCATACTTATAGTTTGGTTGTTTATTTGGGAAATATTATGTTAATTTTTTCTTTTAGAATTACATCTTTAATTTAAAATTATTTAATGATTTTTGCAGATAGGTATTTGACCCTAGAGGCAGACCTCCAAACCTTTGATAATAAAATATTGTTCTTTTTCAGGATCCAAATATAACTTTAATAGAATTTTTTATTTTTGATTATTTAAGATTTGTGTCTTTGATTTATGTTTGTGTTTGTGAATAGGATCTTCTAGAATTCGAGTCAAATTCTCTCCACATAGGGGATAATGATAAAGAATCTTCAAGTGGTACGAATTTGAGGACAAATCATCTTCAAGAAGGAGGATATGATAGATGATTATCTCCTGAACATGTATGAGAAGAACATTTGCAATTCAAAGAATCTATGACAAGGTGAAAGATCAAAACACGTCTCTTCGAATCTTACAATGTTCCATGAAGGAAGGAACTTAAAGAACATCAAGATCACAAGTACAATTGAAGAAAATTTTAGGAAATTAAATAAATTGTAATTTCCTTTTAATCTTACATAATGTTAAATTCGTTGGGCGAGTCAATTTGTGTTCGTTGGACGATCAGGTCTTATTAAACAAAAGTCTACTATAATTTCTATTTTCTTGGTTTTCTTAAACATTTTTTAGTCATATTATATGCATTTGTATTCTTTGAGACTCTTGGTTTTTGGATTACAAGTCTTATTACAAATATTAACTTGACTTATCAATCTATTAGATTTTTGTGGCGTTCACATCCGTGTGTTATTTTGCATTCTTTTTTGATTTATTTTTGTTATACCTCTTGAGGATTTAAATTCATAAGCGATTGTATTATTTCCTGGACAAGATCATATTAAAAAAATGTTAGTATATGATGTGAAAATCATTGCAATTTTTTATTTTTAACTTGGTTTTCTTAAACATTTTTTAGTCATATTATATGCATTTGTATTCTTTGAGACTCTTGGTTTTTGGATTACAACTCTTATTACAAATATTAACTTGACTTATCAATCTATTAGATTTTTGTGGCGTTCACATCCGTGTGTTATTTTGCATTCTTTTTTGATTTATTTTTGTTATACCTCTTGAGGATTTAAATTCATAAGCGATTGTATTATTTCCTGGACAAGATCATATTAAAAAAATGTTAGTATATGATGTGAAAATCATTGCAATTTTTTATTTTTAACTTCTAAAGATCACACTTTTCTTAGAACATAAATTTATTAAAATATAACCACTCCAATTACATTGCAATCAAACTACTTTCCATTAATCCATATTTTAATAGTGGACGACCCATAAAGTATCATAGTAGATCCAAAGATGCATAGGATAAATCAAACACTAAGAAAGGATAGGGATTTTCATGAAAGTTATTTGGTTCAAAATTATTGCTCTCCTCCAATTTACCTTTCCAACGATTTCTAGTGTATTTGATGAGGGGAAATGATAAAGGGTTATGGACTACACTTACTAAGTTATCCAATATAATAGTAACACACTTTATTTTTTTCCCACTCTTTTCAAACCAAACAAGAAGTCTCTCTATGCTTCCTCATACCAAACTAACACCACAAATGAAAAGAAAGGATTAAAGCTCTTGATATAAAAGGATGTGTGATAACTAAATAACCTTAAGCATAACAATTACGATGACAAGCCTTTCTGCCATAATATATGGAGTTGTTGGTCTTGTTATCAAGTTGTTAGTCCTACCATTAATTACAATTGCTACTTCAATTTATCACATTTTTTCCTCCGAAAACCATAAAGTTGTTTGATTCAAGTTGTTTGAATGACATTTTGATTCAAGTTGTTTCCAAAACAAAATATTTTAATTGAAATGCATACTCCAATCAAATTATAGCATGTCATACCTTGAAGACATTGAAGAATATTTGGAATTATAAGACAATGGACTGCAAGCATTGATAGAAAAACATTGTTATCCATATGAGCATTGATTGACAACCACTAGGAGATGAGCAATGGCCAATGAGCAATGACAAAGATGAACTAACTAGAACGCCTAGGTTTGATGAACTCACTAGAACTCCAAGGTTTAATGACAAGTTTAATTGAGCGCACTAGTTGACGAACGATGACGAAGATGATGGAGATGAACTGATCGAAACACCTAGATTTGATGAACTCACTAGAACGCCTAGATTTTATAGTGAAATCGATGAATGCCTAAGTGAAATGAAAACGAAAACGAAAACAAAAATGCAAACACAAACACACCTAGGTTTAATGAACTCGCGCTTAAGTTTTGGAATTTGGGGTTAAAGTAGAGTGGGTGTGAAATCTTGGGAGGCAAAGGATAAAAAAATGAAAGGAAAGCGAACGATATATTATAATTTTTGGAGGTCATAAACATCTTAAAAAAAAGAATTAAAACCCTCTTTATTATTAGCTTTTAGACAACTCATCATAGTCATCTTTAAATAATGTTATCTTGGGGAGGATGTTTATAACTTTCGCAAAATAACCCTCCACTAATTAACAATTTTTTTTGTAGTGAGATCTGTTCATGTGAAAATTTGACAAATTTATTTACAAAATCTTTGTCAAGGAGAACTTTTGAACAATTGATTCACAAAATTGGACTCTGTTGTCTTAATGATGTAAGTTTACATGAAGGAGAGAAATGGAATATGTGATAAAAAATATTGTATTGAAAAATAAAGAATGATGATGTACTTTCTTCCTTCACTAGATTTTTATCCCAAAAGGTTTTTCCTGATAAAGTTTTAATTGGACACATTTTCTAATCAATAGACACCAAATAAGAAGTGTTATGAATAAATAATTGTCTATTAATTTTTTACAATTACTCATATGATTGATTTATTTGTTACAATTATTTATATAATTGATTGATTTACTATAATTACTGGTATGATTGATTTAGTTATTTGTAACCTTTGAATTATATTATTTGAACTATAGATAAAAACATTTATTTAAAAAATAACATACAATATTTGAGTTTTTATTCTCTCTTATTTTTTTCTTCCTCTTTTCTTCTTTTTATTTTATAAATATATATATATATATATATATATATATATAAACCTTGAATACTTGTGAACTAACTATAGTTATATAGATGAAATAAAATATTATATTAATAAATATAGATTCTTTCTCTAATAAACTAAAGTATGTCTTGAAAATTTGATGTGTGAAATCTCATCCATAAGTACGTTAGAATTTTGATGTATATAATTTGAAGACTAAAATCAAATTAAAAAGTAGTTTTTAGAACAAACGAGAAATCTCTTCCATAAAGGATATATCATAAATAATTACTGCTGTATGCATATATTATTTCATTTATATAAAATAATTTTATAAAAAATATATATGAGTGTTATTTTTTTATGATATTCTTATTATTATAAAATTATTATTATTATAAAATTAAATATAAGTAAATTTTATAATTTTATTATAAATGTTTTTATTTATTTTGTAAGTAGTTTTATAAGAAAAATGATTAAATTTTAAAAAATCCAAATAAAAAATAGTTAAATTAAAAAAAAAGAGGTACAAATAAAACTAATAAAATATTTATTTTAAATAAAAAATTATTTAGAAGATAATGTTGGAAAACATATATGGATAACAAACGAATTCTCTATATATAAGTATAGATATCTTATTATTTAATTTTTATTTAGAGTTTCTTAATTATCATATTTTTTTTTTTAAATTTTACGTATTTATTTAACTCATTCAGGTAAAAGAAAGTTAAAAAAAATAAAATAAAACATGTTAGAAAAAAATTGGATGAGTAAGAAATTTGTACCTCATAATAAAACACTACATTATTCAAAATTCAATGATAATGCTATTTGTGATGGCAGATAATTCATGTCAAATTATAATGATTAAGTGATAAAATGTGGGATTAATCTAAATACGTCACTCTTCTGTCACATCAACATGTTGAAAGTGGTTTCTATTGCCACAATTTAAAATAGATTTACATGGGTAGAGTAAGACAATGCATATGTACAACAAGTTCTTCTCATAGATTCGTTTTACTTTTTGTTGTGTTCTCCATTATTGGATTTTGCACAGCCACTATCTGCACATTGCACCGGTTCAATTTGGCCACGTTTCATCTCACATTGTTAAATGATAAAAGTTTTCACATTCACACTTTCAAATTTCAAATCAAATTTCAAATTACTGGTCAAAATTGTTTCACTTGTCAGGTTGAAATCCTTCCTTAAAACAGTAATATTGGGGGGCTTAACATATTTTCTGGTTTTTCTTCATACTAAGTTTCTAAATTTTAATATTAAGTTTTAGATTCAAACCACAAGTTATTGGTTCTTTTTAAATTGAACATATTCAAGAATTAGGTAAGAAATTAGTTAAATACATATAGTCGTTATTTTATTTATAGTATAATTTATGTTAATTAAAGCAACAAACAAATACACAACACTAAAGAAGAAAGAAAAGAAAAGAAAAAATTAAAAAAATAAATCGTTTGAGCAAAAATTCTATTGTTTTGAGTGAAAAAACTTTTATTTAAACCAAAATATGATAAATACAAGGTTTAATTGTACTACTATTTTGGTTGGAGTGAAAGTTACTTCACTTAAACAAAAGTGTTAGAAAGACAATAATCATTTATAATATTATTTTCATTAGAATCAAAATAAGCAAAGACTAGGATTAATTTTTTACCTAAGAAAAATATCACAAATCTGTGACATTTATCTCAAAACAGCTTTTAAAGTCTTTGACCCATCAAATAAAATTATGCACCTTTTCTATAATTCAAAATATTACTATACTCATATATATATATATATATATATATATATATATATATAATTAAATTATCATTAAACCCATAAATTAACATAATTAAGACTCTCATTTTTAAATTAAATTCAAACACTAAACATGGTCACAAATGTTCAGAATTCAAATAATTATTAATACAACATCATCTAATAACTAATGTTTACACTCTCAAAAGATATAAATTTAAAAGTTTTCATCAAATAACATCCCTATATAACATGCATATCAATATGATTAATGAGTTTTTCAAGAGAAAACGAGTGAAGAGACATAGCACCAATGAAACATGAGTCCAATCGCACATAAGGGATTAACACTATCTTCAATCTAAAACTTTAAGGTAATGAGTTTATGGATCTTTATCCTTATATAATACTCAATTTTCTCATTTTTACTCAATGTGTGACTTAGATTCACACTTGGATAACCAACTATCTCTCCCTTAAATGTGAGTCTCTTCACATTGACACTTTCTCCTTGAGTGAACCACGAGTACCCCATAGTTCTATCTTCATTCACATAACGGGACACACTTGTCTAATCCTCTGTCAAGAAGACTTTTGATACATAAATTTTTCTAAGTCAGTCACCAACATTAACCATAAGCTCTAATATCAGTGATGTGTATTTCGATGGAGGATCATCGAAGAGATAGAACACCAATGAGACATGAGCTCATCTCATATATGAGATTGACACCACTTCAACCCAAAAAATTAAGGTAATGAGTTTATTGGTCTTCTTCCTTATATGATGCTGAAATTTTCATATTTACGTAATGTGAAACTTAGACTTACACTTGGATAACCCAACAATCCAATATGGGATTTAGAATCACACTTGATAACCCAACAATCAATGATGCCACTTATGGGTTTTTTAAGGGAGTATCACTAGGGAAATACAACACCAATACGACAGGAACCCACCCTACATAAGCGATCAACACCACTTCTAACAAAAATTCTCAAGGGAATGAGTTTATGACATCTTTATATGATGTTCAACTTTCTTATGTTTACTCAATGTGGGACATAGACTCACACTTGAGAGGGAAATTGTTGGGTTATCCAAGTATGAATCTATGTTTCATGTTGAGTAAAAACAAAAAAGTTAAGTTGAAGTTTGATATAATTGGATACATGATACAATAGAGATTAAGCAATTATAATTAGAGAAAATTCATATTGATGAGAATGGGTCAAATATGATGTCGTACATATAAGAAAATTTGTTATATGTATGGAGAAAGCCAATTTGGTTAGCTATGGTGGTAATTAATTGGCGAGTGAGTGATTTGTCATGTAGGTCACCAATTTATTAGGCTCACACCGACCTAGTTAAGAAAAAGAAAAAACACGATATTTTTCTTTATAAATTTCCAACCCATTATGTAATTTAAAATAGTGCAATAGGGGAAAAAGACACAAGTTTTGAGTGCCTCTGATGAAAAAAAGAAGAAGAAGCCACTAAGAGAGTGAAGAAGAAGAAAATAAAAACTAGTGTATGCTATGCAAAATTTATGCAAGGAAGTCAAATTGGAGAATAGATTTCATACCACATCTTATATTGAGTTTCCTCTATTGTTTAATTAAGCATCCATTGTTGATGAAAATACTACTTTTCGATTGATAGTTGAAAGTTAGAAGAAAATTTGTTATGTATCCATTAATTATTTTTAGTGGAAGTTTTTATTTGACTAGGTTTTGTGAGTTTTTTCTCAATATATGTTTCCATGTTAAAAAGTATTAATTTCTACTTATTTATCCTTTTTCAATTTTTGTACATCTCAATATTTTTACATATTATTTATATAGGAAATATTTTATTTAAGTTTTGATCGAACTTGTTATTTTTTTTATCTTTCATATAATTTATAAACATCTTTCATTTTTAATCCATCGATTTTTTTCTTAAATACACTAATTAGAAAATCACCAAACTTTTGAAGGTACGGGAAAACACTAGAAGGGGGATTGAATAACGTTTCTATAACTTTTCGCAACTTACATTCCGATCATGATGTACATGACACTTATGAGTTGGTAAGCTTGGTTAGTAAACATTGTCCTAGAGGGATTGTTTACTTGGCCAACTCAGCGTATCCAAGTTTGAACGTAGGCAGTAATCTTAAGTGGCGCAAAGCATATTATCAAAGAGAAAGCATAGGAGAAGTTAACAGTCTACACCGTTTATCAACAGATTAAAACATACAAAATATTTTATACTGGTTCACCTGTTAAGGCTACGTCCAGTTCTCCTCTAAGTTAACTTAGAGGGTTCCATTAGATATTCAATGAAGTACAATTGAGTTTAACTCACTCTTGATTATGTAGTATTATTCACCACTCCTAATATCCCTAGACGCTCTCAATACCTCTAAGAAACTACGTCTAGCTAGTTTCCCCCACTTCTGGTTGCATAGTATTATTCACCACTCCTGGTATCTCTGATCAGCGAATAATCTCTAGTTCCCTAGATTAGTTGAGTATTCGTACCACTCCTGAAACTCAGCAACTCGTCGAGATGTCCTTAAATATTCGCACCACTCCTGGTACTCAACAATCTACCGAGATTTCCTTGAGTATTCGCACCATTCCTAGTACTCAGCAACCCGCCGAGATTTCCTTGAGTATTCGGACCACTCCTGGTACTTAGCAACCCACCGAGATTTCCTTGAGTATTTGAACCAGTCCTGGTACTTAACAACCTTGCCAAGATTGCTCAACTCAAACAGAGTTCAGTTGTAAGTATTTTAATTCTCTTCAGAATTGCAATCATAGATTGGTTACAAGTCATTCAGGCCATTACTCTCACGGAGAGGATATGTTTACAATATAAAACAGTCTAAACACTCGCAGGTGTTTCTCTCATCTCTCTCTTTTGCTCACCTTACATAAGTAAGCATGTAATACAATGAAGTACTAGGGAGATTCTTTACTTCACTCTTTTCTCTCTTTCTCTCGTGATAAGCACAAACATATATTATAATGAAGCTTGAAAGACTCTCTTTTTTGTTTCACTCTTTCACTCTCTCTTCTTTCTTAAAGTGGATATTCTGATGAAGCTTGAGAGTGTTTTTCTTTTCTTGAGCTCTTCTCTTTCTCCTTTTCTCTGATAGGAGTAATTTAGCGTTGATAGCTCAAATAGATTTCTTCGCTCAATAGATGATGAGATATCTGTATATCTTCATATTTTCTCTCTTCTTCATAATCATCTTCTTCTTTCTTCTGGTCTTCTATTTATACACCTTGAGGATATAGTCGTTGTGACGATGCTTGTCTTGGGATTTGACAATATGACCGTTTAACAAAGCTTGTCCTGAGATTTTTTCTTTTCTGGCTATTTGTGTAGGTGTCAGTCATAGGATGATGTCTTTTATAAGAGAAAATGTGTTTTTCTGAGCTTTTATCAAAAGTGATATTGACTTATCTTTTGGCACAACTTTTGATAATCTGATCAACACTCCTCTTTGTCTTTTTCTCAACATTCATTTTGGCATCTATAAGATGAACGTTCGTAGTGATTGTCCTGCACAAGATATATACATATATAACATATCTATTTATCTTTAATGTTTCTATCCTTTTTTTAGGATTCTTGAGTTTTCTTGTGCCTTGTTATCACTTTAGTTTAAGAGTCTTTTAGTGTTTTACTTCTTTGAGGTTTGTTTCTACACATGTTTTATATTATTGTTTCCTAGGGAGAGAATATTCCATGAATGTCTTTGCTTAGAACAACAAGGTGATTTTGAGTTTCTACCGTTAGGTAACATTTTATAAATAAGTTTTTTTCTCTAAGGATACCAAGTGTAGATATATACTTCATCATAAGATGATGTACTTGTTAAGCTGATGGCATCGTTTAGTCAAGTAAAGGCTTCTTTAGCTTTTGTCTCTTTTTACACAGATAACGTTTAACTTGCTTAAGATATTTTTCATATTTTAATAATTATGTCTTTTAATATGTATTTTCAGAGACATTGTCTCGACCTATTTTTTTTTTAGAGAAGCTGAATACATATTCTAGGTATTATAAGCATTGAATGTTTAACTCAATCTATCTTAGACGCTTTAGGAACAATAATTTTTAGCCACGCGTCTGGGTGTTTTAACCTAGATGTTTTTCTATTTCCTAAGACCTATGTATTCTCCTAAGGTTTTTCTATGTTGAGTATTTTGGATTCTGAGTTTTGTGTAGTTTCTTTGTGTTTGAGGACTCAGGTCCTAAGTTTTCTGAGCCTAAGTGTTTTTCTGGGTTTTTCTATGTTGTGGATTCTGGTTATGTGTTTTGGGTTTCAGGTTCTAAGTCTTTTGTTTTCACCCTAAGTTTTTCTGATTATTATCCTAAGTTGTTTTCTTGTTTTCTAGAGTCTTGAGTTGTTTGTCTTGGGTTGACGTCTTAAGTTTTCTTTTTGTATTATTTTTCCTTTTTCTTAAGTTGCTTAGTCTAGTTTTTTGTTGTTTAATCCTTTCAACTATATGATCATCTACAAGTTTTTGGTATGTTCTTTCTAGCTAGAGTTCTATCCTATTTCTAACTAGATTTTTATCTTATTATTTTAGACCTTTTTTTTTCCTACTCTATTTCCTGAGCAATTGTAGTTTCATTTCCCTTTCTTGGCTCATGGCTTTGTGTTCTTCTATCATAATCTAGGGTTTTCTAATCTCGTATTTCTTCTAGCTTAGAGTCAGTTTTCTAGGATGTTCTACCTTAGTGTTTAACGTTTTCTATCTTAAGGTTTGTCTTCTAAGTTGGGGTTTTTCTATCCTAGTGTCTAACTGAAGGTTGGTTTCCTAATTTAGGTTTGGAGTTTTCTAACTTAGTGTTTTTTATCTTAAGGTTGTGTGTTTCCTTAGCCTAGATATTTTATCCTATTTTAATTTCTAACTGTTTTTCACTAGTTCGAAATTACTTTTTATGATGCGTAAAATTAACCTATTATGATGGGTGGACTGACGTCATAGTTTTGGCAATCATAATAGGTCTGCACTTTTTTATGACATAATGAAGAAGTACGTCATAACAGGTTCAACATATTATGACATAGTTTTTTTTATGAAGTACTTTTTTTACCTGTCATAATATCTCCCATGTATTATGACAGGTAATTGTTCACCTATCATAATACATGTTTTTCAGAATTAACCTCTTATGACATACATTGTCATGTACGTCATAAAAGGTTGTTTTAAAAAAAATTCATGCTTAAATTTTGACATCCAATCAATTTATAATCAATTTCTCTTCATCCAATCAATTTATAATCAATATACATGGAAATGAACAATTCAATTGAACAAACAAAATGGAATTCATTGCATACATTAAATTGTCTAATAATACTTAATACATTACCAATGACAATTTCTCAAAATATCCCTATGACATACAAATAAAATGGTGGTAGTAGTCTTGCATGTGAGTTCAAGAGGCATATCTATCTCAATAGTTTTATTCCCCATTGTCACTATCGTTGCACCAAGTTGTTGGGTTTATTTTTAAAATCACCATGACCCACCTGCACAAGTTATTTCCACCAAGCTTATTTTCCTAACGATCTTTGTCACGTTCAACAGCCTTGAAACATTAATCATTTTCAAATATAGACACGACTTTGTTGAGTGATGTCCAAAATAATTAATAATAAAGAATAATAATTATCATAAAGTATATCAACTGGATGCAATGTCTAAAAATATCAACTTAAATATCATTAAAAAACAAACCTTAATCTAGTGAATGAAGTCAAGTTTGTTGATTCCTAAAACATAATTTAATATATTAGCAAAAGAAAGGTAAAAAGGAAGCCACACATAACACTAGTGACCTTAGATGACATTTTCATTTGAATTGAAATAGAATTAGCCTTGTACATATTAGTCTTATTAATCATGTCCTTCATGAGGGAGCTTGCAACGATAATAAGCTATTAAAACAAAGGAGACAGAACAATCACAGTTCTAGAAGGTAGGGTGACTATGAGAGAGAAAACATGCTCGGAGGGTGCAGTAAAAAACGAACTGCAAAAGTGCTATGAGGATGTGGCTGTTGCAGAATGGTAGCCCTGTTTGTACAATATATACAATAATTAACTTGGATTTTAATGACACACCAAAGAAGATAAATTCTAAGCAAATTTATGGATTATCTCACGTGATTATCCCAAGCTTGGTCCTTGTTGTATATGAGAGTTGCACCTAAACTTCTAGTAGGGTTAAGTCCCTATCATAGGATTTGTAGCCAAGTGCACTAGAAAGACAACAAAACCAATAGGAAAAATTCACATGTGTATTATTAGATTATCATAGAACATAATGTTACATTACAAATTTGACATAGTTGAATAGAAAAGATGCATTATTATAGAATAGTATTGCTCACAGGAACATGGAAGTCTCTAGCCTTTCGTTTTGCATCTATGGTCGAGAAAACTGAGTAAACCAAAATAAATGTGCCTACAATTTCTGCTCCAAGATCACCTTTGGAGTATCTTTTACTAAGAGTGTTGGTACCACCATCAAGCCTCTTATATTGGTTTAATTGGAATCCCTTGACCACAATAGCACCACAGATAGCTCTTAGGAAAAAAAAATAAGTAACAACAAAAGGAAAAACAACAACATCTATACTTTTGGAATGAAATAAAGGAACACTCACTTGGATAGATGCCTTTCTTAGATAACCTAAGTTGGAAGTTGTCTATTGTGGTTCCTGACCTAGCACATAGTTTGTTGATTAATCAGCTAGAAAGCATCAATTATCACTTTGCCTTTAACATTTTTAATGGGATCCACCACCACAACCACTACACGTTGATTTAAAGCCTCGAAACTCTTCATTAGAAAGTATATACATATTACATATTAACCAGTCAACCAAAAAAGTCAATGAGAATGCTGAAAAGTCAACCAGAGTGCAGTTTCAGTATTATAGGTGACGCTGAGCGCCAGTCTGGCGCTAAGCGCCAGTTTTCTCGCCAGTTTTTCATTGTTTTGCGCCTGAGCGCCACCGCTAGGCGCCATTCTGAGTGTCGCATGTACCGCTGAGCGGTAGTGTAGCGCTGAGCGCCATTTTTGTGGGCTTAGGCTAGTTTTTCTTCTATTTTTATGATCTATTTAAAGACCTAAATGCCCCAGAGATTTATCTTTTGATGGCTTAAGCACAGAAACACGTTTTTCACCCCTTTGGGAGCAGATTTGGGGATGCAGGAGCTCTCATTTTCTCTTTCTAGGATTTCTATCTCTTCCATTCCATTATACACCTAGTTTCTCCATGACGTTGGAGAAGTAATCTCATTTTTTATTGGGGAAGATGTAACCTCTAAACTCTCTTGTATTTGAATTGATTATTATTATATATGTTTTACTTCATTAATTGTTAGGGTTTTTCCTCTACACTCTATGCATGCATTCTTTAACTCATTCCATTGCATGATTATTGATTTTGTTGATATGGACACATACGGGGAAATCTAGACTTGGGGAAATTCTCCTGGGAGCAATATTACCTAGACATAGGAATAGAAGGACCGATTGCCTTTAAGCTTTTGTGCGAATGTAATGCATAATTAATTGTTAGGGAGATAAGACATTGTAAACTAGTGATTAGGAGTAGGCTCTCTTCACCGAGACATCGAGTTTAGGGTAAATTAGAAAGTGGCATTAACATTAATGAAGAAGATGAATTCATTTATGCATGAGAGTGATTAGGTGAACTCTAAACCCTAACAACATATTCATGTCATATTATCAACATCATTCATTCACTTTTGTATTTAGCCTCAATTGATCAAATTGCATTCATGTTTATCTTTCTGCACTTTGCATTCAAAAACCCCAAAATATTGTTCTTATAGTCTTAATTGGTTAAGCAAAAGCACAACTCTTTAGTGCCATGAGTCTTAACAAGTTTTTGCCGCCGTTGCCGAGGACTCGTGGTATAACTATTCTATTTGTGTGATTCTTAACCGATTAGACTTTATCTTTCTTTAAAAAAAAAGAAAAAAATGTACTGTTTTTATTTTATTTTTATTTTTTTTGGGCTAATTGTGTGCTCTAGTGCAGTTTTCTTTAGTGTATGCAGGATAAACTTCGTACTAGGAGCACAAGATCATTAGGAGGTAGATAAGAAAGGAGAATTGGTTCACCAACACCCTGATGTCAAAAGTGACGAACCCAAACCTAACACATCAGTGGAATTCAAGAATAGGTTATGGGTTGTCAAGACTATCAAAGCAAATGAAGTTCTTGAGATTGAGGCTCCTTATTCTAGAAGAGTGAAGTTGGTGACAAGAATATTGTTGAGATTTTGTTGGTTTCATGAAGGAAGGAGGACGCCAACATCAAAAATCCGGATTGGGCTTAATTGGGTCAAGCTAGTTACGTTAAAGAAGCGCTTGCTGGGAGGCAACCCAATTTCTGACTTTTTCTTTTTAATTAATTATTTGTGTGGTTTGGATATGATTTTTATTTTGCAGTAATGACAACATCTACTGATGGGTGCTGCTTGTGAACTCTTTGGCAAGCGTACCAAATCGTTCTAAGTAATAAACCGGTAAGACCAGATATCATATTCCAAGAAACTCATTTAACACTTTACAATCGTACAATTATCTAACTAATTTAGACTAAAGAATGATTCCTTTCAATGTGAATTGGTGCACTGAAAATAAACATAATGCATAAGTAATAGATTGAACTTCTTGGGGTCAAAACACTAAGAAATGAAATGATTAGAGATGATATGGAATGAAGATGTTGGAGAATGATTTTACCTATTACACTTACATGCAAATGCACATTACTTCTTCTTCATTTAAATGCTCATGTCAACCTACTAAATTACTCAAACCCAATCCCTTGGTAGAGAGAGCCTAGATTTACTCACTAAATCTCAATCCCTTGGTAACCTAACAAGTTCATCTGCATTAAGACTAGAGGTTTAAGACAACTAAAGGTCCAAGCTCTATCCCTAGACACTATTTCCTTTAGGTGTTTAGTCCAGTTCAAGATTCACACAACATTTCCCAATATCAAGCAAACCCTAAAATCATGCTATGGTTGATCAAGTCACAACAAGCTTTAAGAAAAGGATACAAACACTAGCAAATAATGAAAGAAGCATGTATTCATTCAAAACAAGTGCATTTACAAGAGAGTTTCATAGTTTACATCATTCCCCAACAAAATGAACTTAGCTCTCCATAGTCATGGAGAGCTTGAGCTTACAATGGAAGAAAATGGAAGAGATGGAGACCCAAGGAGGAAGAATGGAGATTTCCCACAGCTCAAAATCAGCTCCTAGAGGTCCAAAAATGTGTTTTCGTGCTTCAGCCGCTAAGAAGATGGCACCCTCGTTGCATGAGAGCCTTAAATAGGTCTAGGATGCCATGTCAGCAAAATTCGTGCCCAACCCCCTTCTTCTGGGACGCCTGGGCGCTAGGATTTCACAAGAAATGCGAAGCAAATGGTGCCCAACCCCCTTCTAGTGCACCCAGGCGCCAACTTTAAGGTAAAAATGCGAGGAAAAGGGCTCTCAGCCCCCTCTTGGGGCGCCCAGGCACCACAATTTGGCTGAAAGTGCAAGTTGAAGGGCGCCCAGGCGCGAGGTCTATAGTGAAACTTCAAGAAAACTTTCTTTTGTGGCTCTTCCTGGGTTCCCACTCTTGGTAGTTTCGATGCTCTTCCAAAGCATACAAATTGCCTACAAAACTTGAGGAATTAGTGATGAAAACTCCTATGTGTAACCTAAGCTAAACATATTCACAAAGTTAGCTAAAAAAGAGGATTAAGCATGTTTCAAGCTTTAAGAGAGTTTGATTTGGTAAGAAAATTGCACCACAGATAATAGTAAGAATTACCGTTATCACTGCTATGATGAGGATGATGAATGATAGCATCTACTGATGGATGTTAAGGGATTAAGCATCTACTGATGGATGCTATGTTATGTGAGTAGGCATCTACTGATGAGTGCCAAGGAAGATGAGAAAGATTGGTGTCTACTGATGGATGCCGATGAAGATAAGAAAGATTAACATCTACTGATGGATGCTATGTGATTAGACATCTATTGATGGATGTTACTAACAACATTTACTGATGAATGCTACTAGGTTAAAGCATCTACTGATGGATGCAATGATGATGAAGATTCAGATGACAATATCTACTTATGGATGCTGTTATAGTAGAGGCTGACGATGAGAGATAACATCTATTGACAGATGCTATAATATCAAGATTTGTTTTATTTTTATGTTTGTTTGAATTTTGTTTATAATAAGCTATGTACTTGGTTGAAATAATAGCTCTACAATGGTTGATATTATGTGATGAGTAATATTGTCTTGTGTGTGCTCTAGGGATTTTAAATGCATGGTTGAGTTAATGTTTGAATTAGCTATTAAGCACAAATAGTGGTTGCTCATAATTATTTAAAACAGATGCATGGTTTCAATTATGATTGATATGCTTGGTAGGATGTATATTAAATTATGGAACTTGAGTTAAGCTGTGAGAGATTGGGCTCTAGAGTTTAATTGATTGAATGCTATTGCTTTGGATTCATAGTTGATTTTGCCTAAGTTTTTCTGTTGAACTATTTTCTTGCATGTGTCATATGATCAAGGCCATTTGTTCTTCTCCCCTGTAAGCCAATGCAATATTTGAACCCAACAAAAGAACAACGGTTGATGTTTAGCCCAATGAAAAAGAGCACAAATGTGTTATATCCTTTGTACCTTGAACCTTAAGCATGATTTGAAAAGAAAACCTTTTGTGAAAATCTTTACCTTGAGTTAAGTTGAGAATATTTGTATGGTATTGATAAAGGTTCAAGTTTGGGTTTTGTTGGGAAATTTGAAAAGGAAAATTAAGAAAATAGGCATTGAGCTAAGTTTGAGCAAGTATGAAAAGCAAAAAGACAAGATGAATGAAAAAGAAAGAAAGGCTCAATGCAAAAAAGGGGGAAATTTGGGAATGAGTGAGATTGGTTTGTTTAAAGAGAGATTGTCCTTGAATGAGAAATTTATGAATGACTCTCTTAACTCAAGGATTTTGTGATCCAGAAAAACCAATGTTCTTCTTAGCCTAACCACGTTACAAGCCATGGAAAGTCCTTGTGATGATAACTTGCTTGTGAATGTGTTTTGATGTGTTTAAATGAATGGTAAAGTTGATTTATGTGACATTGTGATAGTAGAGTGAAAGAGATACCAACACCTCATTATACATCTTTTAGTTTGAGTGAAACACTTTTGAGTGCTTGAGTGAAACACTGTCTTTGATGAGGAATGGTTCCATGCATTACGGTTTGAAATTTTGCTTGACTATTGATCTCTCATCTTTTTGGATCTGTTGTGTATTCATTGTTATGTGAGCACCATAATTGAAGCTTAAATTGGCTGTGACATCATTATTTCTTGACTGGTCTTTCTATGATGAGCATACATGAGTGATTTACTTTTCTTAGAGAAAAATGCTTTTTGATGTGTTAGACCGTTGTAGTATATATATTTTATGTAAGCCAAGTAACATTTTGCTTGAGGACATGGAAAGTTTCAAGTTTGGGGTTGTGATAACAGTTGAAAAACCGTTATTTTTATACTTAATTTTGATATCAAAAACACCCTTAATGATTTAGAAACTTGCTTTGACTCGTGTTTTTGCTTTAGTTTTGTGAATAAGAGAGTTGAGGATATACTTGATTTTATTACTAAATTCCCTTGATTTTATAGGCTATTGGAATGAATTGAAAGAAGAGTTAAAGTATCAAATGGTTGGAGTGCAGAAAAGTCAACTAGCCAACTAGAAAAGTCAACCAATCAACCAAAAAAGTCAATCGGTTAACCAGAATGCTGAAAAGTCAACCAGAGTGCAGTTTTAGTATCGTAGGTGGTGCTGAGCGCCAGTCTTCTCGCCAAATTTTTACTGTTTTGCGCCTGAGCGCCATCATTGGGTGTCATTCTGAGTGTCGCATCTATTGTTGAGCGGTATTGTAGCGTTGAGCGCCATTTTCGTGGGCCTGTGCCAATTTTTCTATTAGTTTTATGATCTATTTAAAGACTCAGACACCCTAGAGAATGTATCTTTTAATGGCTTAAGCACAGCAAAACGTCTTTCACCCTTTTGGGGGCATATTTGGGGATGCAGGAACTCTCCTTTTCTCTTTCTAGGGTTTCTATCTTTTCCATTCCATTGTACACCTAGTTTCTCCATGACGGTGGAGAACTAATCTCATTTGTTATTGGGGGAAGATGTAACCTCTAAACTCTCTTGTATTTGAATTGATTATTATTATATATGCTTTACTTCATTAATTGTTAGGGTGTTTCCTCTACACTCTATGCATGCATTGTTTAACTCATTCAATTGCATGATCATTGATTTTGTCGATATGGACACATACGGGGAAATCTAGACTTGGGGAAATTTTCTCGGGAGCAATATTACTTAGACATAGGAATAGAAGAACCGATTGCCTTTAAGCTTCTGTGCGAATGTAGTGCATAATTAATGGCTAGGGAGACAAGACATTGTAAACTAGTGATTAAGAACAGGCCTTCTTCACCGAGACATCAAGTTTAGGGTAAATTAGAAAGTGGCATTAACATTAATGAAGAAGATGAATTTGTTTATGCATGAGAGTGATTAGGTGAACTCTAAACCCTAAAAACATTTTCATCTCATATTATCAACATCATCCATTCAGTTTTGTGTTTAGCCTCAATTGATCAAATTGAATTCATGTTTATCTTTCCGCACTTTGCATTCAAAAACCCGAAAATATTGTTCTCATAGTCTTAATTGGTTAAGCAAAAGCACAACTGTTTAGTGCCATGAGTCTCTTGGGAAAACGATACTTGGTCTTACCATTTTATATTACCTGAATACGATTTGGTACACTTGCCGGAGTCTTAACACTCCATTAGTTTCCAGGAACAAGAAGAACATGCAACAACATAGTGTGAGCGAAACATCGAGCTGTCCAAGCATCGAGGCTAGGAAACATTTGCTTTTAATGCGTTAGTTACAACCGACACTGCCTATTCCCACAAACTACAACAATAAAAAAGGAATCTACTGGAGGAAACCCTATGTGAACGGATTAATCAGTTCAAAGGTGAGATTGAACGGTAGAAATGAGGAACGAACGGAGAAATGGTGTTTTAATCGGTGGAAAAGGTGATAAACGATGATTTAATCGATGAAATCGAAGAAAAAGGTGAAAATAGGAAGGAAATCATGGCGAAGTATGAAACCCTAGCAGAGGATGATGTTTAGAGTTAGAGAAGACTCGCAAGGCAACAAAGAAGATGTGGTTCTGTGATGTGCAAACGTGAAATCAACAAGAAGCAAATAGAATGAAATTGTATGCTCTTGTTGAAGAAGTCTCGAGAATGAGAAACTCGAGAAGGAAGACGCAAATTGGAGTTGTAGGTTTCGCGAAAAATGGGAGAGAATGAAAATGAGAAGGGTGCTTCGAAAATGAAGTGAAAACTGCGAATGAAGTGATGGGAAACTGAAGTTAGCGATTTACACCTATTATGACAGGTAAGTAACTAACAATCATAATAGAGTCTTACTATGATAGGTCTTCTAAACCTTGTCATAATATGTTTTCATTAATATCAATTTTGCCATCGCGCCCTATTTACCATGATAGGTGACTTTTACCTGTAATAATACATGTAACTTTTATTACCAAAATGTCACCGTTATACCTATTATGATAAATTTCCTAAAGTACGTTATAATATCTCTTAGTTTTATTACGAAATTGTCATCGATCAATGTATTATGACAGATGAATTTCAGTTGTCATAATCAGTCGTCATAGAAAGCTATTTTTCCATTAGTATTTTTAGTTTTAAATTAGCTTTCTATACACAAAAACTTCTTTATTTTATGTTATTTAGTTAAACTTCTTCTTTCTATTAGACGAGCTTGTCTTATTGACAACTTTAAAATTAAAAACAATATTAATAATAATTATAATTTTATTATTGAATAATAATAACTATATATTCCTTTTTATAATTAATAGGTTGAAAAGTATGATAGAGAGGATTCCGAATAAGTGAACATTTTTTATGGAAAAGTGAAAAATATAAAATCCTGTTTAGCTTTCAAATTGAGTTAAAAAATAAGTTAATTTAAAAGCTACTCCAAGAATATTTATTTTAAAAAAATTCATTCCATGATGTGAAAACATTGAAATCTAAGAACATTGAGGTCCTCAAAGTCAAAGTAAAATAAAATATTCCTCTGTCACGGCATTTTCTGTTACTATATTGAATTGATTCACATCACACTTTATATTCTTCTTCTCTGTAGCTTTCCTAGTCAACTTAACTTCACATAGTCAAGGGAATTCCATTTTAGAATTTGGGGTTAAACATTTTCCAACCAATAATAACTTTTCAAACACATTTTAAAGCAAAACAGAGACATATAAATCAAAACTACTATAATAGTATGATAAAGTAAGCTTAGATTCGTAAAGTTATACTCCAATAATTTATTTATAATAGTTTAACCATGGATTTCTGTATAGTTAACAAATAATAATTTTTAATAACAATTTTAAAAGTAATACCACATGTTTCCATCATGACATCACTTTTAAAATAATTATAAAATAACGGGGACACTGATTCAAAATTTAATGATATTTATGCTGAATTAATATTGATATAACAGTACTAATTAAATAATCATAAAAACATTGAAATAAATATAATATCAGAATTTTATAACAGAAAAATACATTATTTTAGAAATTTTAAACATTCAAAGTACTTCTAAAGATTTAAACTAAATATATTAAAAATATTCAAGTTTAAATCTCCATAAAATACAACAGCATCCATTAAAAATAGAGAGTCAACATCTAAAATGAAATATTAGATCGTATAAATAAAAAATAATTTTATAATTGAATATAAATAAATATAATAATTGATAAAATAGTGTATACATATTTATAAGAAATTTTTAAAATAATTAATAGAAGGTTGACCAAGTTGGAATATAATTCACCAATTATATCTAATCTACTCTTTTGAAATTATATTGCCTTTTAGCATTTAAAACTTTTCTTTATCTTGAATATTTTGTTTCTTTCTAGTTAACTGCTATTATTCAATTCAATGCTACATCAGTGCAACCAAATAATGTATTATGCAGAGATTTTAGATTAATTAATAGTAATTTTATTAAGAAATAAAAGCAAATTAAATGTCACAATCACAGCCAACCAAGGTGGTTGGAATTATTGAGGGAAGGAAAGATAGAAATGAAACATTCAACGAGATACAGCAAAGTGCAGCCCACATCCACCACAAGGACCAACATTTCGATAAATATTATATTTTCTCATAAATGTTTCCATACAACACTCAATATGGTGAAGAAAAGAAAAATGTATAATATTTATTAAATATAAACACATTCATTTTCCTACTAATAAAAAAAGTGGTAGAAAAATAGAGTTATTTTTCAATAAAAACGTAATCATTCATCTATTATTATTTCTTGAAAGTTGTCGTTCACTTTCTTGTTCATATTCTTTAACATATTATCAAAATAATTTTAAGTAAAATCAAAATAACATATTTTATTAAATTTTATACAAAATAGCATGACTTTGATGTCGTTTTACTTTCTAAATTTTATTACCATGTGTTTAACATGAGGTTTCACCATTAATAAAATATCCAAAAAATTAAAAGTATTAGGATAAAATATGAAAAATAATAATAAATTTGTAAACATATTTCTAGCAAATGTAAAAATTCTAACACACTTTTCTCACGTGAAGTTCCAACACACTTCTCACACATTGGGATATATAGATTTCTTGCATGGGACTAAATATTATGAGTGATTAGATAACGATCCGATAACAAGTGAAATAATATGCCTAATAAACAATAATTCGTTAGGATAAACTTTAATCCATAGTTTTGATACCATGTTAAAAAGCAAATTTTAAATCTAATTCAATATCACAAAACAAGCTTGTAAAATGATGTTTGCATCCATTTTTATAATCTAAATTGGTTTTAATTTTAGTCGATATGAGATTTTCTGACAAATCTCACGTTTGGATGTGAAAAGTAAAATAAAATATCAAAATTGAGAAAAATAAATATATAAAAAAAATTGAATGGTAGTGAAGAAATAAAAGATATAAAAATAAAGTTTTTTAAAAATTTATATAATTTCATCAGTTTGTCAGTATATTAGAAGAAAAATAAAAAATAAATATATGAAAAGTAAAATGGATTTCACCCATTTCTTGAAAAATATTTCTTCTTACTCAATTTTCCCTAAATAAACTATTTTTTCCAACCCTATTCATCTTAACAAGATATAAGAGGGAGTTACCATCTATCTTCACACACTTTTCCCAAGGTTTTAGTCAAGTAAAAGAAATATAATTTTGACTTAAAATTTAATTAAACTTAATATGTAATTATAATTTAATGAAACAAAATAATGAAAATAATTCATTCAATTAAAATTTAACAATATAATTAATAATATGTATTCTTTTTCAACTATATAAGTATATTTCCAAACTTTTCACTCTCTCGTTTCTCTTTCAACTACATAAGTATCTAAGTTGTGATTTTCCCAAAGATTGATGTAATCTTGTGTTCCAATTATTGGCTCGTTTTGAATTAAAAGAAAAGATAGAGAAAGAAACGTGGCATGTTTTACATTTAGTATGACCTCTCTCACTTAATTATTGATAGCATAATCTATGTATGATATAATATATATATATATATATATATATATATATATATATATATATATAATAAACAACCCATGCGCATATCTGTCAAATGGTCCATGCATTCAACCACCATTCTTAAGTTAAAAAAAAATTTAGGGATCTTTTGTTGCATTTTGCTTTGAAACTTGTCATAGAGTCAAACTTCTTCAACAAATGCACTAATTAGAAGAAAATAATTGTGATATTATTTTAATAAATAACATATATGAGATGAAGTTGTTCAATAAATATATGTTAATATTCCAAGAGATGAGTGATATAAAACTTCAAAACACTTTGGCTATGCTACTTATGATAATGTATTCTCAAACCCCCAATCATACACAAACTAAAATTTTGTGAATCATGACGCAATCAAGATTATGGAAATATTAATGAAACTGAATATAATGTGTTCATATGATAATTACTACAACTTTTTAAAAGTATATTGTTACTATACTATTATGGCTTTAATTGGTGTGTACGTTTGTGCAGTGCATTTGTGGGGTATGCTGCATAGATCATGGATGCTAAGGTATTCTAATAATTTTATTATATTATATAGAAATTAGATTACGTAAAACCATTGGATCTTGGCTTGTTATTATAATATATATCACTTAACAAAAACTGAAAAGACAATTCATAATTTGACTCTACTCATTAGACCCCACCCCAAAACGATAAAAATGAAAGAAATGGGACAATTTGGATCTTCTAATCTTTCAAAGAGAAATCATTGTAAAACCCTAGCAATAATGAAGGTTGTTCTGTTATTCTTAAGAAAAAATAGTTTTTTTTTTTTTAGATTGTTGCTCAATTTTATATTTTCTTTATAGACGAGGTGACGGTTAAACCCTTGACAAGTGTACCAGATCGTATCAAGTAATAAAAATTGGTAAATCCAATATCGTTCTTCCCAAAGGACTCTTAAGGCCTCATCTTTCATGTAAACTAATCTTTTAAGACTTGAGAAAAGAAATTAGTTTTAATGATTAAAATGCAAAACAAAAATAAACATGCAAATGCAGGAATTCAATTGACGAGAGAAACTATGAATGAATGAGGTTGTTGGGGTTTACAATTTCATCTTATCCGCCCTCATATATCTACTCTTCTTATTTACTTTGCTTATTTATCATATTGCCATGCAAACTTTCTTGGTTTACCCTTAACCCAATCCCTTGGTGAAAATAGCCTATTACTAATTACCGGCTTGCTATCCCTAGCCTCCCCTAGTAACTAATAATGCATAATGAGCGGAAGCAAAATACAATTGATCGTCCTACCCCTATCCCTAGGCGGTATTAACATAATCAAGGAATTCTCCCCAGTTCATGACATTACCATACGTCCCCGTATCAATAAAGACAAACAACATCTACCGAATGAGTTAAACTGTAGAAGCATTAAGCACAGGTAAAGAACCCAACAATTGATAAATCAAGCATATGCAAGCATATAAAGTAAACAATAATTTCAATATATGAGAGTTTCAAAAGATTACATTGTTCCCCAACAACTAAAGGTTTAGTTCACCATAATCACGGTGAAACTAGATGAATTGAATGGAAGAATGGAAATAGCAAACCCTAGAATTGATAAAGTGGAGCCTAAGCATCCAAGAAATCTCCTCCAAAGGTGTAAAGCTGCTGTGGACTTTGTTCTCTGCCAAAAGAATTACATTTGAATTCGTACTAGGGCTATATATAAGCCAAAAAGATAACAGAAAAGATCTCAGAACCCAAAATATAAAAACAGACAACCGCCCAGGCGCCTAAATTGGCCGCTCAGCGGTTTGCTTCAATGCACGCCACTGCCCAGGCGCCAGAAATGACCGTTGAGCGGTTTTGCCTCTTGTTGCTCTGGACACTCAGCGTCACCGCCTAGGCGTCAGACAACAACTTTTCCTTGCACTAGGACGCTCAGCGATGGAATTGACCGCTGAGCGGTTCACAGACTCTTCTTTTCTTCCTTTTTCTCCTTCATTCTTGAGTCTATGACCTTCCTAATTCATTGCCATCTTCCATTTTCATCAAAAACCCTGCAAAACAAGCATAATATCTCTAAAAACAACTTTTGACTCTCATGTAACACAACTTAAGAGTTTTACTTGATTCTAAGCTCATTTTAAGCTTCAAAGAGTGTGTTTTAATATCAAATTTATGCATGAAAATAACGGTTTTGAGATCGTTATCAGTGACTTTTTTTTTTTTTTTTGAGAAATTTAAAATATTTTTTTTGAAGAAATTTGATGATTAAAATGTAACACGAAAAACTCTAGAAAGTGGATTTTGAATTGAGTTTTAAATATTTTGGTAAAATAATGTTTATACTTTTTTGTATGGGTTAGATTATGTAAGTTTTAGAAAACAACAACACGAGGGCAAATAATTATTGGTTCTTCTCTTTATGTAGTCCTCTTTATATAGGCATCTTTGAAAAAGAACTTTTACTCAAAGTTTTAGAGTTTCACATAGAGATGTAGCCTTCTCTATTATAGGCATCTTTGAAAAAGAACTTTTACTCAGAGGTTTAGACTTTCACATAGAGATGTAGCCTTTTGTATTAGGTCAAAAGCTATGTTTCCTCTTGTAGAGACAACTATTCTATATACAGAGGAGACAGTAAAAAGAATGAAGAAAATATTCCTAAAATATCTTCGTGTCTCTAAATGTTCTTTTGATTCTAAAGCAGACTGTTGAATAAAGGTAGTATATGTCACACCTCATTAAATCCCCACTTTAGTGGAAGCCAAGTGTCACGCTCATGAGTCAATATTTTCGTTGAGCGCTAGCCTCTTCAGTGAGTTCACTGCCAAACGTCTGGGTGTCAATGCTGAGCGATATTTTTTAGTACCGCGCCTACCGTTGAGCGGTAATCCAGCGCTGAGCGCTAGTCTCGTGGGCCTGGGCCACTTTCTGCTATTTTTTATGAACTATATATTGATTTGCACGACCCAGAGAAAGTATCTTTTGACAGAAAGAGGCGCAAAAACACTCTCTTCACCCCTCGGAGGTGGGTTTTGGATGCGAAAGCTCCAATCTACAACTTTTAGGGTTCTATCTTTAATTCTTTTCATTATTTTCATCTAGTTTCACCATGTTTATGGTTAACTAAACCTCCAATGTTGGGGAAACGATGTAATCCTTTGAAACTCTCATGTATTGAATTGATTATGATTATATATGCTTTACTTCATTAATTGTTAAGGTTTTTCCTGTACACTCTATGCATGCTTTGTTTAACTCATTCAATTGCATGATCTTTGTTTTTGTCGATTTGGACACAAACGGGGAAATCTAGACTTGGGGAAATTCTCTCGGGAACAATATTACCTAGACATAGGGATAGAGGGACCGATTGCCTTTAAGCTTCTGTGCGAATGTAATGCATGATTAATTTCTAGGGAGACAAGACATTGTAAACTAGTGATTAGGAGTAGGCTCTCTTCACCTAGACATCGATTTTTGGGTAAACTAGAAAGTGACATTAACATTAATGAAGAAGTTGAATTCATAAATACATGAGAGTGGATAGGATAAGTGTTAACACTTCGGCAAGTGTACCGAATCGTATCAAGTAATAATAAAACGGGAAGTCCGAGTATCGTTTCCTAAATGACTCTTAGGCCTAAACATTCGTGTGAATTGATTTCTTAAGACTTGATGGAATAAAAATTAGGGTTTTAAATGCAAGACTAAAAATAAACATGCATGTAAGGATTGATCAATTGACAGTTGAATTATATGGATGAATAAGGGGCTTATGATTTCATCCTAATCCAGTCTCATGTATTTATGAGTTCTACTCAATTATACTTCTTTATCAATGTTAGTACCACTTTCTAAATTCCCCTAATTCCAATATCTTGGTGATTAGAGTATAATCCTAACTACTAGTTTACTATGTCTAGTCTCCCTAGCAATTGATCATGCATTACATAATTCGCACAGAAGCTTAAGGCAATTGGACCTCTTATCCCTATGTCTAGGCAATATTGCTACTAAGAGAACTCCCTCATGTCTAGACCTAACTATACATGTCCATATAGATAGAATCAAAATTCATGCTATTGATTAATGTCTTAAGCAAAGCATACAAATATAATGGAGGAAAAACTTTAACAATTGATAAAAGAAAGCATATGAATTAAAGTAAGAGAATATCAATACATGAGAGATTCAATAAGAGGGGTTTAGTTCACCATAATCATGGTGAAACTAGATGAAAATAATGAAAGATATGAAGAGACAACCCTAGAATTGATAGATTGGAGCTTCTGCATCCAAAATCCGCCTCCAAAGGGTGAGAAAGTGTGTTTCTGCGTCTTGTTCTGCCAAAAGATCCCCTCTAAGGGTCACACTAATGTATTTATAAACTGTGAAAAATTACAGAAAACAGGCCTAAGCCCAAAGTACAGTGCTCAGCGCTAGGTTCACCGTTCAGTGGTAGGTGCGACACTCAAGTGGGACGCTTAGCGTTCACGCCCAGGCGTCTGGCAGTGCTGTTACTGAAGAGGTCAGCGCTCAGCGCTGGATCTGGCGCTCAGCGGTGGGCGCGACTCTATCTTTTCCCCTCAGCTTTAGCGCTTAAGCGTCTGACAGTGTACAATTTGAAGAAATCAGCACTTAGCGGTAGATCTGGCGCTCAACGTTGGGTGCGATTCTTCATTTGTGCCTTTTTCCATCTTTTCTTGAGTCCAATTCCTTCTTACTTCATTATCCTTCATCCAATTCTCCTCAAGTCCTGTCAAAACAAGGAAAACCAAGCATAATACCCATAAAACCACCTTTGAATCTCTTATAACCTGACCAAGACAAAATGCATGATTTCAAGCTAGTTTCTAAGTCATAAAGGGTGTGTTTTGTATCAAAATTAAGTATGAAAATAACAGTTTTTGAATCGTTATCAATAAGTCGGAAACCCCAACAACATAATTAATCCATACATCATCCACCTGTGTATTCTTTGGTCAATTGATCAACACTTGCATGCATATTTACTTTTTGCATTATCAAAACTGATTTTCATTTCTCAAGTCTTAAATAATCAACAAATCACATGACTGTCTAGGCCAATGGGTCTCTAGGGAAAACGATACTTGGTCTTACCATTTATATTACTTGATACGATTCGGTACACTTGCCGGAGTCTTAATAGGCCATACCGCATGCTATCGTGCATGTTGTATTCACCGGGTTGATGGGGCTAAAAGTAAGCTTGAAATTCTAGAAGAAAGGTTGATGGCCATATAGGGATTGAAAATTATAGGTTTGGTGATGTCTCAAGATTAAGCTTGGTTTCTGGTGTGACAGTACTGCACAAGTTTAAAGTGCTAGAATTTGAAAAGTACAATGATAGTATGATAACGGTTGAAAACACCGTTATTTTATACTTAATTTTGAAACTAAAAACACCATTTATGACTTAGAAACTAGCTTGAAATCATGCTTTTTCTTTAGTTGAGAGTTGAAGGTGGTATTATTGGTTTTATGCTTGGCTTTCCTTGTTTTGGTAGGAATTAAGAGGAATTGGATGAAAGAAGTTGAAGTCGCAAGGAGTTGGACTTAGGAAAAGTAGAGAGATAGCACAAAAGAAGAATCGCAACCATTGCTCAGCACCATTTCACCACTGAGCGCCAAGCTTGCTTTTGAGTTCACTGTCTGGCGCTTAAGCGTCAACGCTGAGGGCCAAATCCAAGTGTCACACCTACCATTGAGCGCCATTTCACCGCTGAGCGCCAGTTTTGCTGAAGAGTTCTCTGCCTCACGCTTGGGCGCCACCGCTGAGCGTCATTTCTGAGTGTTGCACCTACCGCTGAGTGTCATTTTAGCGCTGAGCGCTCTCAGTGTGGGCTTGGGCCAGTTTTCTGCTATTTTTTATGAACTATATATTGATTTGCATGACCTAGAGGGTCTATCTTTGTACAGAAAGAGGCGTAGAAACACTCTCTTTACCCATCGGAGGTGGATTTTGGATGCGGAAGCTCCAATCTACAACTTTTAGGGTTCTATCTTTCATTCTTTTCACTATTTTCATCTAGTTTCAGCATGTCTATGGTGAACTAAACCTCCATTGTTGTTAGGGAAACGATGTAGTCCTTTGAAACTCTCATGTATTGAATTGATTATTAATATATATGCTTTACTTCATTAATTGTTAGGGTTTTTCCTCTACACTCTATGCATGCTTTGTTTAACTCATTCAATTGCATGATCATTGATTTTGTTGATATGGACACATACGGGAAAATCTAGAACTTAGGAAATTCTCCCAAGAGCAATATTACCTAGACATAAGGATAAGAGGATTGGTTGCCTTTAAGCTTCTATGCGAATGTAATGCATAATTAATTGTTAGGGAGACAAGACATTGTAAACTAGTAATTAAGAGTAGGCTTTCTTCACCGAGACATCGGGTTTAAGGTAAATTAGAAAGTGACATTAACATTAATGAAGAAGATGAATTCGTAAATACATAAGAGTGGATAGGATAAGTCGGAAACCCCAACAACATCATCATTCTATATTTTGCACCAATCACTTGCGTATTCTTGTGGCAATTGATCAACATTTGCATTCATGTTTATTTTCTATTTTCCATTCTAAACCTAATTTTCGTTCTCAAGTCTTAAATAATCAACAAATCACATGATTGTTTAGGCCAATGAGTCTCTAGGGAAAACGATACTTGGTCTTACCATTTATATTACTTGATACGATCCGGTACACTTGTCGGAGTCTTAACATATTACATGTTCTAAAAGCCACCTGACCATGTATTGCAAAAAGATCGTTGTTTATGCTTATTGTGAAAAATTGCTTATCCAATTTTTCCAAGACAGTTTGGTTGGGGTAGCGCTAAATTAGTATACACACTTGGAATCATCTCATATTTGTTCCTGGATGGACTTGGCGAATTCCTTCGTAAAGCAATATAAATGCAACAAACATATTGCACATATTGTGCTGGGTAGGTTGCAATTGCAAAACATGGCAAAGAAGGATAATGAATCTTTTAAGGAATATGCACAACGGTGAAGAAAGTTGGCCGCTCTGGTTAGGCCACCCCTAACGACAAAAAGATGGTAGCAATGTTTGTGAACATGCTACAACCACCATTTTATGAACATGTGGTGGGGAATGTGTATTCCAATTTCATCGATCTCATCATTATAGGCGCAAGGATAGAAATTGGGTTAAAGAGGGGAAAAATTGCATATTCTGTTCACGGCTGCAACTTCTAACAAACCCAATTTAATCCAAGGAAGAAGAAGGAAGTGAAGTGCCTGCAACGTTAGTGGTGCTCACGTGGGGAAATCAAGCTCCTACTCATAACTATCGACCACACCCGAACCAACCTCCTTATGTGGCTAATACAATGTATGTTCACCAAACAAAATATCAACATCAGAGATTTTATCAATTGTATCATGCCTTAAATGATGGTTGGAAGACTAGGGCTAGCACAAATCCCATTCAAAATTCAAGTCAAAGCACTTATCCTAGGACGAATCAAGAAAGAAATTTTGTTCATTTAACCTCCATCCTTATGATGTATATAGAATTATTACCTTATGTCGTCAAAATGAGTTTGGTTGTTATTTGTCCAATGAAGCCCATGTAGCCTCCGTCCCCAAAAATTATGACGGTGAAGCCAAGTGTAATTATCATGGAGGAGGTGTTGGTCACTCAACCAAGATATGTGTGGGTTTTAAACATAAAGTACATGTTTTAATTGATTCTGGATGGCTAAAGTTTCATGAGAATAATCCTAGCATTGAGGTGAATTCCCTTTTTGGGCACGGGATTGCTTCGAAAAATGTTATTGAGATTAAGGAACCCAAGTTAATAAGGGATGTGCGAAATTCGGAATTCCAAAAAGTTCATTTTTGAGGCATTGCTGAAATTACATTTGTTAAGGGGTGAATATGACCTAAGTGAAACATGTGGTTCCATAGTGTTCTACATGATCTGATTGAGAGAAATTTCGTCCAAGTATGTTACGAGGATAAGGTGGAAGAAGTATTTGCACAAACTCGTAAAGAGGCTGATATGACTATGCCAAAGCCCTTAATGATCCATTTTACTAAAACCATTCCTGCACCTGCCACTCAAGGGAGGCCATATGGCATCATCCAGACACCCTTTCCTTTTCCCCACAAGAACGAGAAAGTTGTCCCTTGGGAATATGGTGTATATGCGTTAGGTGAGGGACAATGCATGGAGAGTCAACCTTTCGGTCACGAGCCAATGGTTGAAAATATATCCAGATTTAGCGAAATGACAAGTGGCTGAATCTTTATGCCACCGATTCTAATGAAGGTGGGAGCCAATGCCTCCAATTTTGATGAAAGTGAGAGCTAATGGTGGTGAGGCGACAATGACAAGAAAAGCCAAAGAAATCTCGAGAGGGAAGGCTGAGCAAACCTTCTAGAATTGTACATGCATTTAACCTCCCATTAATGAAGATACCTCGTGGGGCTCATGCAGAGCGGGATATTTCCCTAAACAAGTTTGAGGGAATTGTTAGCAACATCATTGCTAACAATTACCTCACCTTTACTAATGAGGATCCACTCTATGGGAATGGTGCCCCCAACATTACACCAGAAATTGTAACATGTTATGGAGATAAAATGATAATAGTGTTAGGATTTCCCACTAGAGGTTATTGATAATGACATATTTTACCATGATTTCAGTAATGAATCAAGAGAAAATGTCAACCCGTTCTTAAATTTTTACCTTGTAAATCCTAGTTTTCTTTTAGTTTGTTAAGTGGTTGCACCTTAAGCTTTAATGAGATATTTTGATCACTAATCCCTTCTTTTATGTGCTTAAAGTAGTGGAAGAAGTCTATGCATCAAATGAATGCACTGAAAACCAAGGAAAGCAAGAAAAGCAACAAAAATGAAGAACCAGAATTCTGCTGAAGCTAGCCCAGGCACCCCTGGCTTAAAGGGGTATTAACGCTAGTGCACCACGACTGTCGCGCGCCTGAGCGCCCCTCCTTCTGGGGGCTTGAGCGCCAACTTTGCTGACTTGGTAGATTTGCCCTATTTAACTCAGAGGCGCGAAGAGCTTTTGATCTTTTGCTACCCAGATGCGTCTTCTCTCATTTGAAGCTTTTGGAGGCGAGCTAGGAGCTGTGGGAATAATCCTTCTTCATCCTTGGGTCTTCTTCCTTCTTCCATTTCCACCATTGTTGTAAGCTTGAGCTCTCCATTCATGGAGAACTAATTTCATTATTGTTAGGGATTGATGTAACCACGAATCTCTTATGTAAATTACTATGTTTTGAATGAGTATATGCCTCTTTCATTGATTGTTAGTGTTTAATTCCTTCTCTTAATGCTTGTTGTGAAGTTGCTACCCATGACATGAGTTTAGGGTTTGCTTGATATTGGAAAATGTTAGGTAAATCTGGACTTGGATTAAACACCTAAAGGAAATAGTATCTAGGGATTGAACTAGGACCTTTGGTTGTCTTAAATCTTAATTCTTAATGTGGAAATAATTGTTAGGTTTTCCAAGGGATTGGAGCCTGATGAGGAAGACTAGGTTCTCTCTACCAAGGATTGGGTTTGAGTAAATTAGTAGATTGACATTGGCATAAGAGCACTGAACCTTCCATCAGGAATTTGGAGATCCAAGTTGGTCAACTGGCCAAGAAGCTAAAGGAGAAGTCTGAGAAGAATTTCAGAGCTAATACTAAAGCTAATCCAAAGGAAGAATGCAAGGCTATCACTACTAGAAGTGGTAAGATCTTAGCTGAGAGAGAGATGGAGTAAAAAGCAAAGAAAGCTGATGAGATGGAAAAAGTGAGTGGAGAGAAAAAAAATTTGAAAGAGAATGATGAGAGAAAAAAAGAGGATGAGAGAGAAGAAAAAGAGAGTGTTAGAGGAGAGAAAAAGAAAGAAGAGGGGGATGAGAGAAAAAAAGAAAAAGAGCTTGAGAAGCCACTTCCATATCCAAAAATCTACTCGAGAAAGGAGAAGGAGAAGCAGTTTGGGCGGTTTATGGATATCTCCAAGCAATTGAAGATTAAAATACTCTTTTCAGAAGTACCGCAACAAATTCTTGCCTATGCAAAGTACATGAAGCAAATCATCAACAAGAAGAAGAAATATCTAGATGAGGAACAATTGAAGTGTAGGGAAATTGTTTTGCCATCATGCAGAAGACTCTCCCTCCAAAATTTAAAGATCCGAGGAGTTTCTCCATTCCGTGCACCATTGGAGACTATGATATAAGGAAAGCTCTTATTGATTTAGGGGCTAGTATCAATTTGAAGCCCTTATCTATGCTAAAAAATATTGGTGGTCTTGAAATTAAGCCTACAAGAATGATGCTTTAGTTGGCATATAGGTCCATCAAATATCTTATGGTGTGGCAGAAGATGTGGTGGTAAAAATTGATAAGTTTCAATTCTCGGTGGACTTTGTAGTGCTGGAGATGGAGGAAAACGCTGAGATACCGCTCATCGTTGCAAGACCTTTCATGAAGACAACCAAGGTTGTCATTCATATGGAAGAGGGAATACTGAAATTAAAAGACCAAGATAAAGAGAGGTAACTTTCAATGCCTTCAAAGATATGCAACCAAGTCAAGAGGAACAGGCTAGTCTTAAAGCCACAGATGAAGTTCTATTTGTTGCTAGTTTACCAAGGAAAATTGCCAAGTTGGCCAAAAAGAGCACAAATTGTTTCTCCCCAAAAGTGAAGGAAGATGAAGAAGATAAGGAAGATGAAATAGTTCACCAAGGCTCTATGGTGGAAAGTGATGAACCCAAACCTGACAAACTAGTGAAGCTCAAGAACAGGGTATGGGTTATCAAGGCTATCAAAGCAAATGGAGTTCTCGAAATCGAGGCTCCCTATTCAAGAAGAGTGAAGTTGGTGACAAGGAAGCTGCTGAGAATGTGTTGGTGTCATGAAAAGAAGAAGCACACCAACATCAAAAAACAAACTTAAATGCTTCAATGGTGTCAAGCTAATGACGTTAAACAAGCGCTTACTGGGAGGAAACCCAATTTTCTAACCTTTCTTGTGTGTGATTTTGTTATTTGAGTGTGTTTTGATTGTTTGAATTTGGTTTGATATGTTTTAAGTGCAATTTGGTTCTTTTGGACTATGTGATTTTCATTTTAAGTTAGTAGGGTGTGCATAGTTGCATTGGTGTAATGGTTAACTACTGTTATGAATTGAGTTGTTTTGGAGTGTTTTAAACTGTTTGGTGTGTTCTGGAGTGTTAGGGATTGCCTAACTATGGTTTGCTTGCTTAATTTCACTTTTAAGTTGTACATGGAAAATCTTAGGAATTGTGCACTTGATTTTTCATTCTTGTACTCAATTTCACCTCGTATGGATTTGATCAAGTTTGTATAGTGAAAACATGTTAGTCTTCGTTGAGTTGAACATCAAGAAGTGTAAAATTCCAAAAAATGAAGGTGAGTAGCCCAATTTGGCAGAACTGTGTTTTGGTATGTAAAAGTGCAACGAAATTACAAAATTGACTACGTAAACAGTTAAGTCGAGTGAATGTAAAAGTGTAAGGGTAGAGAAATCAAACGCAGGTTTTTATACTGGTTCGGCCTTAATGCCTACATCCAGTGTCCTTCCACAATCCGGAAGAAAATGCACTATAATGGTCAAGGTTTTTACAACAAGGCATTTATAGAGACCTCCACATCAAAAATATAAAACACCTCTCTAACCCTCTAACCAAAATATAGGCAGCAACAACACAAAGATCTGCAACAAGATATCCCCTCTTTTGCAATCTTTAATCCCCTTTGAACAATCCTCAAAGTGTCCAGACTCCACAAGTCTACCTCCTGTAATCCCAACAGGATAACACACAATTTTTCCACAGATGACATTAATCTTGATTAGCTGAAGAACACCACAGTGTACAGAATGTGATCAACCAGAAAGCGTGAAATCTTCTCCTTCAGAACCTCTTCAAAGAAAGATCACCACGGTCTTTTTGATGAGTTCTTGGAGCAAGCAATCACAAAATCTCAATCTGAAAACAACAAATGAAATTGTCAGTTCAACCAAAGTCTCTATGATTAACAGTGTCACGTCTATTTATAGTTTTCTATAAATCAGACGCTCATGTAATCGACTATGCTACTAATAAAGTCGAATGTCATTTGACAGTTATAACAATTAAGCAAATTAGCAGCAGTCATGACAATATTAACACTCCGGCAAGTGTACCAAATCATATCAAGTAATAATAAAATGGTAAGTCCGAGTATCGTTTCCCAAAGGACTCTTAGGCCTAAACGTTCGTATGCATTCTTGATTTCTTAAGACTTGATGAAACGAAAATTAGGGATTTGAATGCAAAATACAAAATAAACATGCATGCAAAGATTGATCAATTGACAGTTGAATTTTATGGATGAATGATGTTGTTGGAGGTTTATGATTTCATCCTAATCCACTCTCATATAATTACTATTCTTCTTAATTCTACTTCTTTATCAATGTTAGTGTCACTTTCTAAATTCCCCTAATTCCAATATCTTGGAATATAGAGTCTACTCCTAATTACTAGTTTACTATGTCTAGTCTCCCTAGCAATTATTCATGCATTACATAATTTGCACAGATGCTTAAGGCAATTGGTCCTCCTATTCCTATGTCTAGGTAATATTGCTATCAAGAGAATTCCCTCATGTCTAGACCTAACTATATGTGTCCATATAGATAGAATAAAAAATCATGCTATTTATTAATGTCTTAAGCAAAGCATACAAATATAATGGAGGAAAAACTCTAACAATTGATAAAAGAAAGCATATGAATTAAAGTAAGAATTTCAATACATGAGAGTTTCAATAGGATTACATCATTTCCCCAACAACAAAGGGGTTTAGTTCACCATAATCATGGTGAAACTAGATGAAAAGAATGGAAAGTATGGAAGAGATAACCCTAGAATTGATAGGTTGGAGCTTCCGCATCCAAAATCCGCCTCCAAGGAGAGAAAAGAGTGTTTTTGCGTTCTTTCTGCCAAAAGATACCCCTTCTGGGTCGTGCAATTCTATTTATAACTCAGAAAAATAACAGAAATTTGGCCTAGGCCCAATAGTCCACCGCTCGGCGATGTTATCACTGCCCGGCGGTAGGCACGACGCTTTGGCTCATCCCCCAGCGGTTCCCTTTAAGCGTCTAGCAGAGAATTCTTCAAGGAGTACACCGCCCGGCGGTGTTATCACCGCCCTACGGTAGCTACGTGTCTTCTTCTCTTCACTTTTTCTCATTCTCTTAAGTCCATCTCCTATATTTCTCAACTTCCTTCATTCAATTCCTTCTAAATCCTGCCAAATCATTGTAAAACCAAGCATAAAACCAAGAAAACCAACTTTGACTCTTTTATTCTCTAACTTAACCAAATTGCATGATTTCAGGCTAATTCTAGGTCATAACGGGTGTGTTTGATGTCAATTTTCAGTATGAAAATAACGAGTTTTGAACTGTTATCAGACAACCAAATTGATTTTGCAATTAATATAGTTGACTATCATAAATGATTTCACAAACATTTGAAATATAGTCTTTACTGTACACAAGCTTTAACATAATTTCAAATCAAATAACTAATTAAGTCGGATCCACTGCGCATGTAGTCGACTTAGACATTTCAGCTCAATTTGAAAATCTTTTCAAGGCAAAATCACACACAACACTGCTTTTGAAAATTTGTGCAAAGTGACTAGTTTAAGTCGGCTTACTTCATATTGAAGTCGACTTAGAACTTGCAGATTTGCCACACATTGTAATGCAAACACAAAGATATGTATCAAGTATAAGATCAGTGAATATGCATACATATATTAGAAAAAACACAAAACATGTTCTTAAGATATCAAACATAGTAAAGAGTAGGACATGTACCACATAACAATACATGTGTTATTAATAATGTGTTGTCATCATAAAAAACCAGAGCAACTAGAGCACTGTGAGATTAAGTTTATCTAAACCAGTGCTTCCCTTATCAACAATCTCAATAATGTGCAATCAATTTAGTTGGTTTGACTGCTAGTAATTATTTTAACTTTCTTAACTTTCTGACTAAAGTCGACTGTATTAGTAGCATAGTCAACTATGGGAGCCTCTGTTTTACAGAAAATTATAAATATACGTGATTCTGTATTCTACAGAGACTTTTGGTAATTCTAACATTTTCATTCTATTGTTTCAGATCTTGATCTCTGTTAGAAAGTGAAAAGCTCCAAGAACTTATCAAGAAGACCGTGGAGATCATTCTTTGATAGTTTCTTGAAGAGCAAGGTTGTCGTGCTGAAAGAAAGACTTGATCATACTGCACATTCAGGTGTTCTAGAAATGTGATCATCTACTTCTCTCAATCTTGTGAAGATTGTGGCTGCCCTGTTGTGATTACAGGAAGAGGACGTGCTGTGTTCTGGGAACTTTTAGGATTGTTCAAAGTTGACAAGGACTATTGGAGAGGGGATATCAAGCTGCTGTTCTTTGGGTGTTGTATGCTTATATTTTGGTTAAAGGGTTAGAGAGGTATTTTATATTTTGACGTGGAGGTCTCTATAGAAACCTTGTTGTAAAAACCTTGACCATTATAGTGCATTTGCTTCCGGGTACAGGAAGGACACTGGATGTAGGCAGTTTGGCCGAACCAGTATAAAAACTGTGTTTGAATTTTCTATCCCTGAACTCTTTACTTTCAAGTCAACTTTATTTTTAGTATAGTCAACCATTTTCCGCTGTACTGATTTATCTTTTTCATTAAGATTCAAGAAACTTTTGAAAGTTTTATACTTTGCGAAAAATATTTTGAAAAGACTATGATTTTTTATTTTCACCAATTCACCCCTCCTCTTGGTGTTGAAACTAAGCCATTCTTTTTCCAACAATTGGCAGTAGATATGGTTTTCATAAGATATTTGAAAAACTAGCATGAACATGGCTACCTTGTTCGGGAAGCTAAGAGAACATGAACTTGAACTTGGAAGATTGAAAGATGAGGAAGAGATTGAAGAAATGAAGTTCATAGCATTGAAAGCTACCAGCAAGAAAGCCTCGAAGATTGCACAATGAGAGGATGATTCAGATGCCGAATTGGACAACAATGAACTGATGTCTATGGTGGTAAGGAAATTCAATCAATTTATGAAGAATACTAGTCAACTTACTAACCATGCAGGAAATACCAAAGCCAAGAAAGCTTCAAGATCAAATGCAATTCAATGTTATGAATGCGGCATAGAAGGACACATCAAGCCTGATTGTCCAGATCTGAAGTTGAAGTAGAAAGATAATAAAAGGTTTCCTCAAGACAAGAACAGAAAGCAAAAGAGTGCTTATATTGCCTGGGAGAACAGTGATTCAGAATCCTCAAGTGATGAAGATTGTGATGGAGAGGAGGAATCAAACATATGCTTCATGGTTGGAACATCACTGATAGATTATGAAAGCGATACAGAGTTCAAGAAAGAACCTATTGAAGTGAAGTACAACCTGTTGTTGGATGCATTTCAGGAAATACAGGCTGAAGCAATGCGACTGCAATATAAGGTCAATCGACTTAACTCTGAAAGAAAGGATTATGAGTATAGAAAATATAATCTGGTCAATGATAATGACAAATTGCAAAAAGAGTTAGATACTGCTTTATTATCTGTTAAAACTGTAATCACTGAGACTGTAACAATTGAAAAGATTTGTGAAAAAAGTCCTAATCATCTTGAACAAATAGATTACTTGACTAGCACGCTAGCTAAGTTCACTCAGGGTAGAGATAATTTAAATGTTGTTTTAAAGTCTTCAGGTAGGGCTATATATAGGCAAGGAATTGGATATAAAGCTCAATCAAATAAGACCAATACAAAGAAGTTTACTGATTTAAGTAAATTTGTAAAGCATGCATGTTTTTACTGCAATAACATTGGTCATACTGTTAGAAATTGTATTTACAGAAAGGTTGGAATTCCTAAAGGCTTATACAGATGGATTCCTAAGGAACATCTAGCTGCAACTAACAATCAAGGCCCCAAATTTAAATGGGTACCAGCATCAAAAATTTTAAATTGTTTTACAGGATAACAGCAGATGTTGTGACATGATGTGAGAACTCAAGGATGGACTAACATGGGTGTATCAAATTTCTTGGGGATCTACAACTGGTAACAAATATTATCTTATTGCATCATTCATAAAACTTGTTTTGATTGGTATGATTGCGTGATTGTTTGTTTGTATTGATGTGAAAATCATTTTTACGACTTTTAGTCGACTAGATTATGAGCACAATCGAATGTATGTCTCTGTATGTATGTTTCTGTTTGAGAAAACTCTCTGTCATACAGTAGTCAGCTTAGGATTTAATAAAATCTACTTTGTGTCTCTGTTTTGGGCTTTCTAAATTTGAAAACTTAAAATGGGCCCTTTTTTTAATGTCATTTGTTCGCGCCCTCCTATATGTGTTTGTCTAACAAAACTGTAACACATAAAACCCTAGGAAATTCTATGGAAGATACTCTGTGAATCCTGTGGTTGTTGGACTCAAGGATGAGGGTCGTATGTCACACTTACCTGATTGCTTGCAAAATAGATGGACTAGGAAGATACAAATGTTTAAAGACAACATGAGATATCGAGGAAGATACAAAAAGGAAAAAGGCTTTCTTTTCAAGTGGCTGGATAAAGAAGAGAAAATTATCGCCTATATAATTGGTCACATTTTGTTACCTGAAAGTCCTAATCTTGTGAAATTAACCTCAGGAGATGTATATCTATTGAATGTTATTATGCTCAGAATTCCAACAAATTGGGTAGCTGTCTTCAAGTGGCATATCATTGATGTTGGCGTCAATGACTGGTGTGAGCTACCCTATGGTGTGTTCATTAGCAAGGTATTATCTTTGAGTGGTGTTAATCTCATTGGAGAAAACAAGATCACTAGCAGTAAAGCAAATCAAATTGGAAAAACAACTCTAACATGCATTGGTTTAAAGAGAACTGCTCTAGGATGGACTTTCGGTGATGAACATGACCCAACAAAAGGTAAAGGTGAACTACCGAACTCAGACAGTGAACAAGAACTATCATCTCCTAATTCTAAATTTGAAAGATTCGTGGCAAACAGATTTAAGAAGGTCTTCAAAAGAGCTAGTTTGATGAAGATATATCTTATGTATATGGATGAGAAAATGAATGAGATTATCAAGCATTTTGTGGAAAGTTCTACATCTACAGAGGAATCTGAAAATGAAGATGAATCAAGTGAAGAGAATTCTATAGAGTCTTCCGAAACAGAATAGGGGTCTTGTGTCTACAACATTATGTCATGAGTCTTGCTTGATGTTTTTTTTTGTCTTGTTTTGTCTTAGTTTGGCTTTTATCTCTAGTTTTTATTTCGTAATGGCTTAGAATGCCATTCATTATCTTTTGATATATCTGATTGCAATATCGTTTTGAACTATCAGTGAAATAAGATGTTTAGTTTTAATTTGATCCGTGCTAAATTGATAATTGAATCAGTTTAAATCAATTTGAAATCGACTCTGTGTTTGATGAAGTTGACTATGCATATATTTACTATTACATTAATTCTTTTGCATATTTAATTCATATATGTACTACTTTCTTGCATTTAAATGATTCTAAAATGCTTAATCTACAAAAGATCTTGAAAGGTTTTACAAGAAACATTGCTTCTTGATGAACCATTGAAGTTTCAACTTACATGGAGAGAAATGCAAATCAACTGAGAATATATATCAAATCGACTGAGAATATGGATGAACCGTGATTTGGAATTTGGTTATTTTGTTATTTGATCATATTTTATACTGTTTTCTTTCAATATATCTCTGTTTTATGATTGATTAATATATTTGTGAGAATATATAAGAGTAGAAAATTAATTTGAGATGGAAATTGAAGAAATTGGTGAATAATAATGCAAATATCTCATCTTATCATTTCCACTTATTTTACAATTTCCAGTACAAAATATCAAATAATATTATATATATATATATATATATATATATATATATATATATATATATATATATTTTACAGTTATACAACATTTTTTCACAAACCTACTAGTTTTTGTCGATAGCTCATTTATCTATTTGTTTTTAACTTTTTAACTTTCCATATCTCTTTCTCAATTATAAGAAATCAATAACTCTTGATAAAAAAACTCATTTCTTGATACGTGAGTCTCTTTAATATTATCTTAATATAACCACCTCATTTTTCCTTGAATTTTTTTAAAACTTTTATACATTACTTTTGTCTCAATAATCACTTTTCATATTTATCATTATTTTCATTTCCAAAAAAAAAAATAGTTATCTATTACATTATACACATTTTAATCTTTTATCTTCTACAAAAATAATCTGTACAAATAATATGTATATATTTATATATATTGTGCATCTTTAATTGTAAGAACCTATTAAAATATTTTTAAAATTTTATTTTTTTAATAATAAAATGGTTTTATATAAATAGAAATTTTATAAAAAAGTTTTATTATTTAAAAATATTATATTTTTTTAAAATTTTTTCTTTAACAGTTCTTGTTCCTCTAGCTAAGATTTCTTAGGATATGTTTATCATTTTAGAAAACAGAGAAAAAGGATATGTTTATCATTTTAGAAAACAAAGATAGTAAGATTTATCTTTTTGACAAACTTGTCAATATTAATTGATTGTTTTCATGTTGTCGCTAAGTGTGAAAAGGAGATACTCCGTGAGTTAGAAGATGTTTTGGTTTGTTGAGTTGTTGATCAGCCTTCTCAAGGTAAGGGAAACTAGTTCCTTCAATGTGCATGATGTAAGAACTTAGAAAATAGAGTATTAGAGTTCATAGGTATATTAAAATTATGAGACCGATTATTTTATTATAAAATAATCTTATAATATAAATAGAATTTTCTAAACTCGTCTCATTACCTAAATTATTGTCTATCTCTCTAAACTCTTTTCTCTTTGTTTCCTCTCACTTCTCTCTACAATTTCTTACTCCTAAATCATATGTTCGACGATCAGGAGATGTCTAAGTGATCCTTGCAACAAGGGCTACCTTTCCAACTGACCAATTCGTTGTTTAGAGCAAGTAAGTTAGAAATATCTTTCTTTGGTATTTTATGGTTCTTGATCCTGCAAAGTGTTTCTATTTTTCATAGATCAAGCATCCTTTTCCTTGATTCTTAATTCATTTGTAGTTCTAAGATTGGTCTCCGATCACCAATTGGTGATTTGTAGGTTTTCTAGAAGTTCCTTGCGTTGAAAGTAATTGGTGGAGCGTTTATAGGAGTTGAGCTGTTGATTTAGAGGTAAGGGAAGTTAGATAATTGCTTTTAATTGAAGTATGTGGTGTAAGTTTGATGGTCTGTGAGAATTAAACTGTTTGGATGCAAAAATTTTGTTTTGTGCCAAGTGATGATTTAAGTAATTAGGTGAATTTGATTATGTGATGATGAAATGTATTGATTGACTATTTGATCTGAAATTGGATGATATCCTGTTGTGATTCTGTTAGAAGTAGGTGTGGTAAGGTTTATTAAACAAATGTTGGGAAAGTAGATGGTTTAGTGGTGTTTGGTATGAGAAATGAAGTTTTGGGTATTGTAGTTGTGAGGAAAGACTAGTAATCTGGTTTGATGAAGTTGTACTCTGTTATGGGCATGTTTGTGAGATGTTCTAACAGTTAAAATAGAAGAAATCTGAAATATTTGGTATATGGTAGTGATTAGGTAGAGTTCAACTTGGTTTTAAACACATTTTTGAGGAAGTGGAGTAGTGAAAACATGAGTTGGGGATTGTGTGTTAAATTGGTCAGTTTGGAGAGTTTTTGTAATTCAATTGGGACTTGTTAGAGTCCCTATGTTGCTTGAAATTGTACCACAAATGATAGAATTCAATATGAGTCTCTAAGTTGGAGTTTTGGTAAGTTTTTAATTATAATCTTGTAGTCACTTGTTTAAAATGGTTTAGGATGGGTTAGATACAATTGATTTAGTATAATTAAGTGTATAACAAGATCTATGAGGGTTAAAAGTTGGGAAAAATATATCGAATTGGTCGAGAGTGGTCTAAGGTGAAAATTCTATAGTTTTCGTGCTGCAAAATTATGCAAACTCGTTGAGCCAGTGGAGTCCCTCAGCGAGAGGTCAAGGGTCTGGACCAGTGTCTCTGGTCTCGCCTAGCGAGTTGGGTCGCTGAGTGAGAGGGTTGAGGGTCTGGACCACTGTCTCTAGATTCGCCTAGCGAGTTGGGACACTAGGCAAGTGGTTGAAGGATCTGGACCACTGTTTCTGGTCTTGCCTAGCGAGTAGGGTCGCTAAGCGAGAGTGTTGGGGGTCTAGAACAATGTCTTTTTATTCGCACAGCGAGTTGGGTCGTTGAGTGAGAGGTTAGGGTTTGGGATTAATGTCTTTTTATTCGCACAACGAGTTGTGTCGTTGAGCGAGTGGTTTAGGGGTCTGGGAGCACTGTTTGTGTATTCGTACAACGAGCTAAGTCGCTGAGCGAGAGAACCATGTGGTCGCCAATGAGAGTGGTCGCTGAGCGACTGGTCCAGGTTTTGGTTTACTCTTTTATACTCTATTCTTGATTGATTTGAGTTATGCTATGATTTATTTGGGGATGATCTATGATTGTGTATGAGTTATATGAGTATCAAAGTTATAAGTTGTGATTCAAAGTGAAAGTAAGTGGTTTCAAAGTATGGTTTCAAAGTAGTGAAAGTAAGTTACAAAGTGAATCCTCTTGGTGAGGTTCAAGTATGTTTCGAATGAATGCAGGAGCACGGTCTTGGGGGTTATCCTGAATCTCCAATGGTCTTTAATTCTCAAGTAGAGAGGATTGATCCATGTCGTGAGGAGTAACAAGAGGTCTTAGTCTTGGGGGCTTCCAGTATGCTCCAAGGTGTGGAACATACTAACCTTATAAGTGTGGTAGGGTGAAACCCATTGGCAATGACTTTGAAAAGCAATAGAAGCCACCACAAGTGCACAACCCGCCATAGCTCGAGAATCATTCTAAATCCAGACGGTCAATTCATTGTAGTGTCATGCATAAAGTTTTTTGTGTTGGTGAATGCCTATGTATGATTGTATGTAATGTAGTTGATGAGTATATTGATTATTCTTTTATTTAAACTAGCTTACCTTGTTTTTTGTGCTTGTGTTTTGTATGTTGCAGCGTTCTTTCTTTTGCAATGATCATCCTGTGGGTGTGAGCAGAGGGAGATGAGGTTTTCCTAGAGCAGGCATTGGATGGATGAGATGTTGTCGTATTATTCTTTAGAGTATTATTGTACATAGCTTTTGGTTTACACTGATTATATATAAAGTTTAAAATTTTATAGTTATTTTTGAATGACTGTAAGTCTTTACTTTATATAATAGTTAACAACTATTCTATCATATTAGATCTGTGATGACTCTTTTATAAAGTACTCTACTATATTTTTGGGGTGTTAAACGAGTTTGATAAATATGATGTTTTTGCATGTTGATTGAATATGATTTGTGTATATGTTTGAATTGAATCGTACGATGTTGAAGATTTATTTGTGTTTGATTATTACTTAGGTTTGTGTGACTAAGAAAACTTAGGATCTAAGCAATTGAGTAAATTGGTATAAGTTTTAATGTGTAAAATTTGTTTTAACAAACTCACTGAGAAAGGAGTACTAATTTGAGTAATTGACCAGGTCCAAGATCACTTAAAACCACAAAATGTGTTCATTATCAACTGATATAGGGTTGAGAGCTAGCTTCATTTAAGAGCATTTTAGCTCTAAGACGTTGAACGTCAAAAAGTGTTATTGAGCACTCATTTTTGCAAATGGTTTGACATTGAGCGACACAAGGGTACTGTGAGCGGCATTTTTGTATTACATTGAAGCCTTTTAGCTCCATGACATTAACCGTTAGAAAGGGTATTGTGTGCAAAATGATGTTGAGCGCTAAGACTATCGTTGAACGCCACTTTTTGTGAAAGGTTTGACGTTGAGCACCACCTTTGAGTATCAATTCGTATGTTGGATTTGTTTTCCTATTTGCTTGTTGAGATTGATTTAAATGGATTTTATGTATGATTATGAGTATTATAGTGTTTTATTGAGATGATGATATTGTTGTGGATATTTGTGGTGATGCTTGATGAAGGAATTTCAAGGAGAAATTCTTTGTGGTGATATTATTAGTGTATGCATTGACATATGGGAGGTCAGGAGGTATCCTGAACTCTAATAATTTTTCAAACTCAAATAAAGTAGAAAATGAGTTAAGTGGTGAAAGTCGCAGAAGCTCTTAGCCATTAGACTATTTTGTCTTAGGTGCGAAGGAACTGACCTTGTAAGTAGTAGGGTGATAATAACTCATTTGTTTATGACTCAGCATAGTATAAATACTACTGCAAGTGCATGTCTGTAGTGAAACCTAATGTCAAAGGCATGTATCTAGATAATTTAGTCTAGTGTCAATTGTTTGTGAAAATATATGATTTGTTGTACATTTATACTTGTTTAATTTTGTAATTGATATATAATTTAGAATAATTCTTTTATACACTAATTTATTCCATTAATTTTTTATGTTTTATTTATTATTTTTGCGATGATAAATATGAGCAAATGAAGAATTAAGTGACGATATAATTTTCTTACGTTGTTCTTTTCAAAAGTTATTTGTTTTAAAGAAAAAACTCATAGTTTTCAGTTGAATTGTATATTTTATTATGGTTATTATCTTTATAATTTTACTGATATTATATATCTTTCTTTATAACTCTTTTGATTTATCAATTTTATAATATTTTATTTATTATTTTTATACTATTAAATTGAATGTGACATTAATAACAATTTTAATATTAAAAAGTAATATAAATAATATTATACTCAGTCTAAAATTGTGATTTCTAATTTTATGTAAAGTTATTAGAATTTATTCTTTATACGTTGTAAAATAATCAATGGTTTTCCTTTTTTTTTTGTCACTTCAAAACTGTATATCTGATTATAAGATTGAGAGAATGAAACTTCCAGCTCCCATTAAGATAGATGTATCTCTTTATATTCATATCCATATCCATATTTTAGAATATAAATACAACATTAAAAGGGCAAGAGATAATCTGAGAAACAGCTGTCTTGAGTTCTCATATGATTGAACTCCCCTCCACATAAAGAAAGTGGATATTTTCATTTTCATTTACTAGCTAGGTTCTTCCTTGACTTGTTATAGGTGATAGTGATGCAATAACTAAAGAGGTGAGGGCACAGGGGTAATTCAATTACAGGGGATATCAGATATTCAACTTAGTGACTCATACGCAATGAATTATTTTCAAGATATTCTTCATGCCAACTATCATGAGATGATGAAATCATGGTACCATATACTATCACAAATAAACATGTGAGAGATTGTGAACCCCCTCTTCTAGAAAATAAAGAGTTTTGTTTATTAAAAAAGTAAATTATCCTTATATTTTTCTTTTGCAACCTTAACTTTTCTTGATTGGATGAAACACTTCTGATCATAAATCGCACTAATTAATATTCTCTTTAACTGTACGAAAAACATTGTGTACAAAATTAGATGAATGTTTTTCATATATAATTTAATTTTGTGGATGTCTGATTTGAGAGAAAGATAAAGAAAGAGTGGAAGAAACGTATTAAGACACATGAATCACGATGAGATTACTGTGCATTGGGGGGCTAAAGAAATTGAAAAGATTTACCGACCATAGGAATTTAAAAATGAAGATGTGGTGAGAAGGTGTAGGTAATAAAAATAGAGAAATGGTTAGTACATGATCATGTCATGTGCATGAGAAATATACAGAGGATCTTGTTCATCAATCAGAACACAAACCGTAACTTTTGTCTTTAGTATAAAGGACACAAAGGTAGTGCCTCTATTAGCTGTAAGCTGTTTCCTAATATTTAAAGCTTCACTTACGTGTATCAACCATCCAGAACAATCCAGATTAATGCTCTTATGTAAGTAAACAAGCACTCTTTCCATTTTCACCAGAATGCCACAAAATATCTTCTCAAAATATAACTATTTTAGATCTTATTTAATCACAAAAATCTATTTTTAATTCCTACAAAACACAGCTGAAACAAATTTATCATACATAGTAAAGAAAATCATCATTAAACTTAAATCTTGGTTCCCCTTTTACTTTTATTGCCATTTTTGTTTTTTTTTCTTCATAATTGTAGTTCCTAGATTATAAAATTTCTATAAATTTAGTCTAATATTATATATCTTAATAATAATTTTATTTCTATATTTATTTGATTTGTTTTATCTATATTACAAATCAAAGTTAAAATTAAATTGCTTTGAATGAACTACTCTTTCATATCCATGACCCGAAATTAATTAGATTTTGATGTTAATAACTTAATATTAAGGTGTATGCTAATATCCCAACCGTCATTAAACTCTAGGTGATATAATTAGGTAAAAAAAGAGTCCAACACAAAAGGGTAGGGATGGCAAAAAAATTCGCGTTCACGGATATCTACGGATAAAATTTGCGAAAGATAGTTGATACCCGCGGATATTTACTATCCGAAACCCGCGGATAGCGGGTATTTTAATACCCGCTTATAAACGGGTCGGGTACGGGTATTATACTATCCGTACACGCGGATATCCGCTATCCGCAAAAAATAAAAATAAAAATTTAATTTTTATTTTATTAAGTTAAATTTAATTATAATTGTAATATATGAAGTATACAGATCGAAATTAATTGTCATTTATGGACAATTAATAGGTATTAATAGGTCAGATTGTCTTACTCTTTACAAAATATACTGCATTTGATTATTGGGTTTGATTGGCTAAAATTATATTGCACTAATTAATAGGTCAGATTGTGTTACTCTTTACAAAATATACGGTATTAATTATTGATTATTGGGTTTCATCGCCTAAAAATAAATATATTGCACTAATGGTTAATCAATAGGCTTGTCTGGCACAGGTTGTTTGAAGATCAAAAGATAACAAAACAAAAAAGAACGACTAACCCTCAGACAAATTCAACCGAAACTAAAATATCATTTTAATTTATATTATATTTTATAATTTTTTTTTGTAATTTTATTTTAATAATTTATAAGAATATATATTTTTAAATATTTGCGGGTATCCGCGGATATCCGCAGGTTTTAAAATATCCACAGATATTTTTTAAGCGGGTATCCGTGCGGATAGCGGATGAATTTTTTTTTGTCGGATTAGGTTGTGAGTAGACATTATCCGTGCCCGATTCGATCCGTTGTCATCCCTACAAAACCTACAAAAGGGTGAATGAATAGATTATTGTAAATAAAAAGGTGATTATGGCTAAGATTGTAAAATAAAATGGTTTTGGCATAATGAATAATGAAGAATATTGAAGAAGAGGTTTTTTTTTGTGTTGAGTGTAATATCGACCATGTGTTATGGCGGTGCACCAAAGCTATGGTAGAAAAAAATTGTGGACAAAATATGATGATGCATGATATAAATTACCATCTTTTTCACCCTTTATTGCGTGTACATGCTTCATATCAGCCAAACAAAAGGTGAAAGGATCAAAAGAACTATAGAACCTTTTTATGCACATCATATTTCTTTCTTATTGCACTTATACTAATATCATGCAAATTATACATAATTCTTTCTCACATACAATCTTTTCATCTATTAAAAAATATGTCTTAATTAATTTGTTTTGTAAAAAAGGTCAGTCTTCTTATATATATATATATATATATATATATATATATATATATATATATATATATATTATATATATATATATATATATATATATATATATATATATATATTTTAGTTTTCATAATTTAAATAATCTGTAATTTTTATTTAATCATCAACTTTATATATGTTTATTTTTTATTATTTTTGTCATACATGAAATGAATATATAATATTTGCTTTGCTTAAAATAAAAGAAATAAAATGTAAACAAAGAGTTGGGAATTAGATCAACAGTCTTTTAAAAATTGAAAACCGAGAAGAATAAGAATAAGATCAAAGTTGTAATTTTGTTTTTCAAAACTGTTAAATATTATAAATTTTCTTCGTTATATAATATCTTTTACTTGATATCATTATTAAAAACTCACATTAGAATAAACAATATTCTTTAGCTTTTAAAACAACAAACTATTTAAAACAAAATTAAAAAAACTCACATTAGAATTATTTATAAAGAGAGAAATATATACTACACTTCCATGTTCATTCAGTTTGTCATTTTACATATACCTATCCCGTTCATTGTCCGTTTAATATTATTTTATTACTTGAAGGTTGTAGGAAAAATAGTAAATAATGATTTAATAATATCAAAGTTGATTTCTTTATCTTCGCACGTGTTTTATATGAATATGAATATATATATATATATATATATATATATATATATATATATAATAGGTGTGTACATACTGAATGAAGAAAATATAAAGAGGAAAGAGTGTACACAGGTATGTACATACTTAAAGTAGAAGAAAAGTACAATAATCAATAAATTTTCCAAAAATTAAAATAAATAAATAAAACAGAAATAGGTTTTTTTTTAAAAATATTTTGTTTATACTTATTAGTTTTTGTTTTTTTTTCAACATGGTCCTTTTAAAATAATAATTAATTAGAAATCAATTAACAATGTTTTAAAATATTTTATTTAAAATTGAAAATATTTAATAAATATTTTATGTCAATCTTTAAATGAAATATTTTTAATATATTTGAAAATAATATTTTGTAATATAATAACTTATTATTATATTTTCAAAATCGATTTAATATATTTAAGATATAATACTTTATTATCTTCAAATAATCTAATTTTTTTATTCATGGTATAAAAGATTTATAAATATAACATTTCAATCATTCTAATATAAATATTACATTCTTATTGATTTAAGCATAGATAAGTTTTTAATAGATGTATTTCCTTTCTGATTATACTGGAAGGTCGGTTCAGAATATTTGAAAGCACTAACCTGACATTCAAGAACAAAGACCTCTTATTAAGTTCTGGTTAAAAATAGGTATAGTACATTATTATTCGAGAGTTTAATTCAAAAAACATTACATGCTCTTCCTAATAAAAATAATTAAAGTTTTCGAAAGTGATATTTAAAAAAAAAATATTTTGCATATAAAACAGCATTTTTCACCAGGAATCGTACTAATGTGTGATGAACATCAGTGGCGGTAAAGAAAAGAAAAAAAAAAAAAACAGGGTGACGAAAGAGTCACTTTTGAAGCATTCATTATTATATATATACGATTATAACCAATTTTAAATAATATTAAAAGTGATTTAATATTGCAAGTTGAATTCCATCTTAATCAAACGAATAATATATTAAATATTTTAAAATAAGAAAAAAGGACTTCATTAGTTACAGTACATGTATAATTTAGTTTAATTTAAAAAATGATAAGCTAAGAAAATATTTAAAGAAATACGATTTAGAAAGTAATATTTAATTTTTTATATTGGCGATTAATTATATTAATTTCATCACTATTTTAAACTACAAAATTTATAATTAACTATTATTATTGAACTTTATTTTGTAAAGTTCACCCATTTCAGATAAGCCAAATCTCAATTTCTTACATTTGACTTAAATTTAGAAATAGACATACAATTTAGATAGCTTTCTCCATAAATAATAAATAATAAATAATGAATAAATATAATAGTGTAGCCATAGCCAATGATCCCTTGCACTTGGCTTCTATAAATACTGACCTTTGCCTTTGCTTTTTCCTCCCCCTCCTCATTGCATCCTTGAATACCATTATACTACGATATTGCTATCTGAACTTTGCTTCTTCCTAACCCACACCCTATTCATTCTTCTGTTTCTGGTAAGCCAACTCCTTCAGTTGTTCTTATACATGTTTTCTTAGAACACTAAAGTTTTCTGTTTCACTCTTCACTCATTGCCCATATTCCTTCCAAACCATGGCTTTAATCGTTCTATCAAAGACCCTTTATTACCATGAGTGCATGCCTCAGGTTTTACCTTTTGAATTCTCGAAATTCGTTGTCATATGAACAAATGTTCGGAATTCAGAACCGTACCTCTGTTTTTCTGAACACACCAATATATTTGGTGATGTCAATATGTGGACACGTCTTAACTTTCTTTTTCGCCCTTTATTCCCAGGCTTAAAAAAAATACGTTGTTGTTGAGTGTTGAATCCAGAAAGTTTGATGAATGAGTGATTGTGTGACTCCAAAAGTTTAAGCACTTTGGAAAGAAATTTTTTGTGTCTGAAACTCTGTTCAAACGATTATAATAATGGGTTTTTGGCTTTCAGCTGTTCATGATTGACCTCTTTTCTTGAGGGTCCTCTTTTTTTTTCATAGTTTATGGTTATAATAATTGAAGGAAGCTTATGAACCCTCTCGTGTATCTTTAAATTCTGTGCCCCAAACGGGTACTGTTGCAACATTTATTTTTAAATTAACCTATTTCCTTGGTTGTGGATTGTCCACTCAGAATCTTAGCAAAGCTTTATCTCCAATGGATTGGATCAACACTATGATTGTCTTCCTTTATGATGCTTTTGCTTATATCAGTGCTAATCCGAGTAAACAAGAGAATTTTTTTTTTTAAATAAGAGAACCCATCAACATTTGTAGGCTGAGAATCAGAGCGAATCCCTATATAAATTTTGGTTGGTTCATGTTTTCATGCAACACAGTGTTCACTTCCTTTTGTTGTCTCTTTAAGGTTTTCTGCCTGAAATGGAGTACGAGGACCGCTTCAGACAGAACCAGAGACCAAAATATGATTGCCTTCTTTTTGGTGAGTTTTTCGAGAGGCAGTTCATTGATTAACTGCAAATTCTGAAACCTCATTTGGGTCTGATTTAGATTATAACTCTTGTTCTGTGCTGCAGATTTAGATGATACTTTGTATCCACTAAGCACTGGGATTGCAAAAGCGTGTGGCCAAAATATTAAAGGTTAGAGTCTCTTTGCGAATAGTGTTCTCTGTAATGTGTTTACTCTTTATGTATGTTGTTGATACGAGTGGTACCATTGATCTAGATTATATGGTGGAAAAGCTTTGCATAGAGAAAAGCAAAATTGATGACTTGTCCAACCTCCTGTACAAGATCTATGGGACAACTATGGCTGGTTTAAGGGTATGATTAAGTTTCTTTTACTTGCTCATAAATGGAAGTGACTGTTGAATTCAGAAGTCTTTGATAACTTATGCTTGTTTTGTTTCATTGTCAATGCAGGCAATTGGATATGACTTTGACTATGATGAATATCACAGGTACATGACCTTTTTTTCTGATTGTTTTTTACCCCCATTTGATTTATTTACGTGTTTTGTAGTGGTGATACTGATTTTTGAACTCTGGCTGTTAACAGTTTTGTTCATGGAAGATTACCTTATGAGAACTTGAAACCAGACCCAGTTCTGAGGAACCTTTTGCTGAGCCTGCCCTATAGGAAACTAGTAAGTTCCTTAAATTTAACCCAAATAAAAATTGCTCAAGATTCTACTTAGAAAAAAAATGAAAATAATCTGATAAGAACTCTTTCTGCGTTTTCCTTTTCAGATCTTCACAAACTCAGACAAAGTCCATGCAGTTAAAGCACTCAGCAGGCTTGGATTAGAGGACTGCTTTGAAGGAATCATTTGCTTTGAGACGCTTAATCGCATCCATAAAAACACTGTCTCTGATGATGAAGATGACATTGAGTTTGTGGGGGGTTCAAACACAACCAATCAAACCACAAAAAAAGATGCTAGAACCTCACAAATCTTTGACATCATTACCCACTTTTCTCAATCCAATCCCAACACAGTTTTGCCTAAGACACCAATTATTTGCAAACCATCAGAACATGCCATTGAATTGGCTCTCAAGATAGCCAACCTTAACCCGCAAAGAACTGTAAGAAAAAACCATCCTATTTCACTTTGGATTCTTAATTTTCCTGACTCTTTTTTCTGACATTTGGGTTTTTCCTATATGTCACTTTCAGTTGTTCTTTGAGGACAGTGTCCGCAACATACAAGCTGGAAAACGTGTGGATCTTCACACTGTGCTGGTAAGTCATTGGCAATTTTGTTCAGTAGTAGGAACACTGCCAAACTAATAATGAAGAGGAATCCAACAATTTTATGCAGGAAGCATCACACATCTTATGATGCTAGTGGTCCAAAACATAAAAGAAAGAATATTTCTGTGGGAAACTGATATGAGCCTCTAATTGTGGATTACAACTTGCAGGTTGGAAAATCTCAGAGAATTAAAGGAGCAGATTATGCATTAGAGAGCATCCACAACCTTAGAGAGGCTGTGCCAGAACTATGGGAAGATGACATAAAATCAGAAGTTGCTTACCCTGGAAACCTTGCTGTGGAGACATCTGTGACTGCCTAGTAATCACAAACCAAAAACAAAAAAAAAAATGAAAAACAGAGAAGCCCTTTGTGAATTTCCCAAGTTGGAACCTAGGAATTGTAGTTGATGTAGATGCTTTGATCATATTATAATAAATTAATATATGCACTTCACGTAGATGCTTTCATAACATAATAAAATTGATATGAAATATTAAATTCCCCCTTTGGGCCTCGCGTACTTTTTATAAATATAAAATGAGGATTCATTATTTTTTTCCCCTCGTCTCCATCAAGTTAGGAAGATTCCTTTTACATTAAAGTGTAAGGGAAAAAAAATGTAAAGTGAATAGAAACTCAATTGTCATCTAGTAATTAAGTCAATTATAGTATAAAACAACACATATAACAACTCGAAGAAAAGAAAAATAGTGGAATGTTCAAGAGCTTTGTCACCAATATGGAAGGAAACAAAATGAAAAAGAAAAAGAAAATATAGAAATAGATAGCTGTGATGCAATCTTAGCATAAACTTCCTTTAAAAGCAAAGGGTTATTTTATTTTCAAGAATGATGATTCATATTATTTCATACAAATTTATCATATCAATATTCATCCGCAATATACTACTAATCTTGGAATATTTTGACACTCTTGAAAAAAATTACACCCACTTTAATGATATAATAATATATATTAAGATTTTAAATTAAAAAATAAAACTAACATAGTTAAAATATTATTATTTAGGATTGTGAAATGAATGTTTTTAATTTGATGGTTGTAAAAATAATACCATCCTAGAACAAGACATCGTGAATTAACTATTGAGATGCTTCATGACTTAGAAAAACTATCCATTGAAATAAAACTTGTTTCAGTTATTTGTCACAAGTTTTTGAAGATCACTTGTATGGACAACAGCAAGAATTAATTTAGAGCTAATCATTAACATGAATTGTCTGACAGTTAGTTAAATATTTATCAATTATTCGTAGCAATCATAATTAGAAGACAATTAAATTGTCAACATATTTGACATTCTTGGCACGCTATTAATATAAAAACAAATACCTGAGTTAAGTAGGTTAGAGTTTTAAATGCATAACGTAGTTCAATAAAAGAGATGGTTATACGCAAGTTGCATACAACATTATCAAATTCATCATGCATTATTTTTTATAATTAGTTCAGCTGATTGCTTCTCGTCTACTATATATAGTGTAACCAATCTCAACTTTTGAATAAAATTAAGAAAATGTTTATTAAGTGCCATATATATATATATATATACACTACAAATATCAAACATTCTTACTAGAATTTTTGTTTGTTTGGCTATATTGTACATAGAAATATTTAGAATAATTGTCAAAGTAAAAATAATGGGTGGTTATGAATTATTGTTGTTATCATGGACATAAAATCACTTATCATAAATCGCTCTTGTTTTCATCCACCAACCTTCCGTACCCCTTGCTTGGGTGCAGATAGAGTAAAGGCAGAGTTCTAAACTTCAAAATGTGCAAGTTGTTCTTGGTAATATTCAAATTTTCAACTTTCATATAGCTTTTGTAAGAAACATAAATTTATTATGTTTTTTTATGCAACTCCACATAGATACTTCGATACATCCACCCTATTCCAAGCGTGTATGGATGCTCAAGTTTAAACAATAAGCATCACCATAATTTGTTTTTTGTCTTTGGAATAATACTATTATGGTAGTGTCAAATTATAATTTAGTTTATTTTAAGAAGTTTCTCTCTCTCTTTCTTACAGAGAGACACACACTCATTTATTCTTAACTCTTGGGTTACATCGAGTTCTCTTTCAAGTGTACTACTTAAGAGCTCTCTCTCTTTCACTCATTTACCCTTAACTCTTGGATTATTAGGGTTGGGCATAGTTCAATTAAAAAACTGAAATTATAGTTTATCCATACTTTTTTAAACTTAAAAACCTAAAACTATTTTTACTAAAAACTAAATATACTTATTAATAATTCAGTTAAAAAATACTGAACTTATTTTATTAGAAGTACAGTTAACTAGGTTCAGTTTTCCCATGGAAGCCATGGAAGAAGAGTGTGGAAGAAAGGAAGAGAGCAGAGGGTTGGTGTTGGTGAAACATTTCTCGGTGCGTGATAGTTTTAAAGGAAAGGACATGGATTCTGTGGTGGAGTGACACATGGATAGATGTGGTGGAGTGATACTTTCTCAACAAGATGAAATAAATAATGCATCATCTGGATCTAAACACTCTCATAATCTACCTAGCAGTAATTTATTTGATGATATTGCTGAAAAATCTGAAACTAAAAAATTGATGTTAGAGTTTTTAGTGCAGTTCAGTTAATCTGAACTAAAAAATAGTTCAGTACAGTTATTGTGAACTATTTTTTAGTTCAGTATAATTTTCTTGAAGTAGTTTATAGTTAGCTATAAATTTTTATAGTGCAGTACACTATAGGGCACTTTGCCCACCCCTATGGATTATATTCAGTTCTCGGTCAAACATACTACTTAAGAGGTTTCATCAATCAACACACTTCATTACAACAAGTATCACAAAGTAAAGAATATTACAATGGTTTAAACACACAACCCTATCTCACAAGACTCTTTTTCTATAAATTTGACTCTATGTGTTCAAAATTTTCACTTCTAATTTTCTTGATAAATCTTTTCACTTTAATGTATAGTATTGTTGTTCTCATTGTCTTCTTTTTCTTATTCATCTCGGCATAATTTATATAGTTTTTGGAATGATAGTTGTTGAGGTATTTGAATTTGATTGACTTTGAATTTCATCCAATTATTTGCTCTATTAAGTCTTAGGTTGATCACTATGTTCTACTTATGAGAAATCATTGCCGGTGGAGTTTGATCCCCGATCATTTGTTCCTATTGGGGAACATGCAACATCGTTTAAAAGTGACTTGGGCACGCTGGCAAGATTTCATGTCCCTATTCTCGCTTCCTGTTGGGATTATGTCTCAAAGGTTGACAAAAATCTACTATGGCAAGATATTTTGGTATGTTTAAGTTGTTTTACTTCCATCATTGACTTATTTTCGTTGAACATTAGTTTTCTTTTTTAACAGGAAAATTGGGTTATTCCTAATGATGAGAGGATAAGGAAGAAGATTTTATCCCAAATTGCAAGCCGGTGGAGGGACTTCAAGACGAGAATGACACGTAAATTCGTCTTTGGCTCTAAACAGAATGAAACTCCCTGTAAAAAGTATAAAATATTTGATGAGTAGTGGGTGCAGTTTAAAGAATCTAGACTTACTCCTAAATGCCAGGTATGTTTTATAATATTTTGCTCTAGTCACACAAGATGTTAATTTCTGATTTATGCTTAATAATTTTCATTTTTTTCATAGGTGAAAAGGATAGCCGCCTAAGAAAGGCATATGCTTAATGATACACCACACGTATTGTCACGTGGTAGTTATGCGTTATTAGAGAAAAAGATGAGAAAACGTCGCGCTAAGGAGTTAGGTCTTGAGTCACCTGATCTAGCACCTCCACCAGCTATACATGAATTGTGGAAGGCTGCACGGACAAAGTCCAATGGCCAGTTTACATCCCAGTCTGCTCAGGAGATATCCCACAAAATTGTAAGTGGAAACTTTTAACTAATTACGATAGTTCGTAAAAAAATTATGTAACAAACTTTGGCATGTGTCTAACTTCATTATGATATGCAGGATGAGTTGGTTGAGCAAGAGACTGAATGCACATTTGTGCCAGAAGTTAGGAAGGACATCCTAGTAGCATCCACAGGTCGGCTAGACCGTACAGCTCGTGTGCGTGCTGTTGGAGGAGCTACTGGATTGAGGGACTACTTTGACCTTAATGCAAAAAGCACACAAGTCGTGACTCCGGAATTGGTTAGTAGCATCAGGGAACAGGTGCAAGCACTAGTGCAAAACTAGCCTATTACGTCGTTTATTTTTGGCCTTTAACGACGCAACTGCTAGCGACGTTATAGCGGGTGACGTAAATTAACGTTGAATATTATTAGGTGACTTTAATCGAACTCGTTTACGTCGTACACAAAGATAATTGATGTAAAGTTAACGTCTTTTTATCTACATCGACGTTAAGGTACGTCCTGTAGAATAGAGCTTGACGTCCAAATATTTGAATAAATATTTATTTTTAAAGAAAGATTTTTCGTCATATCGTTGGGGGAACTGACGTAACGTTGACGTCGGCGTAGAAGAATGTTGACGTCATATTCATGTCGAAGTGCAAATTTGACGTCAATTTTTGAGTAAATATTTATATTTAAAGGAATATTTGACGTCAGTTATAAGGTGAATGATGTAAGGTTGACGTAGAACATGTTTACAGTCGACGTTACTATCGCTTAGCCATAGAGATCCTCGCCCAACGTTTTATTATTATCGTTATCCACTGCATTATATCAACGTCACTCGTCGCTGTGATGGACGTTAAGATACATATATTAACGTCGGACAATGTATAAATTGACGTTACCTTCAGTGATTTTTTATTAAATTATGTTCGTTTTAGCTTATTTAAGCAAACCTGAAATACAGAAACCAATTTTCCAATTCCTAAATGCACAAAATTAATTAATTTAAACCATACTATCATCGATTCATGCTATCATCAAAACTTAAAAGAACCCACTTTTCCTTTCATCTATTGGTAATAATCTATTGACAGTATACATCTATTCACAATTAAAAAGCTGCGCGAGTATGCAAATGATACTATCATGAAAGGAAAAAACCTAAAACTATAGCTATTTAAAATGTTTATTCAACAAATATCCTGCCCATTCATCTTTTATCGTATTTATTACTTCATTGGACAATGGAGAGGTATTGTTGAATTGTTGAAAAATCTAGGAAGAAAACTTTACAATTATATTCATTTTAATGTCAAAAGTTTATTAATATTTATAAGATTTTCAAATATAAATTTCTACCTCAGTCCAATCTCCTCTGATTTCTGCTTGGATGATTGCCTTGATCCATGACATGATGTAGTAGGCACATGATCAGGAATCATTATGCTTATTATACCAAACATGTGAAAGAACTTAGTCAAATGTAACAGTTTAAAATTGACTATGAAAATTAAGGGTTAAAGATCAACGAATTCCAACCTTAGGATATATAATATCAATTTGTTGTCCTCTGGTCCTAGTCAGAACTCTAAACAAATTTGAAACATTTGAAACATTAGAAACATAAGTTAACATATTAATATCATAATGAATTGATAAGAATGAATGTAATACTTACGTTTGTATCAAGGACCTCAACTCTGGTTTCATCTTCCTATGAAGAGAACAAAACCATACAACTTGTGCTTTTTTTGGAATGATCACCATGAGTTGCCAATGGCCCCTATCATGTACCAACAACAAGTGAGTTTATTGATTAAAATTTGATAAAAGTTGACAATATTGGGAAAACATACGCATCAATGTATGGCGCCATATATATCTCTCTCTTAGACTCGGTTATCCATGTTTGCATATATGATTTTCTGGAATCTAATGTGTTTCCAGATGGTTGGATGGTCTGAGGTTCAAGAAAGCCATAAATTGACCCCCGACCTGATTCCACTGCGACGTTGTCCATGTACCTATAAGAATAAAGTTAAGTATATTTATTAAAATGTAATAATACTAATAATATACAAATTGGAAAATAACAAATAAAAAACTTGCATGCACCACAGTTGTATGCATGAAATGTTCAACATTCTATCTCCACCAATCAGCTCATATGCAAATTGAATTCAATATACAATGGAATATGGCATTCGACGCCAAACGTTCTTAACTCCCACTGCACCGTTACCGATTGTTTTTTCAACTAAGGTAATCTTGACATCAATATGGATAGAGGATCATCGTCTTCTGCTTGCACACGAGCCTCAAGTTGAGCCATTGCTTGTTTCTCTAGTCGGTAGACCTGCAAGTCATATTTACAGAAGTTAGGAATCATTTTATTATAACTTGAAGATTTAAGATAATAAAAATAAGAATACAATACCGCTGGTGGGCCAAAATATGGAACGATCAAGGTCTTAGGCCAAGCTATAAATGTGCCTAAGGCCTCCCCCACGAATTGGATTTCATCTGTCGACAATGGCACTCGAGCATGGGGGTCTCTAACATCATTAATCCTTACCCGCACGTCAGTGGGGAATAAAGGAATACCATGAATGGTCTGGCCTCCTGCATGCTGTACTCCGATGGCCACTGCACGCGGAGGATCCTCATTAACCAAAAACTCATACTGAATATTGTAATCAGTATGATCTGCATTAGAGCATGAGTCTTTGGTGCTCACGGGAGGTGGGATAGGATTACCTGTAGGGGCGTCCTCCTGTTGTGACTGTTGTTGTTGTTGTTGTAGTCTGATCATCGCAAGTTCTCGTTTGAGCGTTCTTAAGCATTCTTCCATTTGCTCCCATACTTGGACTTGCATCTGTTCCGTGATCTATTTCGTGATGCTACTAACCAATTCTGGAGTCACGAATTGTGTGCTTCTTGGTTTAGGGCCAAAATAGTCCCTCAATCCAGTAGCTCCTCCAACAGCACGCACACAACCTGGACAGTCTAGCCGACCTGTGGCTGCTTCTAGGAGGTCCTCCCTACCTTGTGCCACAAATGTGCCTTGAGTTTGTTCCTCAACCAAGTCATCCTGTATATCATAATAGACAAAGTTACATATTTTTTTATGAACTATGGTAATTAGTTAAATGTTTCCACTTACAATTCTATTGGATATCTCATGAGCAGACTAGGATGTAAACTTGCCATTGGACTTTGTCCGTGTAGCCTTCCATAGTTCATGTCTAGCTGGTGGAGGTGCTAGATCAGGTGACTCGAGACCTAACTCCTCAGCTCGATGTTTTCTCATCTTTTTCTCTAACAACGCATAACCACCACGAGAAAGTATGTGTGGTGTATCATTAAGCCTCTACCTTTCCTGGGCGGCTATCTTTTTCACCTATGAAAAAAGGAAAATTATTAGGCATAAATCAGAATTTAACATCGTGTCTTGTGTGACTAGAGCAAAATATTATAAAACATACCTGCCATTCAGGAGTAAGTCTAGATTCTTTAAACTACACCCACTGCTCATCAGATATGTTATACCTTGAACAGGGAGTGTCGTTCTGTTTAGAGCCAAAGACGAATTTACGTGTCATTGACGTCTTGAAGTCCCTCCACTGGGTTGCAATTTGGGATAAAACCTTCTTCCTTATCCTCTCATCATCAGGAATAACCCAACTTCTCTGTTAAAAAAGAAAATTAATGTTAAAGCATGTTCAACGAAAATAAGTCAATGATGGAAGTAAAAAAGCTTAAAGTACATACCAAAATATCCTGCCATAGTAGATCTTTCTCAACCTCTGACACATCACCCAACGGTTAGCGAGAATAGGGACATGAAATCTTGCCAGCGTGCCCAAGTAACTCTTAAACTCTGTTGCATGTTCCCCTATAGGCACAAATGTTTTAGGATCAAACTCCACCGGCAATGGTCTATCATTAACCCGACTGGATGTGACAGTAGGCATCCGAGTCACAGATCTAACACCTTCTCCCGTCTGACCTGATCCAGAGCTCGTCATACCTGTTTACAAAGTTAGTAAATTAAAGTTAGAACAGACAACAAAATGGTGACACTAGAGAAGATTATGAAGTTCGCTGAAAATGAACGAACACAAACATCATACATTGAAGGAAAAAATAAACTATTATACATATACCATACGTCTAGAATCGAAAAACACAACACAAATACAAGCACATACATCATACGTATGAGATATCGAAGATAAAAAAAACATACTTGAAATGGTGTCACTGGAGAAAGATGAAGTTCCCTGACCATGTACGAAACACAGCCTGAAGATAAACGAAGAAGATTCGTTAAAACTTAGTAATGGGAACCAAATGAGATTACAAGGACAGAGAAGATTAAAAATAAGCTTCAAGCAGAAATGGTAGCGCAAACAAACAGTGAGACCGTGTTATGTTTTTCCATTCATATTCCACGTCGAAAACAAGACAAATTTGACGTTATATTTAAAAACCACGTCGCAGACCAAAATAATTCGACGTTTCCGCCTTTTTTTTGATATAATTTGCAAAGTTTACGTCGCAGACTTAGTATGTGACGCCTAAAGTTTTTCCCATTCGTCTGCTTTTACTTTTTTTCTTCTGAACACGAGAGTATTAAATAGAATGTCGTATTGTCTAGGAATTTGACGTTTTCTCTTAATTAGCCGCCAATATCAGAAAGTACCGTACTTTTCGATCTCTTTTCTTTTCACTTGTGCCATAAAATGTCGGAGGCTGCGGGGCAGGGACATGAAGGGAATTGAAGTATGTTGGGAGCATTAATGGTGTGCTTAATAGAACGTCGTATTCGGTAGGGCTTTATTTTTTTTCTTCCGCCAATATCAAAATCTGGCGCTCTTTTTTCGTTTAAAATCAAACATGAAATCTTTTCATTTAACTTCTTCCTTAATCGATTCAAGTTAGCAGTGTACTGAAATTTGCACTTTTACACCAGTGATCAGTTTTTGATCAATATCATAATCGTCTCTAGTATAAAAACGTTCCTGGGGTGTCTTCATCAATTATTGATCCAGATGGGTTTGCGCTTCTTGTAATCCGGGCAACCTTCTCTTTTCTTCTTGATGATGATGAAGAAGCCATTTCTTAATAGAATTCTCTGAACGTCTTTCATAATGTAGTAGTTTTTAACTTCTCAACTTCTCTGGTTTAAAAATACAAACGATACGTCGACTTCACAACTTCTCTTAAAATATAATGTTATACGTCAAATATTTTGGATATTCGACGTTTTCTACTTCCGCTCCCGCCCTTGGTTTCAATTTTTCATTTAAACCGTCCATAACCTCCTGCTACCATTATATTTTAAGATAAGATTTACATATCTTTTTTTTTTATTTTTATTTTATGAAGTCGAAGATTTTGGATATTTGACGTTTTCTTGTTTTGCCTCCCGACCATTTGTTACCCTCTTTTTCATTTAAACCGCCCATAACCTCTCGTTACCATTATATTTTAAGATAAGATATACATACTTCTTTTATGTTTTTATTTTATGATTTTGTGTAATTTTATCTTGTAATATTTAAATATTTTTTAATTTAAGAAATATTTGTCGGTGAAATTTAAGAAAGATTTTGTGCAAATTTATCTTGTAATATTTAAATATTATTTTAATTTCATGTTAAAAATAATAATAATAATAATAATAATAATAATGTATGAGAAATAATTTTTTTTATTAGATTCAACAACATTCCCAAACCTAATATTTCTTTCCTCTACTTTTAAAAGTTTTATGATTAATATAGGTATGATAAAGCATAAATCAAGTATTCAATGTCTCTTTCTAGGTGTGTATTGATTTTAGGATAAAGATAGGTATGATTATACTAAAAGACTTTAATTGATTTTTAAAAAATAATACTTTAAATTTCAGAAACGATTAAGTTCAGTCATAAACTCAAGGTTAACATAGATTACTGTTTACAAAAATTGAGATAAATAGGATAGTTAGTACAAAAGATTGATAAAGTTAAAAACTGAGATGCATAAAACCAAGCTAAAGATCGAGAAGAGACAGTGTGTATCGAGAATAGTCAGGTTTTATCGAAGTACAACTGTCGTCGTGAGTTAAAGGTTAAGACAGACCGATATCGGCCAAAAATTAAGTTTGACTAATGGGTTGGGTCGAAGGTTAAGGCAGGTTAAGTTTGACTAATGGTCCAGACTGGTTGACCCTACATGAATGTTGGGATGAGTGATTCAGACTAAAGGTCGAGATAGACTAACATAAGTATAAGTTGAAGGTCAACCTAATGTCATTGGACTTTCTTCTCAACTTCTTAGGTGCCTTAAACATTTATACATGTATGTAGGGAACCAAGTACATATGAAGCCACTTTGGAAGTCATAATACGCATTTGCATTTTGGTTATTGGTTTAGACGGCCAGGCTAGGTCATGATTGAAATTAGGTAGAATTCGACCACAACCAACATTTTTTTAAGGATCATGATATGTTAAAAAATTCTTGACAAAATACAATGTATCACTATTTTATTGGTCTGTATATTTTAAACGGACCAATCACCAACAAAGCGGTTATAAAATTGTTAACCATAATAGCCAAAAGTTTAAAATACAATATTAGATTTTTATTAAATTTTTTTAATTTTTGGGTATATGAACTAAAGGTCACCTCATGTATAATAGAATAAAAACACTAGAATTTATTTTCAAAAAAAAATTAAATAAATACATAAGACCACAAAAACCAAACCATTGTTTATATTATTTTAGATGAATAAACAATTTTTGTGTTAAACATCATTTTAGACGATTAGACGAATAATCAATTTGTTTATATTATTTAATATATTTTGATTTAAATATTAATCTAAAATATCATTAAAAATAATTAATTATGTTAGTTTAAAACTATATGTATTTATTATTTTTTAAGTTTAAAAACAAATTTTATCATTTAGAATGGATTATACTAACTTGGCAAAATTTAAAGTGAAATTATATAAATACATCGGGGCACATCAAACTGTTTAACTTCGATCCCTCCAAATGTCTCCTTCTTCGCGGGTGATTTAAAGTACACATTATTGGGTTGCGGGAAATGAATTTGTTCTTATCTGAATTAAATTACAATTATTAGTTTTCCTCTGAATGATGTTTGAATTTCTATTTCGGATGAGATTCGATGTTCATACATGAAGGCGGTTGCTAAGCATAATTACACGATGTACGTCAATCAAACGAGATCTATTACTTTTTCTCTGAATGATGTTTGAACGTCCAATTCAGCATGGCTTCGACGTTAATACAAAGTAACTATAATCACACGATGTACGTCTTCGATTCATCTATAAATATAGCTTGCATTTCATGTATTCCCTTGCCTCCTCTTTCCATACTGAACATATTAGGATTCATATTTCTTATTTCGTTTGCTTTTTCTTTTCCTTAGATTTCTAAGCATCTCTGTTCTTCATATTGCATTTTGATAACTCTAACTTGAAAGTGGTTCATCCATCGTCATCTCATACGAAGGAGCCCTTTCAAGTTAAAGTTGACAAAATGTTTTTATAGTACAGAAATGGTTAAGATATCTTACTGAAAGGAAAGTGCTTAGGAAAAAGAAATATGGTTCACAATATGTTTAGTGCTGAAAGAATTTTAAGCTCTAAAATAATTATCTAATAAAGTTGTTCAATTTCATTATTTAACAATGTATGATTCTCTTTTTAAATTATCCATAACTTGCACTCCTCCGATAGATTTTCAGAGCTATCTGATTTCTAAGGGAGGAGACAACTTAAGGACAATTTAAATTTGGAATCTCTTTACACTGTTGACATCGAACATTTAGTTCACTCGATGCAAAAATAATTTTATTAAATTATTAAAAGTTATGTGAAATTAATGTTCTTTATAAACTTCCTAACAAAATGCTTTTTATAGTCTACACCGTAAATAAGTTATCATACTGAAAAGGAAGTGCTGAGGAAAAAGAAATATGATTCACAATATGATTAATGCTTAAAAAATTTTGAGAAAAAAAATAAAACGTCAAAGCCTCACAGCCTTTGACGTTCTATGACGCGCTTTTCAATTACAAAAGGGTTCTTAAACATACTATTGGAAGCCAAAGTATAAAAAAGTATCGTACATTAAGATATTTTTTGTTTTTCCCCTCTCATAGAACGTCTAATGCTCGCAATAAAATAACGTCATATTTGATAGGATGAAAAAATAATATAACGTCATATTTGATAGGTATTTTATTTCTTTAAAATATTATTTTAATTTGATATTAAAAATAATAATAATAATTTATGAGAATTGAGTTTTAGTTATAGATCACAATAATTAAAATCATAATAAATGAATGTTGGGATGAGTGTTTCAGACTAAAGGTTGAGCCAAACTAACATAAGTATAAGTTGAAGGTCAACGGAATCTCATTGAACTTTCTTTTTGGGTTTCTTAGGTGCCTTAAACATTTATACCTGTATGTAGGGCACCAAATATATATGTAGACATTTGGAAGTCATAATATGCATTTGCATTCTTATAAAAATTAACCTTTATGTTCTGATTCTTCTGTTACTTATCAACCTGCTAGATTGTGGCTTCTCCATCTCTGTCTTATACCAACCTCCAGTCTAAGCAAATAGTCGAGACGACCAGGCCTGATCATGATTGAAAGTAGGCAGAATTCGACAACAATATTTTGTTAAGGACCATGATATGTTAACAACCTTTTGAAAATATACAATGTATCACTAATTTATTGGTCTGTATATTTTAAATGGACCAATCATCAGCAACTACATAACCATTTATAAAAAGTAAAATATAAAAAGTCCACATCGAAGATAAAAATTCAAAAGAACTCTTTCAACAAAAATTTGGTCACATCGAAATAAATTAGTTTGAAAAATTTAATAGTTATAATAAGTTATTAATATAAATAAAATACTATGATTAACATTATTAGAAAAACAAATTTGAACTCTCTCATGCATTATTTCTATGATTTTTAATATTTTAACAAACGTGTGATCAATAACCAGCCACGTTGTCACCATAAATAATCATTAAAAGCTCATTTTCATTTCTTAATTTATAACGCTTTAAATCGATTTTTTATTATTTAGAATTGATTATATTAACTTAGAAAAATTTAAAGTGGAATTATATAATACAGATGGGTACATCAAACTTTTAACTTCAATCCCTCCAAATCTCACCTCGATAATTGAAAAATACACAATTTCTTGGGGGCAGATAGTCAATTTGTTATTGTATGAATCAAACAAAATAAAATATATTAATTTTCTATGATTGATGTATGAATGTCAAACTCGGTACGGCTTCGACGTCCATACAAGATGGTGTTAGTCAGTTACGCGATTGATGTCTTCTTCAACCAGAAGCCAAAGGTCGTCGATTTATTATTATTCTTTTAATTTTACTTTTTAATCATCCAATATAACGTCCCACGCCTCTGGAATTCGACGTTATAGGTCATTTTGTTCTTATATGAAACAAACGAGATTTATTATTAACTTTTTCACTGAATGATGTGTGAACGTCGAATCCGACATTTTGTACGTTCATTTATAAATATGGCTTGAATATCACGTAATGACTTGCTTCCTGTTTCCGTATTGAACATATTAGGATTCATGTTTTTTATCTTAAAGCCCTTTCCCTTTCCTTAGATTTCGAGACATGTTTGTTCTTTAAATTGCAATTTTCCTGCTTGAATGTCAAAGTGCCTCATTCATGTTTCAGTTCATATGAAGGTCCTTTGACATTCAACTCCACAAAATGCTTTTTATAATACAGAAATGATTAAGTTATCTTACTGAAAGGGAAGTGCTTAGGAAAAAGAAATATGGTTCACAATATGTTTAATGCTGAAACAATTGTGAGAACTAAAATAATGATATGAAAAAAACTTCATCCTTTAACAATGTATGGTTCGTTTTTTAAATGGCTTGGAGTTGTTTTCTACCATTACAATTCAGAGCTATCTGATTTCCTATGGTGGAAAACAACTTCAAAATATTTTAAATTTATACAGTGACGTCGAATATTGAGTACATTCATGCAAAGGTCTGAAGGTCATATCATTATCCAAAGAGATTTTTTACTTTTTCTCTGAATGATGTTTGAACGTCGAATTTGGAAAATATTTGACGTTCACACTAGATGTGGACTGTGAAAATTAATTGTGTGCGTTTAACAAAGAACCAATATTACGTCGAATTGTAATGGACTTTAACGATTCAACTTCTTCAAGATACCAATGGTCGCTCAAATTTTGTATATTTCACTTTTTTTCTTTTAAAGATACCTCCAAATTTTTATATTTCACTTTTTTTTTCTTTTAAACTCTCACTCTAATCTCAAGGCCCATAGATTTTTGACGTATTTGTCGTCTACAAGGAGGTCATATTCGTATCCAAAGAGATCTTTTACTTTGTCTCGAATGATGGTTGAACGTCGAACTTTGGTAATATTCAACGTTCTTACTAGATTGTGGACTGTGAAAATTAATAGTATAATTACTCGATGTACTGCTTTTTTCATGATGAAATGATATTCCACTATGATTATGTGGAAGTGTGATGACATCGTTCCATTCGCCCTGTTTCCGTGTTGAACATATTAGGATTGATGTTTTTTATCTCTTAACTCCTTCCCTTTCCTTAGATTTTGAAACATGTCTATTCTTTAAATTGTAATTTGCTCTGCTTGAATGTCAAAGTGCCTCATTCATGTCTCAGTTCATATGAAGGTGGCCTTTGACATTCATCAGAACAAAATGTTTTTTATAGTACAAAAATGATTAAGTTATCTTACTGATGGGAAGTGCTGAGGAAAAAGAAATATGATTCACAATATGTTTAATGCTGAAACAATTTCGAGAACTAAAATAATGATATAAAAAAAACTTCATCCTTTAACAATGTATGGTTCATTTTTTAAATGGCTTGGAGTTGTTTTCTACCATTAAAATTCAGAGCTATCTGATTTCCTATGGTGGAAACAACTAAAATATTTTAAATTTATACATTCGAATATTTAAAAAAAAAACTTCATCCTTTAACAATGTATGGTTCATTTTTTAAATGGCTTGGAGTTGTTTTCTACCATTAGAATTCAGAGCTATCTGATTTCCTATGGTGGAAACAACTAAAATATTTTAAATTTATACAGTTGACGTCGAATATTGAGTACATTCGATGCAAAGGCGTGGAGATTGACGTCATTTTTTTGAGATAATCGACGTCCTGTACTTTAGAAGAAATTACGACATCTAAAATGAAGACCGAAGATGATGAAATACATTATAACGAAAAACAAGAAGTAAAAAAAAATTAAAACAAGCAAAATAATGTAGAATGTTTTTGAAATTCATAAATGTTTACATTTTCTGCTGGTTTTCCGCCATGCCTTCATGGATAACAAAGAAATGACTTCGTTTAGAGGAGGAATTGATGGAAAACCAAAGGAAAAAGTTAACATGAATTTGGGTGCGGAAGTTTTGTAGGATAGGTTTTCAAAGAGTCTACTTAAAATTCATAAGTGTTAACATTTTCCTATGTTTTAGCCCTTTGCCTTCATGGATAACAAAGAAATGTCTTCATTTAGTGAAGGAAAAGAACTAAAACAAATGGAAAAAGTTAACATGAATTTGGTTAGGGAAGGTTATCAAATGGTTCAACTTGAAATGAAATCCAAATCTATTAAGCTATTTATAATCCAATATTAAATGTCCAATGCAAGCGACGATTTGACGATATATTTGCAATAGTACGTCACAACCTTTGGCAGCGTTGACATGACGGGCATATGAGTGGTTGGCACCACTAATTGTGTTGTTTTAACATAGCACCAATATTACGTCGCATTCTACGTGTCTGTGACGCTTTCTTCTTCATCAAGAAGCCAAAGGTCGCTCCAAATATTTTATATCTTTTTTTCTTTTGAACCCGAACTTTAACGTCAAGACTCCTAGTTCATCGACGTATTTTTCGTCACCAAGCAGGTCATATCAGTAGCAAGAAGGTCATATCAGTATCCAAAGAGATCTTTTACTTTTTCTATGAATGATGTTTGAACGTCGAATGTGGAAAATATTTGATGTTCATACTAGATGTGGACTGTGAAAATTAATTGTGTGCCTTTACCAAAGCACCAATATTACGTCGAATTATAATGGACTTTGATGTTTCAACTTCATCAAGATACCAATGGTAGCTCCAATTTTTTATATTTCACTTTTTTTCTTTTAAACTCTAACTTTAACGTCAAGGCTATTTCATCAACATTCATATTACAATTACATTAAAAACACATATAACAAAGACTATCCCAGTAACACCTTCACCCACTTTTCCAACATAAGAACCCTTTTCTATAAACAAGTTATTTGCATCTTTTCATCATCAACTTCTTCCATCTTCATCACACTTTGTTCCATCATCATCAAACTTCCACATGCTTGTTCATTTCTTCCACTTCTACTCATTTCTTGTCCATACAGCACATTTCCTTCTTCTATTGCTTCTTCACTGCACCAGCGAAAGAAGTTGCAGCCAACGAAATCTTCGCCCCCACACTGTTGAATAACAATAGGCACACTCCCTCGTCAAAACCCACAAAAATAAACAAACATTTAAGCTTATATTAAACTGACCTTGAAGTTAGGGCAACCCCAGAATTTTTTGCCCTTGTTTTTATGGATTATCGCACTGCGTAAAACTGCAATGTGACCACAGAAGCAAGTGGATTTTACACCCAACCTCCTAACACTGGCACTACTGTGTTGGAAGTCCGAACCCATACACTTGCAAGACGAAAATGAACGAGACATTTCCTCAGCTGCATAGTGCACAAACATAAAACACTGGCTAATATTATTATTCCAAGTGGATCACATTGAATTTATAATGCACAATGGCAATCGAGGGTTTAAACCAAACAAAAACATAAAAAAAACATACTAACACAAAATATAGGGAAAATATGAAAATATAACCCCGAAAAGTATATACTAAATTTTCAAACATTGTTCAAGCATAGAAAAATATACTAAAATATATTTAAATATTACATTAATTTCCTAAAACTAAACTAATCTTCCTAATCTGAATCAGATGTCTCCATAGACTCATCTTCTGTTGTGTCGTCTTCATCATCAGATTCACTTGTTGAGGTTTCAACTAAATTGTCTACATCTAATTTGTTGTGAATCATGATCAAAGATTTTTGAATTATGGAAATTGTTGTTGAAAGCCTTCGAAATTGATCCACAACAAATCTTTCAAACTCAGTGTGTGGAGTGAAGGTAGAAGGAGTTTCGTCAACATCCTTGAAAACCCAACCATCTTTTGTTTTCTTTAGGCCATTAAAGGTCAATGCCGCTTTTCCTCTTTCATTTGATTTGGTGCATCCAATTTGTTTTTCACCAGTAAGATCAACTTGATGATGCTTCAATATACTGCTGATAAAAACACCATACGGCAGATTATGTCCATGCCTACTAGCAATTTAAATCATGTGCTCACTCATAACAACAACCCAGTTGATTGGTATCCGTGTTTTTATGGCATGAACCAAAAATAAATCTTCAGCAGTTAAACGATCACGTATATATCTTCCAGGTAGTATTACCCAAGTAAGTACAAAAGCACACAATTTTTCTTCCATTTTCAAATAATCAAGTAGATACGGCTTGTATACCTTTAGTCCTTTTGGATTTCTCAGAAATTCCTTATAAATCTTCTTCTTGTTGGTCCATTGGTTGAGTTCAAAATTTCTTTCATGAGACCTGAAGCCTTGTGCTTTAAGATCAGTTAAAGATAGCCATATTTCATCATCAATTTTAATATCGACACCTTTGACCCGAGAGCATATAACACCATCGACAACCTTCAGATTGTGGTAGAACACTTCTACCAGGTCAGGATAGCAATCACCGGTCATTTCTACAAATTTTGCAAGACCAACATCTACAAGCCAATCTTGAAAAAGAAACCCTTGCTTTCTGAATAATTCCATATCCAAGTACTTGTGATGGATCACCTGGAAGAGTTTTTTATAACATCCAAATTTGTATCGTGTTTCATCATCACTTATCCACCAATTTGGACTAGCATTTCTTACAACCTGTGCAGCCTTCTTTCCACGCCGTGAAGATGAAGAAGCTATTTGAGAATATAATTTAGAGGTATAGGGAAAGGTTACAGTTTCAATATAAGTTCAGAAATATATTTAGTTTCAATATAACTTCAGCATAACACGTCCTATACCATTACGACTCCACGTTCTATAGTTGAAATACATGGAACTTTAAATGAAAACGTCGAAGGCCCATAAAACTCGATGTTCATTGACGGTAAATATTTAAACCAGCACGCCATTCTTTTATTCTATTTTTTCTTTTAAAACACAAATATTACGAAAAATCTGAAAATAAAATATCAACTGTCTTCAAAATAATAAAAAGAAAATCAAACTAAATATTACTAGACCCAAAACTAATAAAATAAGATTTAAACAAAATTATTAATAAAACCCTAAAATTTAGGTTCATCTCAACATTATTGTGAGCCAGAAGCCAAAGAGTTACTCCCCTTTTAATTCTTTTTTCTTTTTTCTTTTAAACCACCAAGATTACGTCGAATTCTTCGGGGATTGACGTATTATTTGTCTGCTAGAAGCCGAAGAGTTTCTCCTTTTTAATTTATTTTTCTTTTTAATCAAACAATTACTCCATATTTAATCCAACAGTAAACGAAGAGTTGTAATACTTGGACGTTTCAATTTAAATACCACCAATAGTACGTTGTAATACTTGGACTTTTCAGAAGTAAAAGGCTAACTCCAATCTGCTGAACCGCATAGGATTGCTCATTTCATTGTAATGGAAGAATCAGTTCAAAGAGATAACAAAAGACAACGCACAGAAGATGACAAGTCTACAATTTTTCCAATGAAATCACTTCCCACAGACTTATTGGTTATTGTGGTTGCAAAGGTAAGTTCTGAATCTTGGATTGATCATTACAACATGAAAGTATGCTGTAGAGATTTTTTGAATGCCACAAAAGACAATTATATGTGGCAGCAAATTTCTTTAGAAAAGTTTTCGTTGATTCCATGGTCATGTAAAGAAGCAAGGACATTTGATATTTTCATGCAAAATTGTAAAGAGGGTGGAAATATTGAAGCTTTGTATCGAGAGGGATTAAGAGAAATAATTAGATATAAGGGAAATATTGAAAAAGGCATTAATGACTTGAAAATGGCTGCCAAAAATGGTTATCTTGAAGCAAAATATGTATATGGTTTGGTCTTATTATGTTCATACGATAGTGATTTAAGAAAAGCAGGGGTTGAGTATATGCAATTTTTGAGAAATGTCAACTGTGTTTTAAGGTGTAGAAATAAGATAGTAACTTTGTTGGGTAATGTATGGAGAAAATCTCATGGAACACTGTTGCGCAATCCAACTCCTTTATGTTCCCAGAGATAATGCAATGGTTGGAGAATGAAGAAGTTTATTTCTTGGGAAATAGTGGATACTGAAAATGATGATGATAATATTAAAAACTCGTGTGAAAATTGTAGGTGGGATGTTGAGTTACACTTTTTTTATAATCTTTTATTCTATTCAATTTAGTAATCAAATTCTATTGTAGGTGGGATGTTTTGTAATCATCTCTTGAATATTAATGAAATTCTCCTTTGGCAGACATTAGTGCATGGTGATTGAATTGTTTAAAATGAATAAATCACTTTTATGATTCCAATTGTCCATTTTAATTTTACATCATTACATTGCATGCAACAACATATCATATATGTTTTTAAAACACCAATATTACGTCGAATGATAAAGCTAATCGACGTAATATTAAGATATGAACGTCCAAGAAAGGGAAGTCGACGTATTATTTAATATTACGGCAAAGGTATCTCCTTTTTTTTACTTTTATCTTTTTTTATTTTTCCTTTTTAACCTGAAATAACACGTTCATTTTGAAAATATTCGACGTCCTCTATTAATTCGTAAGGAGTTGATGAATTTTATGATTTGAAGTTGTAGCGTTTTGAAAGGCCTTGGAATTGTTACAAGTTAACACAATTGTTGTTACAAGAAATTTTATAAATTGATGTCTACTTAAATAATTACTGATGGGAAATGGCTGATATGAGCTTCAATAATTAAAGGCAGTCTACTTAAATGATATATGGGAAAATGTAGTTTGCTGCTAGAAACGAAGAGGTTGATGTCAATTTCTTTAGACTTCCAAAGTGTCTTTTTGGTTATATTCTTTTTCCTTTTAATCAAACAAAAAAAATGAATTCCTTGTGCATATGACGTATTATTCGTTATTAGAAGGCAAAGGTCGCTCTTTTTCTTCTTTTTACTTTTTAAATTCCCATAGAACGTCTATTCTAGGGGCTTCGACGTGAAAGGCATTGGAGTGGTTATGAGCATTAATTTTGTGTTGTTACCACAGTGGTTGTTGTGAGCATTAATATTGACTCTATAAATATAATGATAAACTCCACGCTCACTTCATCGTCTTCCTCCTCTCCTTTTTTCTACACGGTATTGCATTTTCATGTGCGTTTTATCTCTTTTTAATCGTTTAAACTTACTTTTACTCCGATTAAATTATTCTTTGATGGATTATCTTCCATTTGAACCGACTAAAATGAGTTTTCGTTGTGTTTTGGTGCAGTTTTGCTTGTGTCTTTTGGTAGCATATTAGTACCTTCTCCCTTAAGTAGTTTCTTCAAAAGAAAAGTTTGCGTCTTTTGCATCTCTAATGGTATTTCAACCAAAACCGAACTTGGGTCCTAGCCTAGTTCTCATGTCACCGTATTCTTTTTCATTGGCGATTTGCATGACGTCTAGGCAAGGACCCAGGTTCGGTTTTTGGTTGAAATGTCATTAGAGATGCAAAAGACGCGAGCTTTTCTTATGAGGAAACTAGCAAAGGAAGAAGGTGGTACCAGGCTACCGAAAAACCCGTGCAAAATTACACTAAAACACAACATAGTAGACGTCGAATGCATAGAGGAATTCGACGTTATATAGTTGTTTTGAAAGAAAAAGACAAAATAATAAAAAAGGAACTAAATAATAAAACGTCGTAGCCAGTATAAAATGACATCATATGTGTTGATTTAAAAGAAAAATAAAATAATAACTACTCATTGAAGGAGATAACAGAAAACACAAAGAAAAAAAATTAAAAGATGGAGTTCATAGGAGAAATTTTATGAATGGATGTCTACTTAAAATAATTACTGTTGACGTCAAAGCCAGTTTAAATTGACGTTTTATTGGTTATTTTAAAAGAAAAATAAAAGAATAACTACTAGCTGTAATATACAACGTCCATCTTTTGTTATTGTGACATCATATTATTTAAAACAGAATTTTTGTATTTATTTATTTTGTATTGAACGTCAATTGACTTCATTACGTATCTGAGCCTGTTCAACACCAGGATTTCTATCCTCCAGCCAACTAGGAATTATTTCATATTTCTTATTTGTCTCAGTCTCGGATTTCTTATATGTCTTAGCCTTTATCCATTCGAACGTGGCTCCCTCATCCACAATTACATCTCTGCTGATCACAACTTGTTTCTTCTTAGGGTTGTATAGCTTATAAGCGCCTGTGAGGTGATAACCAATGAATATAAAAGTTTCACTTTTATCATCCAGTTCCTTTCTTCTTGCGTCTGGATATGTCTATAACATACAGAGCCAAAGATTCTGAAGTGATTTACAAATGGCTTGAGACCTGACCAAGCCTCATCTGGTGTGCAGTTCTCCAAGGCTCTCGTTGGACTTCTATTAAGTAGATACACTTCTGTTGGTACAACTTCCCCCATAGGTAGTGTGCAACTTCTTGCCTATGATCATGTATCTGGTCATGTCAAGCAACATCTTATTCCTCCTTTCGGCCAGACCATTGTGTTGGGGAGTATATGGGGTTATCACCTCATGCACGATTCCATTTTCAATACATAATTTGTTGATCTCGTGAGAGTTGAACTCTCCACCACCGTCAGTTCTAAATATCTTGATATGCAGCCCAGATTGTCTCTCCACCATGACACAAAATTTAACAAAACATGAGTAAACATCCTTCTTTTCCTTAATCAAATAAATCCAGATCTTTCTAGTTCATTCATCCACAAAGATAAGAAAATATTTGTTACCCCCGAGTGATTCTTTTTCGGAGGGTCCGCACACATCAGAATATACAACTTCAAGAGATTGCTTCGCCCTCTTGTATGCGACCTTCTTGAACTCTTTCCTAGTCTGCTTTCAAACAACACAACCTTCACAAATCTTCCTCGGTGGAAGAATCTCAGGAACACCTTTCACCAACTGTTCATCTCTCAATTGACTCAAAATTCTGAAGTTTAAATACAGTAATGCCATAACCACACTTCTTCTTCAGTATTAACAGCAAATAAACATTGAACAGTTGTGGCTTGAGGTTTACCTTGAAGGTTCTGATCTTGGCCAGCAGTGCCTTGAGCACGAGTCATTTTCTTCCATCAAACACCTCTATATGCCTTTGATGCATTTTCATCGTGTATCCTTTCTCCAGAAGTTGTCCCAAGCTCAGCAAATTAATTTTAATAGTTGGAACGTACAAAACGTTGTTCATGTAGGCGAGTCGGCCATCCTTGCTTTTGATCATGATTTTTCTAGCCCCTTCAGCCATGATCACACTATTGTCAACAAACCTAACACTACTTCTGATACTCGGATCCAGGTCTATCAGCCATTCTTTCTTGCCCATCATATGGTTGGAGCAGCCTGTATCTAAATACCAGCAGTTATCTTCTTCTGCATGGCTCGCATCGTTAGACATCAACACGTGTTCCACCTTTTGACATATGTCTTGTGCAAGAAACTCGTTCTTACACCTGTTCAGATCATGCACTTCATCTTCGCATCTGTCCTGACTTAGTCTCCAATCACATTCAATTGTACTAATTAAAAGGATGTTATCAATCCTATTCCTCCTTTCACATCTTTATCTCTAATTCGTAGCCCATCTTCCTCTCTAAAAAAGGGGGGGAACCTTCATGGATGAAGGAGACCCTGTGAAGAGAAATGAGAGTTTCCCATCCTCCAAGAGCCTCTCCTAGGAACCTAAGGTGTTTCTCTTGATGAAAAATGAGGAAAGACCCCATGGACATAGAAACAAGGGTGAATACCCTAAATTTTGAAACATTAGCATCACTCATGCTCAGCCTCAACTAGGCACCACTTCAGTAATGTTGTCGCCAAATTGATGCTCAACACAAGAAATTTGATGCTTAGCCTCACCACACTCAACCTTAGAAAAAAGTGACACTCGGCCTCAGTTCAGTTTTCCAGTTTTACCATTTTTTTCATGCTTCCTTGGACTCTACCTTGTCTTGCTTAACCAAAATGCTTCTTATTTGCTTATTATACACACATTTATGGGATTAAAGGTATTACTTACTTTAAAATAACTAAAACATAAAACATTAAAAAAATAAGATAAAGTTGATGACTAAACAAGATAAAAACTAAAATAGAGTTGATCTTATTAATGCAAATTGCTTAACATAAAAAGGTAAAAAATAATATTATCAAAACTCAAAGACTTGTTTGTAAAGAATAAAACACATTAATTAATTTTTATGATGGAAATGCAATGCTTATATTAAGATTTTTTTATATAGAAATTACCATATTTAAAATTTTATGGAACCTAAATGCACAATGGTTAAGTCATAAATTGATGCACAAGATGTTTATTATAGTTCAATTAGATGGTGCACATTGATTAATCTTTAATAAAAAGAGAGATCGGTGGTGTAAATTGTTTATTAAAATCCTAGTCAGATGATGGGTATTGTTTAGTGTTAAACCATGAAAAGATATACGCAAATTATTTATTAAATTGAAATGTATTATTTGGTGTTAAACCAAGAAAATATTGTTGTGAGTTTTTTTATTGTATGTAGATTTGAACAAAATAATTTAATGTCAAATAGACAATTCTTAAACGATAGTATACATATAATGCCTAAATGAATTAAGATCGTCTAACACTTTATTGCATGTACAGTAGTACTCTTTTGTCCGTTGTGTTGTCTTCTCTTTTTCTACGCAGATGATATGAATACACTACCTTGATTCAAAAGTATGCATTAGAATTAGAAGAATGTTTAGAGACATGAAGATAAGGATGTTTCCCTCATTCTTTCGGCTTGTCTCTTTTGTACACAACATAGTTGTCTCTACAAGACATAACATAACTTATGATCTAGTACAAAAAGATACATCCCTATGTAAAAGTCAAAGATCTAAGTAAAAAACATTTTTCAAAGAAGCCTATATAAATAAGACTGCATGAAGAGAAGAAAATATATCTAAGAATCAAGAATTATCTATGCATACTCTCTTTTTTATGTTTTCTATAAAGCTTACACCGTCTAACACTTGTTCTTCGGAAAAAGAAAAGTTTCTTTAAAATTTTTCAGAATCTCTTTGTATTAATTTCAAATCCTCTCTACGAGAGTTACATATTCTATTTTTGTAATCTAAAAAACAGTTTGTTGTTTTCTTTCAAGATTGAAGTAAAATACTTGTAAGGTTAAATCATTTAGTGAGTTGGACTAGTTTATACCAAGAGTAGTAATGCTCGTCCTAACCAATTGGGTTAGTTGTATACCAAGAGTGTTTAAACTCGTTATAATCCTTTGTGATTATGAACCCCTACAGAATTGCAAAAAAATTTAAAACTAGATTCTAACCCTTCTTTATAGAATTTTCATATGTTACAAAAAGCAATTACAAATGTAATTTTAAATGTTAGTATTTTCTACAAGTTATTGAAATATATAATTCTAAATCCTAATGTTTTATAAACTAGCCAAAAATATAATTAAAACAATGATTATAAAAAAAATTGTAAATAATTTATTCAGTACAATAATTATTTGGATATATTTTATTTTTAGTATAATAAAATGGAGTAAAAAAATTTACTACATTATTTTTTTAATTCTATTAATAGTAGAGATAATTTAATTCGTCTTTGATGTTTAGTAATTAGTATTTATCATATATATTTATTAAATGGAAGATCAATATTAAAAATACAATTAATTTCGAATGAGCCTTTTATTTTTTTATTCTTTACTTTCATACATTTATTTAATCTATTATTATTATTATTATTATTATTATTATTATTATTATTATTATTATGATTCTCACTGTAGCATCACAAGGTCACACAATTCAACTTTGCCTTTCATTTCTACCACAATGAAAACATTCACCTGCAAGTTTGCATCACAAGGACTTTCAAGGCTTGTATTTTGGTTGGGGTAAGAAAGAATTTTGGTTTTTCTATATACAAAACACCTTTAGCTAAGAGAGCATTCAAATCAGCACAAGTCAACATAATCCTCTTCTTAACTTGAAGCAATTGCAACCAATTCTATATTCTGTTTCCAACTTTTCATCTATTGATTCTTTTTCTTGATCTTGTTCCTTTTTCTTCTTTTTCTTTGCATTTTTCTTTTCACTTTTCTTGTCATTTTCTTTTTGTAACCTCAACCACCCCAAACTTAAACCATTTTCTTGTACCAAAATGAATGCTCTACTTAACTCAAGGTAAGAAGGTCAAAATTTTCAATATTGGTCTTAAGGTTCAAGGATGGGATCAATGTTTCTTTCCAGATTCACAGGGTTACAACAACTCTAGGATTCAAAACATAGACAAGATAGAAGAACAAGACAGCCTTGATCATATGAAACATGCAAGTAAATGATTCACATAGAGACAATCAGGCAAAATCAATTGAGATTCCAAAGTGATATCATTCAACAAAAATTCTGAGGCACAACATCTCACTAGGTTTCTTAGGGTTCCACATTTTTGTTTTCAAACACAATGCCCTGTATATTTACCACAAGAAAACCTAGCATAATCTCAAACAATCATGAGCAACCATAATCAAATCTTCACATCTCAATCCTATCATCTCAGAGAAATCACACAGAACGAGTAAGCACACAAAAATTTCCAAAATCACAAAAAGTATTTGATATCAAAACATTGTCATCAAACCAACCATCAAGCCAAGTTGAAACTTTTAACAGATAAACTGAACTAGAATTTAAAAACTGAAATTAAAACATGACAAAATGTAAAAGTTTCCACAATGCAATGCAGTGCTGAGACACAAGGCTCAATCATCCTCCTCGTCCTCATCATCATCATCCTCCTCCACCTCGGTCTCAATAATGTCCTCCTCCGAATCGGAATCCCCATCCTCAACAAGCTCAGTCCCAGCATCAGAATCTTCCTCTTTAGTGCCATCCTCCTCCATGGCCTATGCTCCAGACGATGTGCCACCTCCCCCACTAATGTGAGCCTGGTCCCCAGGCCAAGCTACAAACGCAGAATACTCGGCTGGAGTCATGAAATCGAGGTGGGTGGCCGCAAATGCCTACCTCATCATTGCCGCCTGGGCAAGACCAATCCTGTTGACGGCCTCCATCTTTGCATCCAGGTGCTGTATCATCTGCCGCATCTCCAACATGGAGAAGGAATCCTGCGGGGCCGACTGGTCAGGCTGAACAGGCTGGTGGGGCCCATGGGACTGTGGTGGGTGTCGCACCCCATGCAAATTTAATGTGCATAAAGAATGCAGTATAGTACTAGGAAGTGACTCCTAGGTCGTCTCTCAAGGACCAAATGTGGTTCGAGAATTAGGTCAGACATGAAGTGGGGGGCTTTGTGAAAGGTTTGTGTGAATGTAGATGAATTAAATTAAAATACGGATGCAAACAGAAATGCAAACAGAAATGTAAAAACGGAACCAAATACAGAATGAAAACGGTTGGTCATTAACTCCATCACTATGTTTCCTATCCCAGATTAACAATAAGTACACACTTCTCTAACCTCTAATCCAACACAACTAACCGACTAAGCGAAGATTAGTCATACTATCATAATCGCGAACTAAGTGAACGCAATACACCTATTCCATCCTATGTGTTCTATACAGATTTATCAACTAAGCGAAGATACAATCTCCAACTAGGCAACTAAGCGTATACCCGTTGCAAGAACACAGTCAGATTTCATAGAGTGTCAGGGAGAGCAGAATAAACATAAAGATAGTCCGGGAAATCTCAAGGAAACACTGTAATTTTATTAACAACCAACCAACTAACCTAAGCTACATGACAGTTAAATTATCACTACCAAAAATACTAGACAACATTAAACTAAAAGAAAATATTAAACCCAACACCATAACAAACAAATATCGAGCGCAGTTAAAATTATTAAGATGCATCACTAAATTAAAAAGATGAAAAATAACTCAACATACTATATAAAATAATTTAGAGCAAAAGATATAAACAACACAATTTCCTTATACTAATTTAGGTGACCCATGTGCATCTACCAAATGAATTTAAAATTGCAAGTGGCGTAAAATAAACCTCTTGGCCGTGACCCCATCAGCTATGGGCGTGACCCCTCTGAATCCGTGCATCTTCTTCAATTGAAATCAACATTTTTTTTTTCAAAATAATTCAGCATCATCTTTCATTCATGCTAGCGTACGATGTGCACTTCCAACTAGCTATGTCCGTATGCCACCTCCAGCTTTCTCCAAGTAAATCAGCGTCTTCATTTTCTCCAGCCGAATGCTTTCTCCAGCCAAAATAAACATCAAATCACACTTTACTAAAAATCAAATCTGCAGCTGCTGGACATACAACCCGTGACACCACCTGCTTCAGCACCGTCCAGCTCTCAACCAAATGCTCCAAAGGTTCAAAAGTTCTTTCAGCAAAATCAACGTTCAAAATAAAATGGCCATCACATGTGGCTGTTGCACATTCATCATTCATTCAATAAAAATAAGCTAAAAGAAAAGAAAATGTTTCTCCCCATTCAAAACATTTGAAAACAGCGTTCAAACAAAAATCTTCCAAAGAGCAAGTGCGGATCCTCATTCATTTCTCATTCATCCGAAATCCATTCTTCCAAGAAAATGTTTTTCAAGCTAAAAAAAAAAGTGGATGTTGAAGCACACATTACCGTTCCAGCCCTCTGCAAAACAAGTGGCGGCAGCAGCTGGCTATCTCAAAATGCCGAGAGTCCTTTTTTGTGGGAGGCTCCAGAAAAAAAAAAGACGTTTCCAAGCCTCTCCAAAGACGTCTAAAATAAAAAGCAAAGAGGAGATTGACGACTCTCCTTATGCACCGCTGCCAGCTGAATAGAAGAAATGTGATGGAGAAAAGAAAACAAAACTTCAATAAAATATGCATTAACCGAATTGAAAGGGAAGCCTAGTCCAGCGTCTACATTTTTTAAGCTTCCAAGTATCATCCTCTCGGGAACGTTCAAGGTGCCAAATGAAAAGTAAATCTCAGAGTAAGTGGCGGCCCTGAAGCTCTCAAGGCCGTAAGTCTCTTAGTAAGGGTGGGGTCCACCTCAAATAAAACCCTAGGGTGCCAAGTCACCCTCTCCTACACTTAGGCTAAGTCTAAATTACCAAAAATTGGCCCAAATTACAAAACTTGTTTTAAAAAGCCTAATATATTATATTAAAATTTGATTAATTCTAAAGTGTCTTTGTGGAGAGTCTTGAATGAATTGATGTCTTCTCTAATGTCCAAAATTGTATCTCCAAAATTTTCCCTGAAAATAATAATGCAAATAATTAGCTCAGAAAATTCAAATTAATTAAAATTTGAATTTCCGATCAAATTAAGCACAATTAGCAAAAACGGGAAAATACCGGACAATTAAGCACAATTCCCTGATTAATTCTAGCATAATAAACTAAATGCAGTCATGAAAATATCGACTCATCAGACTACTAAGGTGGATCCTGCTGGGCCTGTCTGTGGCGCTGATGGGGTCGAGGAGGCTGAGGAGCAGGAATGGGAAGACCCTCCTCATCAAGCAAGCAATACTGCCTGTAATAGGCCCGGTCAATCATCTTGCACGGCCTCTCTAATGGTTCCTCTGAAGTGTCAACCCCAGCTAGCTCGCACAAGTGAGTAATGAGAGAGGGATGTCCAAGAGCGGCCTTTGGGTTAGCAGAATGAGCACAATCAAGAATTCCTTTAGCAATGACCTGGCCCAAATTGATCTGTCGGCCCTGCAAGATGAAATAGAGGAGAATACCTCGGCTGGTGATGAGATCAGATACATGAGAGCAAGGGGTGATGTTGGCGTGCATAAGAGCCACCCAATATTTGCACAAGGGTGTGAGGAATGAGCGTCTGACATTGAGAGGCTTGCCATGGCTGTTTCTTTGGAAGTACCCCCCTGAACGCATAAGACGCACTCCACATCCTCAATGTTAACACTTTTAAACTCGTCCTCAAGGGCTACAGTGTACTCACAGGAGGCAATGTCCTCTGGCCACTAAGTATTGAGGAAGGTGTTTATGGTGGCAGCATCAAATGGGACCCTTCGGCCCTTGACATAACTCAAAAAAGGCTCCTCCCCATCAGAGAAGTGGCGAGCATTCGCGTAGAATTCCTTTACTACCGCGATGCATGAATGATGGGGGTCGCACCCCATGCAAATTTAATGTGCATAAAGAATGCAGTATAGACTAGGAAGTGACTCCTAGGTCGTCTCTCAAGGACCAAACTATGGTTCAGGAATTAGGCAAACACGTAGTAGGGGGTTGTGAAAGGTTTGTGAATGCAGATGAATTAAATTAAAACACAGATGCAAACAGAAATGTAAAAACGGAATTAAATACAGACTAAAAGTGGTTGATCATTAACTCAATTACTATGCTTCCAATCACAGATAAACGACAAGTACACACTACTCTAATCCAAATTTGACACAAATCATCCAACTAAGCGAAGGCTAATTCGGTCTTCAAAAATGCAAACTAAGCGAATGCAATGCTCAAATCCAATCAGTCATCCACCATGCAGTCTAATCAACTAAGCGTATACCTAATCGCAGGCAGACAACAGATCAAATATTGAGCCAATTCAGAGCAGCAATATGATAATTAAAGTGTAGAGGTCTCATGAATAAACTACTCTAGCCTCTACTCCAGCACAGCTAACCGACTAAGCGAAGGCTAATCATGCTATCATAAAAGTGAACTAAGCGAACTCAGTCTTAACATGTAATCCAATTTGCACCATGTAGTTTCATCAACTAAGCGAAGACTAAACACCAATTGGATAACTAAGCGTATACCCAATTGCAAGTGAAAAAATAGATTTCACATTAACCAAGTCAGAGTGGCAATCACACATACGGTCCAGAAATCTCAAAGAAGCAATGTAATATCACTAATGACCAACACAGTTAATTTAAGCTATCATGACAATTGAAGTAACAAGACCAAACATATTAGACAACATTAAAACAAAATAAAATACTAGATCCCAATAATGTGACAAGCAAATATCCAACAAAGTTAAATTAAATTAAATGCAAAACTAAATTAGAGAAACTAAAAAGCAACTAATCCTACTATGCAAATTAATTTAAAACAAAGGAATAATCAAGCTAGCTTTTTCCCTACATATACCATGTGACCGAATACACCCAACAAAATAAATTAAAAATGAAAATGGCCTAACAACACCTCTTGGATGCACCAGAGTCAAACTTCAAATTCCACCTTCATTAAGCTACAAAATGTGTTGACTTCTTGTCCCATGTGTACCATTCTCCAAGGCAATAAGCATGTGCCTTAAACACACCATAAAATCGTCCCATCTCTCCTACCATGCAGCAAAATAAAATGGAATCCACACACCAAGACACAATTGACGAGCCATAAGATGAATTGGTTGCAAACAATGCTTCAAAAAGTCCACAAGTCAAAAAGGTGCTTAAATTCTTCTACCATTGTGCCACATAAGCAAGGTCAAAGCAAATAAAAACACAAAGCATCCCATTCTCATGTGCAATTCTCGGCAGCAATGCAAGGAAAAGACAAAGACCAAAATGGAAACATTCTTTCTATGAAAATGTGCTTCATATTGTGCTTGTCCAAAAGAGGTAAAAACTTAAATGCACTTTCTCTCTTCCTTTCCAATGCTATTCTCGATTTTCTCACTTCACAACAATCATCCAAAGCTTTTTCTTCATCTATCATGAACGTGAATGCACCAAGGAAACCAAAGTTCAAATTGCAAATGAACACAAGAACAACAAACCCAAGTCTACCTTCATAAATCCAACTTCAACACTCACTTTTCTTCAAACTTTTAATGAAAACAAAATGCAATCCCTAGCTACCCTTTGCAAAACCGTCCACCATCATCAATAAACACAATATTCCAACTCAAAAGATTGCTTCCAACCATCAAACAAAAGCACAAGAAGAAAATGGTTCAAGCATCAAACACCCATACACCAACTCAAGCTTTCTTCACCACCAAACTTAACAACAACTCCATTTTCATCGTCCAATCCAAGAAAACTATAAATAAACCGAAAATACTGCAGCAAGGTAAAAGAAAAACGAAAAACAAGCCTTCACTCAAACCAAGGAACCACCATGAAAAATGCAAGAACAACCCTTCAAGCTCATGCTCTCAACTTTCAAGAAGAAATGAAGGGAAATGAGTATGGTTCTCACTTCCACCAAGCAAAGATAAACAAGATTCAAGCAAGAGAAGAAGAAAAATGCATCCTTGTTCATTGAATGGTCCAAAACCGTGGCACACCAAATACCGAGAGAGTCACTAAAATGGTGGGGTCCACCTCTAAAAGAAACCTTAAAGTCTTTGCCAAGTGTCCCTCAAAGTTTGGGCCCATCATAAAATTTGCCAACCTTGGCCCAATGCACAAAAGCTTAATTAAAGTTCTTAAACAACTAAATTACAATTTAATTAAAATTGAAATGACTAAATGTTGAGTCTTTAATGTGCACGCCACCATCCTAATGCTCCAAATAATGTTTCCCAAAATTTCCCTGGAACCAAAAATGCAATTAATCAGCTCAGAAAATTCAAATTAGTGAAAATACGAATTTTCGACCAAATTAAGCAGAATTAGGAAAAACGGGGAAATAATGGACAATTGAACACAATTCCCTAATTTATTTAAGTGCAATAAACCAAATATAGTCAAGAAATAATGACTCATAAATGAAGGTTCAGGGTAAGTGAGGAGACTCAGCCAGTTGCTTCTGTCAAGCTCAGCCCCAAACTCATAAGCCTCCAAGATCAGCCTCTCAACCCGCCTTTCCATCAGCAGATGGCGGTTTTGAGCCACCTGAAAGTGTTCTTCATTCTTCTTGGAGAGGAATTTGTGGCTATAGATGTTGTGCTTCTTCTTTTTGCCCTTATCAATCTTATGACCAGTTGTCTTGATTCTTTTGGGATTAGAAGGAGAGGCCATTGTCTGCACAAATGAGTGGAACACAATTGTATCAAAAGAGATTAGCCAAGATGAGGAGGGATCAATTGCAATCACATATTCAATCAATGCACAAGAATGAGCTCAGAGGACATAAAACATAGTGGAAACACCAAGGAGGGCAAGAAACGACATGTAAAAACAAGAGAATTTGAAACAGTGCTAAAAAAAACTGGTGCAGGGTGGGTGTTGTGCATGCAGGAGGCGCCGGGGAGCCCGATAAGGGGCGCCCGGACATGAGTTATGCAGAGAGGTGTTGCAGGTTTTCTACAGGCCCAAGGTTATGCTCTTAATTAATACAGTTTCAATTCAGGCACAAAGAGTATTGTTCACATTGAATTCCACAGCATTCAACCCCATCATCAAATGCAGTCAATAAAACAACTAAAATTTGAATCACACCGAAGCAGTATTCATGACAAACCAGATTCCAAATCAATAATTCACAAAATGCTGGCAACGGTTATGGCAGACAACATTGCAACTCAACCAAACAGCACTTGACAAATTAGGCAATACCTACTTGAGTTGGAAAAAGGAATGTGGAAGATGCTCTTGAAGTGCACTCGTGATACGGCAGCAGAAATAGGAAACCCGTGAGTGAGGAATAGCTAGCAAAGCGGATTGGGTTCCTTTAGGGAGATGGTCGCGAGTTGAGTGGGTATGAGGGAGTTCGCAGCAACGCGAAAGGGTTGGGCGTGAGGGACAACGGCAGTGCGGCGAGGTGGGTGGTGGCCTGGAGAGAATGGGTGGGTTGGTGTTTTCGGGCGTGAGAGAGTTGATGTGGTAATGGGTGGTGAATGAGGTAGTTGACCGTGAGAGAGGGTGAGAGTGGGTGTATGTGAAGGAGTGAGGAGAGGTAGTGGAGAGTGAAAGAGTGGGGTTGGGCGTGAAAAGGGAGGCACTAGGGTTAAGAGTTAGGCAAACCTGAAATGGGCCAACACTGTGCGCATAAGCCAACGTCAGATTGGAAAATCTGCAACTCCCGCGCCCGGGCGCCCTTTGGAGGGGCTTAGGCATGAAAAGGAGCTGGGAAGACAGCAGAAAACTGGCACTGGGCGCCCTCTAAGGGCACTGGGGCGCCAATTCTGCAGAATTCTGCAGACATGGAATTTGGCCCAACTCAACTTTGACTTTTGATTTTTGACTCTTCTAAACACTCAATTCAGCCCAGATCAAAGCGTTTCCACTATACAAACTTATTGAAATCCATAGGGAGTGAAATTGAGTGCAAGAATGGCAAATCAAATGTCCACTTCTAAAGCTTTCCAACTCTCCAACTCAAGACTTGACTTTTTGACAGTAAAAGCACAATAAGCATAGCTGAACTCATCAAACCAACTTAAAACATGCACTAACACACCAGCAGACATCAAAACTGGTTGAAGCACTCCTAATAATCACAAATGGCTCCAACACTCAACATCCCACCAATGCAACTAATTACAACACAAAAACTACAAATCAAAAGCACATTTCCTAAAACAACTAATTTGCACACACAACATATCAAATCAAATTCAAACAATCAAAAATAGTCTAAAGCAACAAAAACACATAAGAGAAGGGATAGAAAACTGGGTTGCCTCCCAACAAGCGCTTGTTTAACGTCATTAGCTTGACACCATAATGCTCAGGGGTCAACCAACTCGACACTTGTGCTGAGGCGTTCAACCTCACCACCCAAGTAGTGCTTGAGTCGTTGTCGTTGACTACCCAGCTTCTTTGTGGGTCATCAGAGGATGGATCTATCAGTTCAACTGCTCCATGCTGTTTGACATCTTTGATAGTGAACGGACCCGACCACTTTGATTTCAATTTGCCTGCAAAGAGTTTGAAGCGGGAGTTAAACAACAAGACTTGCTGACCAGGATGGAACACCTTCTTCACCAACTTCTTGTCATGATGGAACTTGACCTTCTCCTTGTAACTTTTGGAAGACTCATAAGCATGAAGGCGCATTTCTTCAAGTTCAAGGAGTTGTCTCTTTCTCTTCTCAGCAGACATGGAGGGGTCAAAATTCAAGAACTTGATAGCCCAATAAGCACGGTGCTCTAACTCCACCGACAAATGACAAGCCTTCCCATAGACAAGCTGGAAAGGAGATAGCCCCACTGGAGTCTTCATGGCAGTTCTATATGCCCATAGGGCATCATCCAACTTTTGAGACCAATCCTTCCTAAAGGAAGCAAAAGTTTTCTACAATATCTTCTTTATCTCCCGGTTTGAAACTTCCGCTTGGCCATTTGTTTGTGGGTGATAAGGTGAGGCCACCTTATGCTTAACTTCATAGTGCTTAAACACCTTGGCCAATTGATCATTGCAAAAGTGAGATCCTCCATCACTGATGAGGTCCCTAAGAACTCCAAACCGGGCGAAAACTCGCTTTTTCAAGAACTTGATGACTATGGAAGCATCATTTTTGGTACAAGCAGCTGCCTCCACCCATTTGCTCACATAATCAACAGCTACAAGAATATACTCATTGTTGAAGAATGGAGGAAGAGAGCCAACAAAGTCTATGCCCCAATAGTCAAAGACTTCCACCTCTTGAATCATTTGCAAGGGAATTTCATGCCTTCTTGAGATACTCCCCGTTCTTTGGCATTTATCACAGCTTCTAGCATGATGGTGAGAATCCTTGAACAGGGTGGGCCAATAAAATCTATCTTGGAGAACTTTAGCAGCTATTCTTTCTCCATTGAAGTGACCTCCATAAGGAGAGTTATGACAGTGCCATAGAATACCTGTTGCCTCCTCACTAGTGACACACCTCCTCAATAGGTTGTCGGCTCCAATCTTGAAGAAGAAGGGATCATCCCAGATAAACTACTTTGCATCATGTAAGAATTTCTTTTTCTGATGCCATGATAGGTCTTCTAGTATGACTCCTGCCGCCTTGAAGTTAGCCATGTCAGCAAACTATGGCCTCTGCTGAATATGTAGGAGTGTCTCATCTGAGAATGACTCAAGAATCTCTTCTTCTTTGCAAGTGACTTCTTCATTAATGAGCCTAGATAAATGATCCGCAATCACATTCTCACTTCCCTTCTTGTCATGTATCTCCACATCAAACTCTTGGAGCAATAAAACCCATCTGATTAGTCTTGGTTTGGAGTCAGGTTTGGTGAGTAAGTACTTGATGGCAGCATGGTCGGTGTAGATGATCACCTTAGACCCAATGAGATAGGGTCTAAACTTCTCCAAAGCATAGACTATGGGAAGAAACTCCTTCTTTGTGGTGGCATAATTGAGTTGAGCACCATTCAAGACTTTGCTTGCATAGTAGATGGTGTGAAAAATCTTCCCTCTCCTTTGGCCAAGCACAGCTCCTATGGCATAGTTGCTAGCATCACACATCAATTCAAAGTCCTGATCCCAATTGGGAGCTATGATCATTGGGCCGAAATCAGCTTATTCTTCAAGATTTCAAATGCCTTCAGGCATTCTTGATTCATGTCAAATGGTGTGTCCTTCACAGGGAGATTGCTCAAGGGCTTCGCAATCTTGGAGAAGTCTTGAATGAATCTTCTATAAAATCCTGCATGGCCAAGAAAGCTTCGGAAGCCCTTCACATTGGTTGGTGGTGGAAGTTTTTCGATCACCTCCACTTTAGCTTTATCGACCTCAATCCCCTTTGATGATATTTTGTGCCCTAAAACAATGCCTTCGGTCACCATGAAATGGCACTTCTCCCAGTTAAGAATGAGATTGGTTTGGATGCATCTTTTCAACACCGTTTTAAGATTTGCCAAGCATCTATCAAAAGAGCTCCCAATACTGATAAGTCATCCATGAAGACCTCTATACATTTCTCTACAAGATCGAAGAATATGGCTTGCATGCATCTTTGGAAAGTGGTTGAAGCATTATATAGCCCAAATGGCATCTTCCTGTAGGCAAATATCCCAAAGGAGCATGTGAAAGCCATCTTCTCTTGATCTTTGGGGTCCACAGCTATTTGATTATAACCTGAATATCCATCCAAAAAGCAATAGAAGGCTTGACCTGTCAATCTCTCCAGCATTTGTTCCATGAAGGGGAGAGGAAAATGATCCTTCCTAGTGGCTTTGTTGAGCTTCCAGTAGTCAATACACATTCTCCAACCGGTGACAGTTCTTGTAGGGATCAACTCATTCTTCTCATTACAAACCACTATCATACCACCCTTCTTAGGCACCACTTGCACCGGACTCACCCAAGTGTTATCAGAAATAGGATAGATAATTCCGGCCTCAAGAAGCTTTAGAACCTCCTTCCTCACCTCCTCCCTCATAGTAGGATTAAGCCTTCTCTGAGGTTAGGTCACAGGTTTGAAGTCTTCTTCCATGAAGATCTTGTGCATGTAGTAGGCGGGACTTATCCCCTTCAAGTCAGAAATGGACCATCCCACAGCTCCTTTTTTGTTCTTCAAGACCTCCATGAGCTTTATCTCTTCATCAATTGACAAGGAGCTACTAATGATAACAGGTTTGTTATTACCCTCTTCCAGAAAAACATACTTTAAATGAGAAGGTAACATTTTCAGCTCCACCTTCTTCTCTTCAACAATATCATGAGTCTTTAAATCTTCAATTTTCTCTTCGTGAGGTGGGATCTCCTTCAACACATCAAGATTTGTCAAACAATAATTGATAATTTTGTCTTCTTCTCCATTGAGAAACTATTGAGCATCAATGAGGGTTTTCATAAGAGGAGAAGAAATATGTATCTCCCTTTCCACTCTAGTGCAAACTTCATCAAGAACATCAACTTTGAAACACTCTCCCTCATCACTAGAGTGGGACATGGCTTCAAAGACGTTGAAATTCACCTCTTCATCTTGTACTCTCACCTTGAGCTTGCCATCATCAACATCAATAAGCACTCTTGCAGTCTTCATAAATGACCTTTCAAGGATGAGAGGTACATCCACATCCACCTCCATCTCCATCATGACAAAATCCACCGGGAAAACAAATTTATCAACTTGAACAAGAACATCCTCCACTACACCATGTGGGTATTTGATAGATCTATCAGTCAATTGTGGAGTCATCCGAGTTGGCTTGAGTTCTAGCTCTCCAATCTTCTTGAATAAAGAAAGGGGCATCAAATTGATGCTAGCACCCAAGTCAATCAAGGCCTTCCCAATGGCAAGCTTCCCTATGGTGCAAGGGATGGTGAAACTACCCAGATCCTTGAATTTTGGGGGGAGAAGCTTCTGGATGATGGCACTACAGTTGCCTTGCACTTCAATGGTCTCCTCCTTAATGTATTTTCTCTTTTTGGTGAGGAGTTCCTTCATGAACTTTGCATAGGCCGGCATTTGATGAAGTGCTTCTGAGAAGGGTATTTTGATCTCCAATTGCTTGAAGATATCCATAAACCGCCCATATTGTTTCTCCTTCTCCTTTCTAGAGTAGATTTTTGGGTAGGGAAGTGGCTTCTCACATTCTTTCTTCTTTTCAATTCCCTCTTTCTTTTTCTCTCCGCTTGCACTCTCTTCGTTTTCACTCTCATCCTCTACTTTTCTCTCCTCACTCTCTTTCACAATATTCTTCTCTCCACTCTCTGTTTCCACTTCCTCAACTCTCTTTTCTTTTTGCTCTCTCTCCCTCTCAACTAACATCTTACCACTTCTAGTAGTGATGACCTTGCACTCTTCCTTTGGGTTGGTCTCGGTGTTTGCTCCAAAACTCTTATCAGAGTTCTCTTTAAGTTTCTTGGCCAGTTGGCCCACTTGAATCTCCAAGTTCCTGATGGAAGCTTCCGTGCTCTTATGGTTGGATATGGAGACTTGCATAACTTATTGGAGAGTGTCCTCCAACTTAGAAGTTCTATCTGATAGAGAGGGGTGTGGTTGATATTGTTGTTGTGATGGTCTATTCGATGGCCCGGCTTCTCCTTGGCCCATGCTTAGGTGCGGTTTCAAACCTTGGTTGTAGTTGCTTTGCCGGTTTTGATTACCCATATAGTTCACATTTTCTTGGGTATTGGCCTGTTTAACACACTGACCACTTGCATGTTCTCCACCACACAACTCACACCCTAGATGTTGGGTGTGTGACACATTTTGGAGTCCTTGTAGCTGAGAGACCTTGTTCATGAGAATATCCAGCTGCTGAGTCATTATCTTGTTCTAAGCCAAGATGGCATCCTGAGACTGTAGTTGCAAGACACCTTTTTTTTGCCCCCTCTCATTCTGCAATTCACTATCATTTGCAGCCATGTTCTCAATGAGCTCATGGGCTTCTTCTAGGGTCTTCCAACGGATGTTTCCTCCAACTGAAGCATCCAACATCAACTTCGTTTGGGATCTCAATCCTCCCAAGAACATGTTCAGCACTGTAGGCTCATCAAACCCATGAGTGGGTGTCTTCCTTAGTAGCCCCTTGAATCTATCCCAAGCTTAACTCAATGCCTCACTCCTATCCTGCTGGAAAAATGATATATCTTGCTTCCCTTTGTTTACTTTGGACTGAGGGAAGTATTTGTTGCAAAATTTAGATACGACATCGTCCCATGAAGTGAGGCTGTTCTCGGGAAATGAATTTAGCCATGCTTTGGCGTTGCCTCCAAGAGAGAATGGGAATAAGTTGAGCCTTATGAATTCATCAGGTACATCCTGGAGCTTCACCGTGTTACATATCTCCAGGAAGCCGGTGATGTGATTGAATGGATTCTCATGTGTCAGGCCATGAAATTGATTGCTCTGCACCACATGAATGAGAGCAGGTTTCACCTCCATGTTTGGGGCATTGATGCATGGCCGAGCAATACTATTGAAATGAAGTGGCCCTGAAAAAGCAGAGTAATCCTCCAGAGTACGTCTAGCTTACCCATCACCATTACCATTCTGATTGTCAGCCATATCTTCCACTTCCTGCTCAGCTGCAGGCAAGATAAGTTACTCAGTAATCACAAGAATGGGAGAAGTTTCTCTAGATGCCCGATTCTCTCTTCTTCTTCTACTATTGTTTCTTCGGGCAGTCTTCTCAACTTCAGGATCTAAGAGGAGAGGCTTAGAGGATGGTGTGCTCCTAGTACGGATTGTGCCCTGCATACACTAGAGGCAATAGTACTAGAGCACCAAGTTAGCCCACAAATAATGAAAACAAAAATTATTCACAATAAAAAGAATATAAGAATATAAGAATAAAGCCTAAATGGGTTAGAAATCACACAAAAGTAAAGTAATTACACCGAATCTCCGGCAACGACGCCAAAAACTTGTTAAGACTTTGGTAAGCGTACCAAATCGTTCAAGTAGTAAAACTGGTAACACCGGATATCGTTTCCCAAGAGACTCGGTTAACACTTTACTATTGTATAATTAACTAACTAACTTAGGTTAAAGAATGATTCCCTTTAGTATGAATTTGTTCAATGAAACTAAACATAATGCATAAGTTGTAAAGTGAACTACTTGGGGTTGAAACACTTGAAAATGAAATGATTTAAGATGATATAAGATGGATATGTTGGATAATGATTTCAACTAATACACTCCTATGCAAATGCACTAAACCACTCTTCTTCATTAACTTGCTCTTGCCAACTTGCTAAGTTACTTAAACTCAATTCCTTGGTGAGAAAGCCTAGATTCATTTGTTAAATCCCAATCCCTTGGCAACCTAACAAGTTCACCCGCATTAAGAAAAGAAATTTAAGACAACCAAAGGTCCTAGCTCTATCCCTAGACACTATTTCCTTTAGGTGTTTAGTCCATTTCGGGTTTAGAGTAAATTAGAAAGTTGTATGAACATTGATAATAAAGTTGAATTTAAAAAGAATAATAGATATAGGAGGGTGGATTAGGATGAAACCGTAAACCCTAGCAACTCCTTTAATCCATATCTTTATCTGTCAATTGATCAAGCTTTTGCATACATGTTTATTTTCGTCTTTGCATCACAAAATCAAATTATGTTTTATTCAAGTTTTATGAGATCAATTCACATAAACATCTAGGCCTAAGAGTCCCTTGGGAAACGATATTCGGACATACCGTCTATTTATTACTTGATACGATCTGGTACACTTGCCAGGGTGTTAACATGTTTTTGGCGCCGTTGTTGGGGACTCATTGGTTTAACTTTTCTAGTAGTATGAATTTGATTAAATTTGACTTGATTTTTTATTTTGTTTTTGTTTTTATTTTTTTATATATAAAAGTGCTTTTTAGGGTTTTTGTTTCTTGTGTATGCAGGAGGCAATTCACACTGGAAGCAAGAAAAATCAACTTCTTCTTGAAGGATTGAGTGACATGAGGGAAGAAAGTCAAAAGACCATCTAGAGAATTGTTCCCCTCTCCTGAAAGACTTTTACAACCCTCACCGGAGGCATCTACTCAAAACATAGAAGAGATGGTAGAAGGAGCTCCTCCTAGACGCACTCTTGCAGACACATCTAATGTGGTTGGCCCTCTACTCTTTAATAGTATTGCCATGCCGAGGGACAACACATTGAACATGGTGATGAATCCTGCGTTGATACACTTGGTGTAGAGCAACCAATTTCATGGACTATCAAATGAAACTCCATACGATCATATCACGATATTCAATGAGATATGCAACACAGTAAAGATGAATGGAGAGGATCAAACTTAGCTTGTTTCCTTTCTCATTGGGAGGCAATGCTAAGTTGTGGCTCAACTCTTTTCCAGAAGGAAGCTTTACAACATGGGAGGCTGTGATGTCTAAATATTTCCCACAGTCCAAAATCAATCAAGGAAAGTTGGAGATCTCTTCATTCAGCCAAGGCATGGAGGAAACCCTAGGGCAGGCATGGGACAGATTCAAAGGATTGATGAGAAAGACGCTTGTACATGGGTTTAATAAGACAACTTTGGTTCTTGCATTCCTTGGAGGTCTTAATACATAGTCCAAGCTCATGTTGGATGCCTCAACTGGAGGCAATATCAAGATGAAGACTGATGAAGAGGCTTATGGTTTGATTGAAAGCATGGCTGTGAACGAGACAATTATAAAGAGGGGAGTTCTCCATTTGCCCACTAAAGATGCATTACTAGCTCAACATAAGCTCCTCAGTCAACAACTGGAGAACTTATCAAAGATTATTGCTCAACTTCCGAAGGAGATAAGGAATGTTTCACAAGCACAACAACTCTGTGATTCTTGTAGTGGTGATCATGTTAATGGTGGTGATCATGTTAATGGTCAATGTGTTATCCCTGAAGAGATACAAGAAGAAGCTAATTATATGGGCAATCAGTTCCAATATCGTCAGGGTAACTTTAACCAAGGTTGGAAGAATCACCCTAGTATTGGACAAAGCCAGAGTAACCCATCTGGACAAACTAGAGGCATATTCAACATACCACAACAATTATCACTATGGCAACAGGTGGCTAGCTTGACTGAACATGTCAAAAGCATGGATGAGAAATTTGAATAATTCTTCAAGGTGTATGATTCTCATTATACAAGTCATGAAGCTAATTATAGGACTTTGGAGATGCAAATTGGGCAGTTAGCAAAAAGGGTGGAAGTTATAGAGAAGAATCAATTTAGGGCTAATATTGATGTTAACCCTAAAGAAGATTGTAAAGTTGTTGTGAGTATAAGTGAGAGAGGAGAGGAAAAAGAAATTATTGAGCTAGAGAGTAGTGAGGATGAGGAAGAGAAGATGGAAGAAAAAAATTTTGAAAAAGAAAAAATTAGAGAAAAAATGAGTGATCTTTCTTATTTGAGAGGAGAAAAGAAAAAAGAGTCATTGTGGGCGTTTTAGAGAAATTTTTAATCAAATGAAGATCATTATGCCTTCAATTGAAGTACTCCACCAACTTCCTGTATATTCCAAGCGTATAAAGTATTATCTTGGAGAGATTATAGATCTTGAAGAGGAAGACACTGGGAAACAGGAAAGTTGTATTCGTCCTAAGAAGAGGAAGCATCCGCCAAAGATGAAGGATCCAGGAAGTCTTACTATCCCATGTGCCATTGGAGATGTTGATGTAGGGAGAGCTTTACTTGATTCTGGATCTGGTATTAATTTGATGCCCTTATCTTTACTGAAGAAGATTGGTGGGCTAACATTGAAACCATCTAATCTTTCTGTGGTGGTGGAGGATGGATCTTTTAAGAGACCTATTGGTGTGGTGGAGGATATGGTTATTTGTGTTGAGCACCTTGAATTCTTGGTCAACTTTGTAGTGATGGAGATGGAGGCCAATGAGATGATTCCGTTGATTCTTGGAAGGCCATTCATGAAAATGACCAAAGTGGTCATAAGTATCTATGACGAGATGGTCATCCTGAAGGACCAAGAAAGAAAGTTGATTTATACTGGCTCTGAAGATAAGCTTACACGAATACAAAAGAGGACTAAATATAGAGCTTCAAAGAAAGATGTTGTAGTTGCGGGATCTAAATGTGCTAACATAGATAATAATTGTAATGCCTTGCAGGTATAAGAAGAGGAAAATTTTGATAAATGAGGCATCATCCACAATGACTTAGAGGACACACCATTCCAGCCTGGTTCATGAGTGAGATATAAGAAGAAGAATTAGATGGTGAAGAGAAATAGAAAGAATGGAGTGATAGAAATTGAAGATCCATACTCCAGAAGAGTTAAGAAGGTGGATAGAAGGCAATTGATGAGTTGGTGTGATGAAGACATCAACATAGAAGAGGAGACATTAGCTTTACCAGGTCAAGCTAATGACGTTAAAAGAGCGCTTACTGAGAGGCATCCCAATGATTGTTGAACATTAATTTTCTTTTGGATAATTTGGACTTGTAATTTTTGGATTTGCAAACAATTTTTATTGGGTAACATCAACTGAGGGATGCTAATTAATTATGTATTCACTGAAGGATATAGGGAAGCACACCTACTGAAGGGTGTTGGAAAGGTTTGCACTTATTGACAAGTGTTAGAAAGGTTTGGGTCAAGCTCGCGACGTTAAGCAAGCGCTACCTGGGAGGCAACCCAGTTGATTGTTATTTTATTTTAAACTCTATTTTAGTTGCATTTTAGAAATTAAATGTTGCATAGGTGATGGGAATTGCATAAAAAATTGAAAATTGAGAGTTGAAATTGAGTGCTACAGGTCACAAAATGCTCAGGCGAACTAAAAAGGGAGGAATTTCAAAATCGCGCCTACCGCTCAGCGGTAACCCAACGCTGAGCGGTGGCGTTGCAGATTCAGTTTTGGGCTTTTAAAAGGGCTCAACGTTGGAGGCCTAGTTTCACTATTTAAAACACCCCTTAGGGTTCGCCCTCACGCCACTTTTCGACCTCCATACTTCCTTTTGCACTCTCAAGAGCTTTTCAAGAGCTTTTGCACCATTCTTTTGGCAAAGTTTAGGGTTTTTGGCGAGAGTAGTGCATTTTGGGAGCACCCATCATCATTCAAAGAGCATTTTGCAAACATTAAAAGTCTCTCCACCCAAGTAAGTCATACAATTTTCATCTTAGGGTTTTTAGAATAGAAATTTGATGAAAGCATGTGTAGAAGCATGAAAAATTAGGGCTTTTGATTTCTATGCATGATTTGATGAAATAGAAACGTTGTGCACCGATTAAATTGTGTGATTTTGGTCTGGAACTAAGAAATTTGCATTTGGGTGGATATTAGAGGGATTTAGGAGAAGTTTTGCAAAATTGTCGCCGTCACCGCTGAGCAGTGAGCTGCCGTTGAGCGGTAGGCAAGCAGAATGTTTGTTTGTTTGATTTTTTATCTGCAGGTGACACTGAGGGGCCCTATTTTGCCCTCAGCGCTGGACAGTGATGGAGTAACACTTATTTTATGGTTTGCTAACCCTTGAGGATGAATTTCTTGGTGTTTTGAACTGTATTTGATGTAGGAACGACATCATCATTTGGAAAGAGGGTCAAGACCGTGGGGAACAAGAGTAAAGAGTCAGAGAGGGCCTACTCCAATAGATTCCTTTCTAGGAGACATGAGCAACATCATGTGACTGTCTAAGAAAGACGTCTGCTAATGGAGAGGAAAACAACATTCATTCCAGACTTGGCTCCACAGTTTGGTGAGGAGTTAGAGAGCAGAAATTGGGAGAAATTGGCCACGTACCCTGCACCTGCCAATATAGTAGTGGTAAAAGAATTTTATACAAATGCTAAGCCACTGGGAACTAACGTTGCAGGTTATACAAGTTATGTTCGATGAAAAATCATTAGATATGACCCTGAAACAATAAACAACTTCCTGGGAACAGAGTAGGTTGGTGAGCAGTGTCAATATGCACTGAATGTGAAGGAGGGCATGGATTTGAAGACATTGAGAGTTCACTTTGTGTGCCTGGAGGGCATTTTCAAAGGAATCTGAATGGTGCGGTCATCAACATCAAGAGAGCTGATCTGACACCCCTGGCTAAATATTGGATGGCATTTACCCATGCTAATGTCCAACCCTACTATCATGTTTTAGATATTACACTTCACATAATTATGTTAATTTATTGCATGCTGATGGATCTGAATGTGAATATTGGTGAGGTCATCGCCAATGAGATTCAGAGTTGCGCTACTATTGTTAGCAAGCAAAGACAAAATGTGGTACTACGTTACCCCAAGAGAGGAACAAAACTGCACTAAAACACAACACAACGAAAACAAATTTTAATCAGTTGAATTAGAAGATAATCGATGAAAGACTAATATAATCGGACTGAAACAAAGTTTAAACGGTTTAAATAAAAAAAGACGCACCTGGAATGCAATGCCGCAAGAGAGAAAAAGGAAAGGAGGAAGACGATGATGTTTGCGTAACTGCGAGTTTGGGGTTTATTTAACATGAATTTAGACGTCGGTTAGCTCACTAATGTGACGTCCAAGATAACTTTTAATTTGCCTTTTGCAGGCAACTTAGACGTCGGACACAAGGGGCGCCGACGTCTACGGCGCTGATCGGAATGACTTTTCAATTCCGGTCAGGGAAGTAGACGACGGTTGACCTAGGGCGCCAACGTCTATAACATTTTAGACGTCGGCCCCCTACTACTGGACGTTGAAGTGCCTGCGAGTTTGGTGAGTAACATTAATTACAGCCACATAGACGTCGGTCCCCCCAGAAACCAGACGTCTATGTGGCAGAAATTGACTGTCTTCTCGCCTTCTTGTCAGGCCCATTGACGTCAAGTCAAGGGGCACAGACGTCTATAACATTATAGACGTCGATTATTTATTACGTGACGTTTAAGCTCCTGGGAATCAGGTGAAGAGCATTAATTGCAGCCAGATAGACGTCTGCCCCCTTCACAACCGGCGTCAATGAGGCAGAAAAGACTGTCTTCTCGCCTACCTGTCAGGCCGTTGGACGTCTGGTTAGGGAGGAACAGACGTCTACTATATTATAGACGTCGTTTGCCGTAGAAACCGACGACTTGGTTACGAACTTATTTATGGTAATGCCACCGCCCATTAATATACGTCGAGCCACCTTTTAACCGACGTCTTGTGGGTGACGTTAAACAGCGTTTTTGCACTAGTGAATACACATTGGATGGGTCTGTTCATACATTGACTAGATGAGTATAGCAAAAAAACATTACACAGGTCTAACAATATACGTTGGATGAGTTTATCCATATACTGATTAGATATAACAAAAAATATTAAATGAATCATTTCATACATTGATTATATGAGTTTAAGAATACACGTTAAATGAGTATGTATGCACACTAATCAAGCGAGTCTTACAACACATATTAGACGAGTTTGTTTATACATTAATTAGACCAATATAACAATATACATTAGACAAGTTTGTTCATACACATATTAGATGAATCTATTAATACACATTGGACGATTCTATCCATTCTATGATTAGACGAGTTTTGCAATATACATTATATAAATTTTTCACATACTAATTAGATGAGTCTAACAATACAAATTAAATAAGTGTGTTTATATTCTCATTAGAGGACTTTAACAACACATATTGAACGAGTTTGTCAATGCATTCAATAAATGAGTCACAATATATTTTACTTCAGTATGCTCATACACTAATTTGTATTTTTAATAAGTTAACTCTACATATTTATGTTTTAGATAGATTTTTACATTTTTGCATATATTTTATCTTTTGTATTTTTATAAAATTTATTATTTATATTGTTTTTACATATTGTTTTTTTCTTTAATTTTTATTTTTTTTAATAAACACATAAACAAATACAAGTTAGACCTGCATTTAAAACTAATACTATTTTTGTAACATCCCAAAAAATATAGTATAAACTATATTAATAGAGTCATCACAGATATGATAAGATAAAACAGTTAAGGACCAAAATATAAAGTATAATCTTACAATCATCCAAAATAACCATAAAATTTAAACTTTATAAACAACTAGTCTACTATAAAACTATGTACAATGTTGATCTAATTAGTCTATGCTGCTGCATCACCTCCGTCCAAAGCCTACTCTAGAGAAACCTCCTCTCCCTCTGTTCACACCCATTAGATGATCATTGCAAAAGAAAAATACCACACATACAAAACACAATCACAGATAGAAGGGTAAGCTAGATATAAAAAGAATTCACACATTAATATAACATACAAAATACATATAAGTATTCATACAAGATAAACAACTCCAGACATCTTAACATGTTATGACCTAAACTTGACCGTTCGAACTTAGAATGATTGCCAAGCTATGGCGAGTTGTGCACTTGTGGTGGCCTCTACTACTTTGCAAAGTCATTACCAAAGGGTTTCACCCTACCATACTCACAAGGTTAGTCTGTTCTGGGCCTTGAGGCATACTAGAAGCCCCCAAGACCAAGACCTCCTGCTACTCCTCACGACATGGATCAATCTTCTCTACATGAGAATGAAAGACCATTGGATTTTTAGGATAACCCACGACTGAGCTCCTGCATTCATTCTAAACAAACTTGAATCTCACTAAGACATTACACCTTGAAACTTACTTTTACCACTTTGAAATCACATACCTTTACTTTGAAACATAACTCATGACATAATCAATCATATACCTTAATACTCATTCATACATAATTCACAATGAATCCAAAACTTCATTTAAATCAAAGTAAAACAAAGAAATAAAGAGTAAACTAAAACATGGACCAGTCGCTCAATGCACATACTCGTTGAGCGACCACAGACTCCTTTCGCACAGCAACCCAGTTCGTTGTGTGAATCCATTGACAGTGCCCTAAACCTCCAAACCACTCGCTCAGTGGCTCAACTCGCTGAGCAAATTAAAATACTAGTGGTACTAGACCTCAACCCCTCGCTTAGCGCCCCAACTCGCTATGCGAAAGTCTAGACAGTGGCCTAGACCCCCCAAACACTCGCTGAGCGCACCCATTCGCTATTTGAATAAAATTCCCAATGCTCCCAAACCTCCATCAGTCGCTCATCGCACCTTCTCACTGTGCGAATCCTCAAATAGAGGGTCAGCCTCCATAACCACTGGTTGAGCGAGTAGAGTCGCTCAAAGAGTCTGCATAATCTGCAACACAAAATCTGCAGAATTACGCAACCTACACCAAATTTACCAATTCCAACTATTTTTCCTCATTTCTAACCCTCCTAGATTGTGTTATATACCTAATTATACTTGACTAAATGTATCTAAACCTTTTTCTAACCTCATTCTAAAGTGTTTGCTACCCAAACCACACTTCAAAATTCACCAATCATCAACCTATGGACCCAAATCACATTCTACCACTTTTGTCACAGTTTTAAGCAACCTAGGGACTCTAACAACTCCCAATAATGACTTGCCCAAGCCATTCTAACAGACCAATTTAGCCCCTGACCCCAAATTCACATTTTTACTACTCCATTTCCTCAAAACTAACTCTAAACCACTACAAATGTGACTTTATTTCTAAGTAACCAACATTATAGCAGATTTATCATATTTCATATGACCAATAACAAATTAAACATCATCTAATTCAGTTCATTATCACAGTTCATCAATTGCACACTTAAACAATCAAATTTCACACAATACAATTTACTTAACAACCTAAATTTAGTTCAATCAATACAATAAACACAGAATCATCACATTTACCTTCCAAACTACTAATTAAAGCAATAATCTAACTTTCCTTACCTTAGAGAAATCTGAACAGCTCTACAAAAACCCTGATCAATGCTTGCACCGCAAGGAAACTCTAGAAAAACCTACAACTCACCGATTGATGATAGGAAACCAACCTTAGGACCTAAATGAAGTCAAAAATTGAAGGGAAAGACTACTTGATAAATGCAAACAGAATCCCTTACATGATCAAGAGTCAAGAAATCACTAAGAAAAAGGGAAACAAACTTACCGACTCGAATCAAGAAATTGATCGGTAGGAATTGTAGCTCTCGATGCTAGGATCGCCTAGACACTTCCTGATTGTCGAACAGATGGTCCAAGAGTGAGAAAAAGCAAAGATAAATGAGAAAAAACAAAAAAAAATAGTGTTTTAGAGAGATAGAAGTATTTAAATAATCAACTGAGTTTTAAAAAATTATATTTATATTATAAGATTATTTTAAAATAAAATACTCGATCTCGTAATTTTAATACACCTATTATTCTAATACTCTATTTTCTAGATTGTTACAATTTTAAAACTAATCATATATTAATGTTAATTTTTTTTTTAATAATACATCAAAATTAATAAAAATGGAATGTATGCTTAAACATATTTACTCTTAATGAAATTTTAAGATTCTAAAATATCTAAATACTTATTAGAGATGAAGAAAGTAGTTATCCTTAAAAGGAATAGTAATAAAAAATAAATAAATATTTATTCTTAACTTAACATGTAAAAGTTAGACAAACACAATGAAATTACATAGGTGACGTCATGGTCGGAGATAAGGTAAATGGATAAGAAAATCTGTAATAGAAGGAAACTACACTTTGAAAGGTACGACAAATGTAACACACATTAAAGCTCAACGAATACTGAGGCGCGACAACCACCCTAACAGTGTTTGGTCTCTGCAGTGACCGTTATTGCATAATCCATCATCCTTCCCTGTTATAAAGTTCTAATCTTTTCACCTTCGCCACCATGCAACTATGTCAACTACTATGATGGGTATGGCAACACGTGTTCCCTTTGTCTGCGCTGCCACCTCCCCTAATCAATGCCATAAATACTGCGAGCTGCCACCGTCACTTCCTCTACCGGTTTCTTCCTCCTCATTAAAGCTTCGCGCTCACTCTCTTTCTTCTTCTTCTTCTTTGGGTTTCTTTTCTATTGCGAAGAAGAGGAACGAAGAGGGTGTGAAGAGGGTGACGAGAGAGTTTGGTGTTGTGGCCATGGCGGAAAGTGCAAAGAGTACGGTGCTTGTCACTGGAGCTGGTGGTCGCACAGGTAAGGCCTTTTTGGTTTGTGTTTTGATGGGTTTTCTCTGAATTGTTGTTTTTCTGTCTTGGCATGAAAAGAATTCGGATTTTGGACCGGAAAATGGTGTTTCGGGTTTTGCTTTTTCTGTTTTTCGGGTTATGAGAAATGAAAGATATGGAGTTTAACGGTCTGTTATATGCTTTCATCTGTATTGTTCAGATTCCTTTTTGTTTTCCTTGCTCAGGAGAGAGAACTAAAACTGGAATGAGTTCGTTGCTTTAGGTGGATTGAGTATCTTTTTACTCAGGATTAATGTTGCAAAATTGTCATTAACTGAGAAAATGCTAGTTTTGTTTTATGGGTTCTGTCATTAGGCATTTGTCTCATGCTGCATTTCATTAAATTAAAGATTAGGATAAAATGTGGAAAAAACTATATAGTAATTCCCTTGTAGACAAAGTGTACAGTACTCAGACTTGATACTATGCTAAAATGGGTTTTCAAAGGTTTTTCTTTTCAAATTAAAAGAGGATTACGGTATTTAGATTTGATTTTGATGCAAGATTCTGATTTGAATAGGGATAGTGTATGGACTATTGTGTGATCTACATATTACATAATATAAATTTTTTTTGTTATATTAGTCTCAAGTGATTAAGATTCTTGGCTGATGTTGGCCTGTTGCGTAAATTATATATGATTCTTTCTGGCATGTTGTTACATGTAAGATTACTAATTTTTTCTTGACTGGACACGCTATGGAGATGTGTAGGTTCAACTTTCTAGGCTTGTAACAGAAATCACTCTAACGTATCCAACAAGTTGTAATTTATGACTTATATTTTGACCATACTATAATTCTGTTTTCAATAGCACAAATACAAGGACTGTGGTTTTTTCCAATAACTGAGAATTGATGCTACTTTTCAGGACAAATAGTTTACAAAAAGTTGAAAGAGAGGTCAAACCAGTATGTGGCTAGAGGTCTTGTTAGAACAGAAGAAAGCAAACAGAAAATTGGTGCTGCAGATGACGTTTTTGTTGGGGATATAAGGGATGCCGGAAGTATTGTTCCTGCAATTCAAAGTATAGATGCTCTCATAATCCTCACAAGTGCAGTGCCACTGATAAAACCTGGGTTTGATCCAACCACGGGACAAAGACCAGAGTTCTATTTTGAAGATGGTGCATATCCTGAGCAGGTACTGTTACAGTTTCTGTCTAACTCTCAATTACTTATAAATTTATCTCCTTTTTTATTCATATTTTGGTGATTTGTACCTTTTAGGTTGACTGGATCGGGCAGAAAAATCAAATAGATGCTGGTGAGAGCCCATCTCTTCGTTCCATTAATCATAGATTGTAATGCAAACATTTTATGAAGTTTTGTGATAAACTTACATGCTTACAATATTGAACTTACAGCTAAGGATGCTGGAGTGAAGCATATTGTGTTGGTAGGGTCTATGGGTGGAACAAACCTTAACAATCCTTTGAATAGCTTGGGTAATGGAAATATATTGGTTAGTAATGTTTTCTCCTTTACTTCTGAATTACCTTCTTCCATACATTCTAGCCTTGCTTTTATATGATTAGAACTTGCAATTCATCTTAATGCAAATTGCAAGTTTGGTAAATGTATAGCATTATTTACTTCTCCTGCATTGATTGCAGGTTTGGAAAAGGAAGGCAGAGCAATATCTGGCTGATTCTGGCATCCCATATACAATTATAAGGTACACCATTTCTTGTCCTTATTGAGACATATAACGGCTAGGTTTCTTCTTTATATAGTACCTTTTAGTTGGAATAATCTAAAATATTATTGACTGCTTGACTGTTACCTTGGAATGCTATTTTAAATAAAATGTTGATACCTTTAGCCCCATAACCTAAACTGCATCAGAAACACTATCAATCAACACTATAATGTTATCTTAATACCTGGTTGTTGTTAAGACTTCAGCAAGTGTACTGAATTGTATCAAGTAATAATAATGGTAAGACCAAGTATCGTTTCCCAAAAGACTCATGGCCTAAACAATCATGTGATTACTTAACTAATTAAAACTTTGACAAGCAATTTTGGATTTTTTGAATGCAAATAGAGAAAAAGTAAATATGCATGCAAATTGATCAATTGAACATAAACGCAAAGGTGAATGAATGATTTTGAAAATATGAGATGAATATGTTGTTGGGGTTTAGATTTTACCTAGTTTACTCTCATGTATATAACAATTCTTCTTCTTCATTAATGTTAATATCACTTTCTAAACTACTTAAAACCCGATGTCTCGGCGAAGAAAGCCTATCCTTAATTACTAGTTAGTTCACAATGTCTTGTCTCCCTAATAATTAATTCTGCATTACGATTAGAAGCTTAAGATAACCAAGTGTTCTATCCCTATGTCTAGACAATAGTTCCCTTGGGAGAAATTCCCCAAATCTAGATTCCTCCATATGTGTCCATATCACAGAAACCAATAATCATTCCATGAATGAGTTAAACACAGCAAACATAGAGATTGGGAAAAAAACCCTAATAATTAATGAAAGAAGCATATATCAATAATAAGAATCAATTCAATACATGAGAGTTCACAAGGTTACATCATTCCCCAACATCAAATAGAATTTAGTTCTCCATTTTCATGGAGAAACTAGATGTACAATAGAAATAGAATGGAAGATAAACCCTAAAATCCGAAGAGGAATGCTCCCGCATCCAATCCTGCCTCCAGAGAGTCAAAAAGTGTGAATTTGAGCTTCTTCTGCCAAAAGATACAATCCCTAGAGTTCCTGGGTCCTTAAATAGATCACATAAAAAGTCCAAGCTCACGTCGTCGACGCTCAGCGCCCCAACTTAGGGCGCCCAGGTGTGACTGCGAGAGTAGTTGCGCTCAGCGCTCCTGGAAGGGCGCCCAAGCGTGGAACGGCTCGGGAAGACTGGCGCTCAGCGCCCCAAAAGGGCGCCCAGACGTGACTGCGAAGCTTCAGCGCTGAAGGCCTTCAGAAAGGGCAGTCAGACGTCAATGCGAGCCTCTGGCATTGAGGGCCCCTGAAAAGCGCGCTCAGGCGTCCTGCGATTTCCGATTCTGATGCTTTTTCAGTCCTTCCTGAGTTCCAACTCCTTGGTACTTCAACTCCTCTTCCAAATCATCCAAATTTCCTACAAAATCAAGGGAATTAGTGATAAAATCATAAAGTATAACATCAATTCTCTTTATTCTTAAAATGAAGCAAAAACCTGAGTTTAAACAAGTTTCTAAGTCAAAAAGGGTTCATTTAGTATCAAAATTAAGTCACAAATAACGGTGAAATCAACCATTATCAGTTGTCTGGCAGAACACTTCTGAATTTTTGGTGTTAGTTTTTTGACAACGGAAGAAAATGTGATCTCCATGTCACCAAATTCTTGGTGTTAATTGTAAACATCGATTTCATCAATTTATGATCTCGAGTGTGTTTTCATAATTGTTCAATCTGTACCTTGCATTTGCTTTTAAAGAGTTCATAAATCACAAATGATAGAAGTATCTTCTTTTGTAGTATATATTACTTAGAATTAGATAAATTACCCAAGCTTTCAGTATCTACTTTTGTTTGACTGTGTCTTTGTGGCTGATGCAAGGAACCGAATTGTGGTTTCTTCCATAGAGTTTGCTAAAATTAAATGGTAAAATTCGTAGCATATTTGAATTTTTCTTGCTTTGAGCTTTTGGCAATCCTACCATGAAATCATTATTGGCATCTTCCCATAGGGAAAAAGAAACTAGATGTGGGTATAAAGTATACACTTGTATTTTGAGCACGACCTTTGGATGTGACGAGTAAGAGATCACTTTCTGTGCATAATAATAGCAAAATCCATGCTATGCCAATAAGATTTTGTTTGAATAACAGAAACAGCTCAAAGTAGCCTCAAGAACTCCATTATGTGTTGTTTACATTATTGTTTCACATGTTGAACGTTGTGGAACAAACAATCCATTATTTTTGAGAAGGAACACATTTTGTAAAGAGGAATCTTTGCAAGTTCTTTTAGATCATTCATTCCAAATCTCATAAAAATATAGGTCGTCCTACAAGAGTTCCATGAGAACTTTGCTGGAGATTCCACTCTGATATATACATTTTAAGGTTAAAGTAGTGTATGTAGAGGGAAACCTTCACTCGAATTCAAATGTTAAGATAGTATTAGAACATATTCTAGTGATTTCTCAGGCCACCTGCTGTCATTATAACCTACTACAATTATATGACCAGCAATAGATATTCAGTCTTGCAAATTTTGTGCTCAAAATGCCTAATCCTTAAGTGAGAGTGTGTTTGAGGTTCAACTAATAATAAGGCAGAAGTAGTTACATTAGCGTGAGACAACCCTCACCTCTCCAAATTTGACATGTCATGATCAAATTAATTTTGATTATCCAACTTGTGTTGAGCAGAAAGGAATTGGCTTCTTTTCATGAGATTTATTGATCTCATGTTGTTCATGGATATACCATGTTTCCGGTAGCCCAAACGTTTACATTGCTAAGGAGACGAGTCCAAGGACTATTTATATGCACCTTCCTCGTACTTATTGAGGCATCTTTCAGGATCAAAATAATGATGGAGCAACTGAGTTCCAAGCCAGACAACATTTAGTAATTGACTCTAACAATGCTATCTTAATGAACTTGAAATCGAAACATTGATACCAACTATGGGAATGTAAAAGAGATTCAAAAGCGAATATTCCTTCCCTTTAGCCCTTGATTTGGGGCTTATGTTCCGGTAGTTACATTAGTGTAGGAAAACCCTCACCTTATCGAATTGACTTTTACTACCCACACTAATGTATCTAATGAAACTAAGCATTATCAACACCTTGTGTTGGTAAAAAAAGAATAGGCTTGAAGGAAATCTACTCTCTTTTCAAGACTTTTGTTGATCTTATGTTGTTCATTCATACATATTTAATGCCTCATGGTCTGAAAATAATAAGATGAACAGCTTTTGAAATTAAATCACCCCTCTAGTTTGTCATAGATTAAATGATTTCTCTTTGAAACATCCGATTTCTCGCTGAAGTAGGAAAATTGTTTTCCTTCCTGAGAAAGAACATTACCAAGTCCTGAATGTTTGGCCTCACAACTTGATATGTTTTAAAATACTTTGTTGAAGTTCAATATTAATGGGTGCTTTTATCATTTTCTCTTTTAATCGATTTGCAACTTATTTGCCTTAGTTCCCTTAAATGTTTCTCCTTTAAGGCATTTGGTTATAGGAGCAACAACTGTCCTAAACACTGATATGATTTTGCTGTTAGATAGATATTTTGGCCATGAAAACCCTGAACTTCTTGAAAAGAATTGAGTGAAGGCCATAGTGTAATAGCCCGAACGTTAGTTGGATCTACGCTAATTCCTTTGCAAGATATACACAACCTTTGAAAGTTACCTTACCTTTCTATGGTAAAAAGGAACTTCTCGAAATTTGCTATAGATCAATATATTATCAAAATAGACAAGTATAAACTTGCCAATGGAAGTCTTCGGAACATAATTGGAAAGAAAATTGGAATAAAGAGAAGTAAAAATACAACTCAGTGCACCTTAGGAGTTAGAGATCCGTGTAAGATCTATGAAGTCAAGATAGATGTTTTGGAAACTATAAGCCACCCTTATACTTTTAATGAACGATAAACAAAACATTAGATGTATAAAAGTTATGTATTACATGCTAATGTTACTCTATAACTCTAATTACATGCAAGTATCAAAATGTGATAATTCTTTAGTCTCAGGGGTACGCAATCTAATAAAGGTTACTGATATGCAATATCATTTTTGATATTTAGATGGAACTTGTTTTCTCTATTCACCTTTCTAATGAGAATATTAGTTATTATGAACACAGTTTTTTTCTTTCTATTTCTCTAGTATCTAGAGTAGTAGGTGTCTAGGACAGACCCTTAATCTTCCATGTACATTTTGTTGGGTCCATCGGGAAGGAGGTTCGCCAGGGACACAAATACCAACGAAATATGAGTCCAACCACATAAGTGTTTGACACCACTCTCTATCCAAAACTTTAAGGCAATGGGTTAACGAGTCTTTCATCTTTATATAGTACTCTACTTTCATCTTACACTCACACTTGATTCCCAACACGTTTGTATCAGAATTTTATTATAAATAGATGAAAGTGAGAGAGATCAATTAAGCCCTCTAGAAATATTTTATAGTTTCAATCTCAAGTCTTTTCATACTTTTTGTACTGAGTCAGGGCTGGTGGCTTGCAAGACAAAGATGGAGGGCTTAGGGAACTACTTGTAGGGAAGGATGATGAGCTTCTCAAGACAGAAACCAGAACCATAAGTAGAGCTGATGTTGCTGAAGTCTGCATTCAGGTATATTATTTACATCATTAACTTTGCATAGAAACAGAGTGCAAAATAAAATATTCCACCATTTTTTAATTACTTCTCAATTCTCACCATTTAGTTGGTTTAACAGGCTCTAGATTATGAGGAGGCCAAATTCAAGGCATTTGACTTGGCATCAAAACCTGAGGGAGCTGGTTCTCCAACAAAGGACTTTAAGGCTTTATTTTCCCAGATCACTACTCGGTTTTAATTTTGAATGTTGTTATCATGATCCATAGATCCATCTTGTCTGCATTTGGGATTGAACCAAAGCATATTTACTTTATTTCTTGGCAATTTATTAAAGAATTGTTTTAATGCAAATTATAGACTTCACTGCTACTGCAGGCCTTGAGAAAAACAATGTCTAGTAATCAGCGGATCATGCTGTCACTTTCAGCGGATCATGTATATTGCTGAATGTTTCAATTGCATTATATGATAAAATTATAAAAGTAGTTTTCATGGGAACAAGATTGAACTGTCTGTATCTCGAGTCTTCTGATGTTTCCTGGTTTGTAACACTGACCAACTTACTAGAAAATACAATCCTAATAACAATAATAATTAAAATTAAATGTTTTTATTTTTTAAACTTTGACACGAAATTAAAATTTGTGTATGTCTTAAATTTTTATATATTTTAATTTTTAAAATTTAAAAATAATAGATATAATTTTTTTAAAATAATAGTGTTAATTATTTTGGACTTGTTAAAAAATGTACCATTTAAGTTAAAATTTATTAACATAATATAAACAATTCAAGAAAGATAAACAAATTCTTATTCTACGTTAAAATTTAGAAAGTAAAAATATATTTAACTCAATAAACTTGTTATTTTGCACTTGATGCCTTTATTTAAAGTATCAGTATTAATCTTGTGTAAGTTCAGACCCCATTAGCTGTTAGGTTTTATTTTAAGTTTTAATCACTGTAGGAGTATAACTTATGTGTAAGTTCAGATCCCATTAGCAGTTAAGTTTTGATACCTGGTGAGAACACTCCGAGAAAAAAGAAATTATGAGTGAAATGGTGAACTTGGTCTATGAATGTATGGGGTGCTGTAAAACATACACCAAATAAACTCTGTTTGAAATTTTGTTGGACTAATAATTAAATTGTAATTTTAAGAAACTATGTAGATATTAAAAAAAAAATAGAGGTTTGCTTTTGCATAGGGATGTATTTTAAAATGAGAACTAATGGAGTAAATAAATAGGTAAATTATTTACTAAGATAATAGCAACTTGATCTCCTTGTCGGAAGCACATGCACTTCAACACTGGGCACATGTGCCCACCAATTTCAGTGACAGGAGAAAGATTTTGTTTGTCTGTCCAGTAACAGAATGACATATTTAAGAATCTTAGTTGCCATTATCTCAAGTAAAAGTTGACTTTGAAAGGCGTGATTATATTAAGTTTTTCCATTAATAAAGTTGATTTTAGTGGAGGATTTACTAAATTTTCACTACGGTTCACTAGTGCAAAAACATTGTTTAATGTCACATGTTAGACGTCAGTTAAGGATAAGAGTGACGTATATTGATGACCGGTGGCATTTTCATAAATAAGTTGGCAATATAGGCATCCATTAAGTAGATCTCCGACGTCTATAGAATTTTAGACGTCGCCTCTTCCAGTCTGACGTCTACATTTCTGACCGTTAGGTGAAAAGTCATTTCATTTCACCTTATAGACGTTGGTTCCTTGGGGGCCCCGACGTCTATATGGCGAAAATTAATGTTGCTCACCTACCTATCAAACGTATAGACGTCAGGCTCCTGCAAATTGACGCCTATATGTCTGCCTTGTAGACGACGGATCCTGCCACATTGACGGGCCCCGATGTATATATGGCAGAAATTAATGCTATTCACCAACTTGTTAGACATATAGACGTCAGCTCCCGCCACATTGACGTCTATATACAATTATAGACATCACTTGCCTCAGGTACCGACGTTTATAGTCCTATCAAGTATGTGAAAAGTCATTCGTTTCCGCGCACTAGACGTCTCATCCTGCCAAGCCAACATCTATATACAACAGAAATATTAATTTTTAAATCGAATGGAGGTCATATTAGTCAGGCGTCCGACGTATTTTCTATTTTAAACGTCAGTTCTGTGTACAACAGACGTCTAATTTCTTGTTCAATAACACTGCGAACCAGTAAGTTTACGAACCAACACTTTGACCGTCTTTGCCTTTTCTCTCTGCTACTCTGCATTTCCATGTAAGTTTCATCTCCTTTTAACTATTTAAAGTTGTTTTTACTCCAATTAAAGTAATCTTTGATGTATTATCTCTCATTTGAACCGATTAAAATGACTTTTCGTTGTGTTTTGGTGCGGTTTTTTGTTGTGTCTTTGTGTAGCGTAGTGCACCTTCTCCCTTTGCTAGTTTCCTCGTAAGGAAAACTTGAGTTTTTTGGATTTCTCACGGCATTTCAATCTAAGGACGAACTTGGGTTGTTGCCTAGGTCCATTCCGACCGCCAACGAGAAAGTATACGGTATTCTCACCGTATTCTTTTTCATTGGCGGTCGGAATGGACCTAGGCAACGACCCAAGTTTGTCTTAGGGTTGAAATGCCATGAGAAGTCCAAAAGATGCAACTTTTTCTTACGAAGAAACTAGCAAAGGAAGGAGGTGCTACTACGCTACCCCAAGACACGACAAAAACCGCACCAAAACACAACGATCACTTCATAGACGTCGGTTAATGTACAAACTGACGTCGATGATGTCCCAAAGACGCCGATTAATGCAACGTTTGACGGTTTTATAGACGTCCGAGGTTTTACAGACTGACGTTTAAGTTAAGATTAGACGTCGGTTAGCGCATTGTCGGATGTCCTTGTAGACGTCGGGGTATTGAACCGAACCGACGTCTATATCGACGTCACACCTGCGAAAAACCGACGTTCCATTAATGTCACCCGTATAGACGTCGGTTCTGTTGCTGACGTTAAAAGCCCAAAATAACTGACCTCTAAAGCCGTTTCTGCAGTAGTGGTTGCACTTTGAAATGTTATTTTACTTCACCAAATAAATAAGTTGAAATGAGAAAGGAGTTCAATTTTATCATAACATCCCAATTATATACAATACAAAATTAATTCCACTATTTCATTCCATTCCTACTCATGTTTTTCCGTAAATCCAATCATTGTTGAAAGGAGTTAGAATTGTGAATATAAAACATTACAATCAAGAAAGGAATTGAACCCTCCGAAATTTCTTTTGCAAAATCATTGTTTGACGTACTGTAGTCTGTCAAATTATCAATCAGACATGTTTTTGTTCCATCAAAATGTCCAAAGAATAACCCAACCTTTTCCATTGAAGAATTCTCCTGATATATAAATTCCAACCATGCTGTTTGTTGACTTACATCACACCTTTCAATTATTGTGATCTTAGTGTTGTTTTTATTTATGCGTGCATCATTAGTTTTCTGCTACGCATGTGGAGAACTGCAATTTCATTTCCTTCTCTTTTTCTTGTGTTGGAGATAAACTTCAACATATAGTAAGTTTAACTTTTAATAATTGCGTAAAAACAAATTTTTAAGCATATTTAGGACTTTTTTTAACTAGTACTTTTAATTAGTTTTATGAAAATTAACAACTTCATTATATATATTAGTTGACCATTTATAATTAAAAAGATAACATTTGTAATTAAATCATATTATGAGAACAAACATGTTATTATTAACTTCATTAAATCACTTTACTTTTACTTTTAAATATGTCATACAATCACTAGTGCTAAGTTCCTTATATTAAACGAAAATCGTAATTTAAAAAAACACAGTGACATATAAGTAAATAAAATGAAGGTTTAATAGTCAATTTTGTCCCCAGTTTCATTGACAAATCCCTATTTAGTCCTTCGTTTTAAAAGTGTTTGAAATGGATCCTCACTTTTAAAATTTTGAGTCAAATTAGTCCCTTCCGTTAAATAGAAACAAACGGCGTTAAGGGTTTGATGATTTGACAGAAGACATATTATTTTATAAATATATTTATGCGGACTTGTTACTAAATGGGTGCAGAGATAAAATTTAGAGATGCACTTGATATTTTCCAAGCGAGGCCCAGGCCCTCTAGGGTTTCTTTTTTTTTTCTTTTTCAGAAACGAAGGTCTCTTCTCCACCTTCCTTAGCGGCAGCTCTGCCCTTCGCATGACCAATGTCGCGGTGCCTTCCTCTGGACAACCAAAATTGTTGCCGGCGGCACCGATCGTTGCCAGAAACACCGTCAGCCACTACACCACCAGTTCACTTAAAAATCAATGTCATTTTCACAATTGACCCCTATGTGTAGAAACTTTGCCTGAACTTCCCACATATGTGGCCTTTACTCCCAGTGTTGTTTATGCACAATGAGTTTTACATAGAATTGTTCTTTGCTATGGAGTTCGATATAAATGTGATAATCAATGCCTGAAAATCACTTGTATGTCCAATAAGTCTTAGAAAAATGGTTCACTTAAAAATCAATGTCATTTTCATAGTCTCCTTCTTCCACTCAACTCAACATTTTTACTCTATCCTATCTCTTTTTTATTTTAATTTTTTTCTGTTTCAAGATTTATTATATTATGTATTGGTCTGGATTTGCTTTCCGTTGAGAATTAAGAGAAGAACATTTTCCTCTTCAAATGAATATTTGAGGTTCTGGAAATCAAATTTGCAGAGTAGTGGTATAGTCACAATTAAAACCGCAAATTGATTTTGTCGATTTGTTATTTGCTTGATGAAAGTGTTGTGTTTGCTTGATGAAACCGCGAGGGATTGGAGGAAGGGGATGTCGTGGCGAACAACGCCGCATTTCTCGATGACATGGCGGGTGACGACGAAGGAGAGTGTGTGAGCAGCGAAGAGCGCGGAGAAGTCAAGGGAGAAGTCAGGGATGGTAAGGTTGGGTGCAGGGGGAGGGGCATTGGGGTATGGTGTGGGGTATTTGCGGTGGTGTTCTTCGACGAGTTCCAGGGCCAAACCTCTCTCATGACCAGCTACACCCTCCTCTGGAAGGAGCTCTCCGACCACTTTTCCTCTCTCGAGGAGGACATCAAGCCCAAATCCGAAGCTCTGAAACGCAAGATGCGCACTTACACATCATCATTCACAAATCAATATAGTGACATGTTATCAATATCTGATGCCACATCATTAATGCTTTAACTCCATTTGGTGATACCTAACATAAGGGACAAATTTGACGCACATTTTATTAACTGTAGACATATTTCAAAAACTTTTAAAAATGAGGACTGATTTGACATTATGCAACGAAAGTGGGGACGAAAGAGGCTATTAAACCTAAAATGAACTTAATAACGATGTTAATAGGTTAAACTATCGTGGAAAATAAAATGACGACGATTAATAGATGGTATCATTGTTGAAATGTTTTTACAGGTCAAATGATGACAGTTATGGTTTTTTCCTCTCCCAAAAATTTCACCTCTTGTTCGCTCCTCTTCATCTCCCTCATTCCACTATTCATCCTCTCTCTATCGCTGACTTTTCCAAATAAGTCAAATGAAATATTAACACAAAAACCAGAAAGGAGTAATAAAAAAGGAAGGAGAATATCAAAAAGGAATTCTACAAATTTCATTTGTCCTTTCTCAATCATTAAATGTGTCTTTATAGCACCATACATACAACATGCAATGTAGAAAAAGGAATAAAGTTTGTTAGACATGTGCCCTCCTGCCTAACCAATTCCTATAGATATTGCCACTTAATCATTTGGTTACATAATCCTTGAGGTAAATGGGTTTCTTTCGAATTCGTTGAGGTCTTGCATCATTTTCTACTTCCTATTAAATATTCTCTAAATTTGGTTGTTCATTCTCTAGATTTGGTTGTTCATTCTCTAGATTTGGTTGTTCAACCATAATGGGCCTGTTAGGAGAAGTGGGTCTAACATCTCCTCCTTCTTCGAGATTCACCTTGTCCTCAAGGTGGAATTGGGCTTGAATATGTGCCCATGGTTCCCAGGTGGCCTCTTCCAAAGGAAGGCTCGATTGATTGTCTTCAATGTTAGGGGGAAGACTTAGTGGTTGAGGAAAAGGTAGAGGGCCCTAGTGAGGCCTAGGCAGGCTCACATGGAACACATTATGTATCCTGGCAGTACAAGGAAGGTCCAATTTGTAGGCCACATCACTTATTTTTTCAAGAACTCGATAAGGACCGAAGAACTTTGTTTGCAATTTGCCAAGGTATTGACCAGTGAGGGAGTGTTGGCAACATGGACGAAGCCTCACATAAACCCAATCATCGATATTGATGTGAACATCATGCCGGTGGGAGTCTGCTCAATGTTTCATAGCCTACTATGCTTTGAGAAGATTAGTCTGCAATTTGCGAATAATTTCTTCACGGGAGTTAATTTCAAACTGGGTTACAACATTGGTAGTATCCTTAGCCAAAGTTTAAAGGATGTTTGGTGAAGGATGGCCAAACATAACTTCGAAAGAAGTGAAACCAATAAAGGAATTAATGATGGTGTTGAAGCACCACTCTACCCAAGGAAGGAATTTGCCCCATAAAGATGGTCTGTAATGGACAAAACAATGCAAATACTATTGAAGAATCTTATTTGAGACCTCGGTTTGTCCGTCCATTTTAGGATGGTATGCTGTGGACATGTCCAACTTGGTGTCACTCAAACGAAAGAGTTCCCTCCAAAAGTGACTAAGAAATATAGGATCGTGGTCTGAAATTAAGCTTTAAGGAAGGCCATGTAATTTTCACACCATATTAGTGAAGAGATCCACAACCTTAGTGGCGAGGTAGCATACCAAAATGTGCACCTTTAGAAAATCGATCCACCATAACCAATATAGTAGAACGACCCTGATATGGGGGCAATCCAATTATGAAGTCTAGAGAGAGATCCTCCTAGCAACGTGACGGAGGAGGGATAGGTTGTAACAAGCTTGAGGAACGTTGGGTGGGAATCTTCATTTGTTGACAAGTGGTGCAATGAGCAACGAAAGAGATGACGTCTTTCCTCATACAATCCCAATAAAAGTTAACTTGGATTTTAGCCGATGTACGAGTATCCCCTGGGTGACCAGGCAAAGGTGTCGAGTGAAACTCTTGGAGGAGAAAGGGAATCATGAAGCAAGACTTGGGAATCATGTTTTGTTGAATGGAAAAGTCAGGGAACATGGAGGGGTCCTACAAAATATTACTCTTAAGATCCAAGAAAGTAGCATCAAAATCGAGAGTGTGCTTAAGATCTTGGAAAAATTCCATGTGAGACACAAAAAATGAGGAAAAATGAGTCTACATTAGGTGAAACACAAGAAAGTGCATCAATAATAGTGTTTGGTTTTCCTAGTTTATAGTGTATCTCAAAGTCGAACTCCAATAGTTTGGCTAATAGGACTACTGGTCAGGAGTTAGGACAATTTGAGATAGCAATACCTCGATGGCCTACTGATCAAGATAGATGATGACCTGGCAATCGAGCAAGTATTGGCACCATTTCTAAATAGCATATGTGATAACATATATTTCCCTTATGTACGTTGATGAATGCAACAATTTAGGACAAAATTGCCTACTAAAAAATGCAATTTGGTGTCCCTCCTGTGATAAAATGACCCTTATACCAAAACCAAAGGCATCTGTCTAAATAGTGAAAACTAGATCAAACCATGGCAGAGCCAAAACTTGGGTAGTAGTAAGAATGGTTTTAAGTTTCTCAAAAGTCGTAGTAGCTGAAGTAGACTAGCTAAAGTTATCCTTCTTAAGTAAATCAGTTAAGGCAGAAGTAATAGAGGCATACCCCTTTACAAATCGATAGTAAAACCCTTTGAGTCCAAGAAAATCACGTAAGGACTTCAGAGGGGTTGTAACGGCTAATCGACAATATCTTGGACCTTTGAAGGATATGCTGTGACACCCTATGACGAGACTACATGACCCAAATATTGAATCAATTGTTTCCTGATGAAACACTTAGAACCCTTGAGACGAAAACTATTCGCAAGGAGCAATTTGAAGATTGTTTCCAAGTGAGAGATGTGGTCCTCCAAGGTGGGGTTGTCTACTTGAATATCATAAAAATAACAATAATAAAACGACGTAAATGAGGGCAAAACAGATCATTCATGGTAGGTTGAAAGGTGGATGGTGCATTGTACAATCCGAAGGCATGACCTTGAACTCGAAGTGGTCGATGTGAGTGTGGAACGTCGTTACGATGATTTGGTGGAAACCCGCAAAAAAGTCTATTTTCGAGAACCATGTAGCATTGCCAAGTTCATCCAAAAGCTCATCCACGGTAGGAATCGAAAATTTGTCCTTAATGGTGATGGCATTGAGGACAGAGTAATCAATGCAAAATCTCCATGTATCGTCCTTCTTCTTGACAAGAAGAACACTGGAAGAATAAGGACTTGTGCTTGGTGTAATGAATCTCAAGTCTTGTATCTTTTAAACCTGATGCTCAATTTCTTGCTTCTAAAAATATGGGTATCAGTAAGGGCGCACTGAAATAGGAGCAATGTTGGGTAAAAGGGTGATGGAATGATCGGTGTAACGAGATGGGGGGAAGGGTGGTTGATGGGGAAAATAGAGCAGAGTAGGTGGTGAGTATGTTTTCTAGTTGGGGAATAGAAGATGAAGGGATAACAATATTAGAAGGCAAAGGATGAATATGTGAAGTGGGATAATGGATGGATGGAGAAGGCTCGAGTTTTAGTTGAAAGAGTGCTTCTACTCTGTTGGTGTGTTGTAGGTGTTTAAGTTGGTGGGTTGTTATAGGTTTAAGGTTTGGATCTTGTTCCCCCTTGAGTTCTATCATCTTACCCTCCCACATAAATCTCATGAAAGGCCCACTATAGTCCATAATGAATGGGCTAACTTGAGTACGACATTGGATCCCTAATACTACATCAATGTCAGATAGATTAAACGAATATAAGTCAGTAGGGAATTCGAGAGAGGCTAAGGTAATGTGGGCCTTAGGGCAAAAAGTAGTCCAAGGTAAAAATTCCTCATTCCTCACCATGACTCTTAGTGGGCTAGAGGTGGGCTTAAATGCAAGGTTAAGAAAATGAGCTACCTTAGTCTGAATGAAGTTGTGAGTTACACCACTATCAAACGTGTCCTGTACTTCATAACCATTAATAAAGCCTGTGACCCGAAAGGTTCTAGGGGTCCCATGACCCGAAAAAGAGTGGAAGTTGATCCACCCTACTTCCAAAGATAGGTTATCTGGTGGGTCATAGTCTAATTTCGTGGGTGGCTAGGAGACATCATCAGGGTCAGAAACGATGAGCAAGATGAAATGAGACTGATAACGGTCTAAAAACCGTTATTTTCATGCTTAAATTGATATCAAAATACACCCTTTATGGCTTAGAATGATCTTAGAATCAAGTAAAACACTTGAGTTGAGTCATTTGAGAGTCAAAAGCTGTTTTTAGAGATATTATGCTTGTTTTGCATTGTTTTGCAGGGTTTTGATGAGAATTAAGGATGGAATTGAAGAAGGAAGGTCTTAGACTCAAGGAAGAAGATGAAAAATGAAGAAAAGATGAGTCTATGCACCGCTCAGCGTCAAAATGCACCGCTGAGCGCCATGATTCGAGGGAAAGCCACTGTTTGGCGCCTAGGCGGTGACGCTGAGCGTCCAAGGCGATTAGAGGCAACCACTGAGCGGTACAATACGACATTGAACGGTGGTCTGTTGGGCTTGGGCCTAAATTCTGTTACTTTTTTGTGCTATATATGTCCCTAGTGCGATTTGAGAATTATTCTTTTGGCACAAGAAGACGTCCATAGATGTTCTACACTCCTTGGAGAAGATTTCTTGGATGCTTAGGCTCCAATTTATCATATCTAAGGTTTGCTTTTCCATTCTTTCATTGTATTTCATCTAGTTTCACCATGTCGATGGTGAGCTAAACCCTTTGTTGTTGGGGAACAATGTAATCTTTTGAAACTGTCTTATATTGAAATTCTTGTTTTATTCATATGCTTGCATATGCTTTTATTATCAATTGTTGGGTTTCTTATCTATGCCCTATGCTATTATCGTTTAACTCATTCGATAAATAGATGTTTGCCTTTGTCAATACGGGGACGTACGGGGAAGTCATGAACTGATAGGGAATTCCTTGATTAAGCAATACCACCTAGGGATAGGGGGTAGGACGATCAATTGTATTTTGCTTCTGTGGTACTTGCATTGCTAGTTACTAGGGGAGACTAGGGATAGTAAGCCAGTAACTAGTAGTAGGCTCTTCTCACCGAGGGATCGGGTTTAGGGTAGACTAAGAAAGTTTGCATGACAATTGGATAATAAAGCGAATTTAATAAGAAGTATAGATATAAGAGAGTGGATAAGATGAAATTGTAAACCCCAACAACTCCATTCGTCCATACCTTTTTCTTGCCAATTGAATCACTTGCATTTTCATGTTTACTTTTTGTTTTTGCATTCAAACCACAAGTAAATTTTCTCTTTCAAGTCTTATAAGATTGATTTACACGAAAGATAAGGCCTTTGAGTCCTTTGGGAAAATGATATTGGGTTTACCAATTATATTACTTGATACGATCTGGTACACTTGTCAGGGTCTTAATAGGGACTTACAACGATGGCCACATGTATACCTTTCATCACAATTATAGCAAAGGTACTTGTCACGACGTTCCTGCATTTAAGCTTTAGTGAGGTGTTTGATGGGTAGTATAGAAGGAGGTGTGGGAAGTAGTGATGGCAGTGGTTTCGAGGTAGTAGAAGAGATGGTTAGTGGTATGATAAAGGTTGAAAAATCGTTATTTTTATACTTAATTTTGATACTTAATGCACCCTTTTTGACTTAGAAACTTGCTTGGACTCATGATTTTGCTTTAGTTTTGTGAATAAGAGAGCTGAGGATATGCTATGATTTTATCAATATATTCCCTTGATTTTGTACGTTATTGGAATGATTGGAAAGAAGGGTTAAAGTATCAAGGAGTTGCAGTGCATAAAACTCAACCAAAATGTAGAAAAGTCAACCAACAAACCAGAAAAGTCAACTAGTCAACCAAAAAAGTCAACCAGTCAACCAGAATGCTGAAAAGTCAACCAGAGTGCAGTTTTGTGGCATTGAGCGGTGACCCAGCGCTGAGCAGTGGCGCTAAGCACTAGTTTTTCCTGTTTTTCACTATTTTTTCACCTGCGCGCCACTGTTGGGCGCCATTTTGGGTGTCGCACCTACCGCTGAGCGGTAGCCCAGCGCTGAGTGCTAGTTTCTTGGGCTTGGGCCAATTTTTCTGTTATTTTTCTGTGCTATATATTGATTTGGACGAACCAGAAGATGTATCTTTTGACAGAAAGAGGCGCTGAAACACTTTCTTCACCCCTCAAACTCTTTTTCATACAATAAAAGCATGATACAACATTTGTGTTCCTATAAGTTGTTCCTTTTTCTACCTAAGTTCTACGGGTTCTATTATTATGTTTATTTTTAATTTTAAGAACATACTTATTTTTAACAACCTTATTTTCATTATTTTTACTACATTCTCCTAAGGTTGTTTGTTCTAGTGGTTTCTTAAAATTTTCATAAGATGCACATTCAGCATTACTAGTAAATTTACCCTTTTCAAAAAGATAAAGCTTTATTTTTCAAATTTTTATTTTCTTCAAAAATATTTTTAAAATTAAATTTTAAATTTTTATTTTCTTCAAAAATATTTTCAAAATTTAATTTTAAATTTTTGAAATCCTTTTTCAATTTCTTATGAGCTTTATTTAATTTTTCAAATTCTACAATTAAAGCAGCATAAGTTTCATGCAATTCACTTTCACTATATTGGCTATAATTATCAGAATCGCTAGATGTACTTAGTTGGCTTCCAGCGTCGTCGTCTGCCACTAAACAGATGTTTTTATCTTCATCAGATTCGCTCAAATCAAAAATTGTTTCATTGTCATCGTCCCATGCGATTTAGGCTTTCTTTTTCTTGAAGAACTTCTTTTCCTTTATTTCTTCATTCTTCTTTTGATTTGGGCAGTTAGCTTTTAAGTGCCCCGTTTCTTCGCAACCATAACATTTATAATGTGAGGAAGATCCTTGATTTTCTTTTTTTTCGAATTTTAATCTTCCTTTGTCTTTTGATTTCTTGAACTTGTTGAGCCTTTTTATCATGAGTCTCAAATTTTCTTCATCTTCTGAGTCTTCATCTTCTATTTTGTTCTTACTTCTTTCTACCTCTGATTTTAAGGCTAGACTCTTTTTCTTAGTTTTGGCTTTTGCTTCTTCTTGATCTAGTCTTCCAAGAACAAGCTCATGCTCCCTCAACTTTCCAAATAATGCCGCCATAGTCATTGTGTTGAGATTTTATGACTCAGAAATTGCAGTGACTTTCGGTTGCCATGACCTGTCTAAAGATTTCAAAAATTTTATGTTAAGCTCGTCATTTTCGAAAGACTTACTTAGTCTAACGAGATGGTTTACGATGTTGGTGAAGCGTTTCTGAATGTCTGATATTGTTTCTCCTTGCTTCATCCTGAACATTTTGTATTCCTGGATCAAGGTATTCTTTCTCGCTCTCTTTACATCATATGTACCTTCGTGGGTTACTCTCACCACTTCCCACATTTCTTGAGCAGTCTTACAAACAGAGATCCTGTAAAACTCGTCAATAGTTAAAGCAGATGAAATAATATTACGAGCTTTTACATCATTTTGAAACCTTTTCTTTTCTTCAGCGGTCCATTGAACACAGAGCTTTGGTTCCTGCAAATTGTCAGTAGGAACAAACGAACCAAATAAAATAACATCCCAAATCTCACAATCAATAGACTCAATAAATATTTGTATTCTAACCTTCCAGAATGCATAATTTTCACCTGTGAATAGGGGTGGTCTATTGATAGAAGCACCATCTACAAAGGTTTGATATGATCCTGCCATTTGAATAACTATCATGCCAATTGTCAGAGCGGATGCAGCGGAATGGTTAGCGTGGAATAACAAACCAAGAAGGGTTTTAATATAAATGTGTGCCTTTTAATTTCTTCTCAATATATCTTACTATGCAAATAATAAATATAAATAAAAGAGTAAGGTTGAGAGAAATTTGCACAGGTGAATTTTATACTGGTTCGGATCTTACCAATCCTACGTCCAGTCGCTTATCTCAAATCAAGATAAACAGTTCACCAAGTACAAAACAATTACAAACTACATTCACAAAGAAACAATTTGTAAAAGTTTAGAAACCAACTATCTTGATACCACAAGAGATGAACCTGCACCTCCTTTGAGTCTTCACAAAGGATGAAACACCTTCTCCGAATACTTCACAAAGGATGAAACACCTATGAAAGTGTAATATATTATAAGCAACCTCAACCCCACATATTTTATTTAAAAGATATGTTGATAAGTTTCTTACTACTATTCTTAAAACAACTAAAATGATAATGATAATAATTGTATGAAAGATGTATGATGTATTATTTTATTCTTTCATTCCTAGTATGATATTACCATTAGAAATATTTGTTAGATGCATGATGTCTATTTTAGTTTGTAATTTGAAGCATTTGTTAAGATTAAGTCTAGAGGTGTTTAACCTTCAACAAAGAAAACTAATTGCGATAACTATCTACAAAACATAAATGTGGATCAAAGTTGGATTAATTTACCATGTATATAAGTGACGAGTATGAGAGAGCAGTGAAGGAGTTTATATAGTTCACTCAATGTCATGTTAGTAGTATAGAAAAAGAAAAGTAAGGATGAGATGTCCTTGTGTGGATTGTTTGAATGTGAGAAGATTGGATGTTTTCGAAATTAGAGAACATTTTTTATGCGATGGATTTCTGAAGTATTATACAACATAGACGTGACATGGTGAATTGTTAAATATACAAAGTGTGTCTGAAACACATGAATTTGATGATTGAACAATGAACGATAGATTAAAGGATATGATTTTTGAAAGGTTATAAAACATATCCAGTTTATGAAAAAATCACATCATATGAACAATTAAAACATGAGAGGAAAAGAGTTTACCTTGCTCCATATATAGATAAGTAGTTTATCCTTATCTTTGATTCCATAATATATAGTTTTTGTATTTTAAATATCTATTAACTATTTTTTAATGAAATCGTCATTGGCAGTTGCTAGTTTTATTAGTACTAGAGCGTACAACTTTATGGTTTTTCTCTTCACATAGAAAGTTTTCTTTTATTGAAAAGTATAGTAGATACATAAATATATTTTATGAAACGTCTACTATTACATTGACCTTCAATATACAATGTCATGTTTTCTAACATTGAATATTTTAATTTTAGTGCTTTTAATGGACATTGTATATTGAGTGGTAAATCAACTACCAACACTAAAAAGGTCACATGGATTTCGCTCAAAGTATTTATATTATATCATTCATTTATTGTTTGTATTATCATTTATCTAAATAATTTTATTATGGATGTAGTGCAATAAATAAATTCGAACTATGAGTGTGGCTATTAAGTCATATAAGATAACAACCATTGTACAAGCCAATTATCAATCTATTTTTAACTTTCATATATTAATTTTAACATTAATTAATTTTGACAGAATTTTAAAGACCAACAATCATTTAATGAAAAAGCATTAACCTATATAGCAAGTATGGGCAAAATATTTTCTTACTAGATATAAGAATATAGAGTAGATTGCGTTAGAGTTGGTTTGTAATACTTTTATATATATTAGTTAGTTATTTATTTAACTTTTGATATCATTAAAATGACTGTTTAAATGTTTTTAAACTGTTTGAATGTATTAACTATTTGATAGAATTGTAGTAAGACAAAATTGTAAACACTATATTAAAACAAAAATCATATTTCACACAGTTATAGTTATAGCCAAAATCGTCGTGGTTTCATAATCCTACGTTTTTTATATTTTACATTTTTATATCCATTACGACAGTTCTAACATTTGACTCCACAACGACTCTAGACCGATCTTTCTACCACCCCCGCTCTATTTTCTAAATTTTTCTCTTCTTAAGCTTAAACAATGAATGACGACAATGCTTGAGAGCAATCGTGGTTTGAGAAAAAATGAGTTATTTTGTCATGATTTTTAATGACAGCGGTTTCAATGACAATTTATAGCCGCAGTAAACTTTGATGTGCATGAATGAAGCAACTGGTAGTTGTTTTTTTATGCTTTTTTTATTCAATGATTTGCTGAGACATGAATCATACATTATACACTAAAATCTCATCCCTTAACGTAATAAATTCTTCTAATGGTTTCACCTTTTCTTCATTGTTTAGATTTTATTTGGTGTAAGAGAAATAAATAGAAAGAGCGAAGAAGAGAGTAAAAGCATCACATCTATCACTTTCTCTTCTGATCTCTTACTTCACCTTCAATCCACTCAAAAAGAAATGAACGTCTATATCTCATCCTTATGAAAACAGTTTATTCCTGCACCACATTCCACTCACCTTGCTTGTAAAATCTATAAGAACCTTTCCGAAGACAAAAAGGAAAAAGTTAAATTCCTCATGTGAATCTTCAAAGCCGCATCAAACACATGAGGTCCCCACTACGAGGTCCACCACTATAAAATGCTCTATCCCATTAGGTTATACATGCATTAACAATAGACTTTTGAGTCCACTATAATTGTTTAAAGTAAACGTTCTACATTATGTTTGAGACGTTCAAACACTTTCAAGACACGACAACACAAGGTGCAACATTATACTTCACACAGTTATTCAAGGATAAGGAATCAAAAACTAAGTCCTTAACAAATTGTGAAAGTAGAATGTATAAAATAGAATTTCTTCTTATGCACTTTCAATAGCTTCAAGTTACAAGAATGAGCTAGTGGTGAAAGGTTTCAATAGCGTCCTAGGAACGTGTTCAAATCATCGTGCCACCACTGTTCTATAGAACAACTTTCACCAGCTATCCACCAAAGGAAAAGCCAAATGGTGAATTGTGAATGATGAATGATGACCAACTATAGATTTGAGTACGGGTCCAAATAAGTAGTAAATGTAAACCTCAAATGAAATCATAAATTGAGAAAATGTTTCTCCAGTAATAATTCAACAAGGAAACTCTACCGGGAACAGGGTTCAAATTTCTATATAGTGGGCCCCACCATCCATTATGGGTCAAATGTTGAAACAAGTCTTCAAAAGCAAATGTGAAGAGATCTACAATTTTCACATCACTTCCAGACTTGACCAATTGCAGCATCAAAGCTAGGTAGACCTAGTCAAACTTTTGCCCTTGACACAGCTGGAATAGCAACATGCCATCTGGTGTGCAACATGTCTCCCAAAGTAAATATTCCATTAATGGTTAGGAGGAAATACACAAGCCATTATCTTCAGTTATGTAGTAAACTATCAGAAATATTAAGGTAGAAAGCTCAAAATGAGTTACAGCAATAATTGTTCTTGTTACATGCTAAATTCATCTGCCACATTAGATTGGATCATGAGAATAAGACAGCCCTCACGTGAGGTATCATAAAACAGAATTCAAAATGATCTATAGGAATAATATGGATTATCTACTGTCATACCAGGCTATTCAGTAATCCTGTTTTCCCCAACTGAACTCAGATTGAACCCTTACTTTTATCTTGAACCCTGTATTGGACACACCCAGAACAATTATGAAATTGAAGTTAGTTCAAGATATATCAAACAACAATGAAATAAACCAGCATTCTTGGACAGAACTGAGAAAGTACCTGAGCTTCTCAAGAGTCAAACCAATTTGCAAAGCCCTAGTGAGATGCACTTGTACCATCTTGGTTAGTCATGCTGGTTTCCAACAAGAAAGGGCATAAACAATCCGCCCCTTCCAACCTTGCAACAACCACTGGCTATCTTCATCAATAACAAAATCCTTGTGGTAGCTAGTTGATACTTTCTCTATTGCCCTCTTTACTAAAGCATGTTCAAAAGATTGTTGTGAAAATCCAGCCCTAAGAATCCGGGCTTGCCACTGCCTATATGTCTCTGGCCTCTCCACTCTCTCACACCCTTCACAAGCTATGACATTCAATGCTTCCCTGCCAAAAATCTCTTTCTCTATTAGCATCCTCTCCCAGTCCTCTTGAGGCACAATAGTTTCAAGCATGTCAAAAAGTGAAGAGTAGTGAAACAGTGCCTCCCTGAATCGAGTAACAAAGAAAGGCGCATTAAAGGCCCCGTTAGTAATGCCATGAATGAATAAATCCGGGTTGATCTTCCTTATCAAACTGAGGAATTTGTTCCTCGGACTGTCCACGAGCACAGATTCATCAAGCACATTTTTACCACGATAAAAACAGGTGACAACAAGGTATTCCTCCCTATCAATCTTCAGTTCCTCAAGCTGAATTGTTTCCCACTTTTTTGCTATAGCATTATACTCAAATGGCACCTTAAATGATTCAGCATAAGCTGCCAAGCGGCGTCCAGTTTCTACAATTCTCTCAGCAGGCCTGAAACCAGGTTGTGGGAAGTCTATTCCTGTAATTCGAAGTTTAGGTGGTCCTCCAACTACTAATGAAAGTCTCTGAATAAAAGTAGGCCATTGGAAACCATAAAGGATACCAAAATCTATAACATGGACTCTTGCTGAATTTGTGGAAGATTCTCTTATTGTGACATTAGAGATAAAACTAGACATCTTCCTAAAAGGGCAAGCAGCAAGATACAGATGATAGGCCTTCAGAAAATCAGCAGCTGATGTTCTTTTGCTCACAAGTCCTTTATAAATTTGGCTACCAGTTCCAGCCAAGCGCGCTTCAAGGCCATCAGCAAAGATATGGGCCAACCTCTGATTTCCATCCCCAAAAGGGCTTGAGTGCTTCCTGATCCGCTTTAGAAACTCATGTGCGCCACTATAGTCATCTGCTGCAACAGCTTGTGCACAAAGAACCAAAAGTGTTCTCAAATCAATCACTTCCTTTTTCCCATTTTGTTTCTTACTACGTCCCTTACCACTGTTGGGAGCCTTTGATTTACCATTTGACAGTGCTATCTTGTCATTCTTAGTTTGCAAAGCCTCACGACGGGCCATCAAAACCTTCTTACCATCCCCTAAACTATGAAGCAGGATTACATCAATAGAAGATGATGTCAATGTAGGTTCAGAGAAAATTGCAGCTTGCTTGCTGCTTCTATTTTCTTCAACATCCACCTCTTCCCTGAGATGATGTTTCCTTCCTTTGGACCCAGCAAAAAAAGACACCCCCATATCCTTCTCCACCTTAACTGACAATTCATCGCACCCCATTTTAGGCTCAAGTTTTGAAAAATTAGCCACACCCAAATTAGCAAAGAGATCATTTCCACTTGGTAGAAACTTGCTAGCTTCCTCAACACCCCTCTGAAATTGCAAAATGGATTGACTCTCACTGTTAAGATCAGGAACCTGGAGAATACTGCTTGGAGAGTCCACAGGTCCTTCCACACTACTTATCACACTATTTGAAGAGCTACAAGATGACTGTGAAATGCTATTGGCTCGTAAATTATGGTTAGGGAGTTCCCCCAAATTTTGACGAAAATTAGTAAAAATGCTACTGAGATCACCATCATTGTAAGAACAGGTACCATAATTTTCAGAGAAATTATGATCCCCAACCCCACCACCTGGATCAACAGGACTTGGATTTCCTAAAAGCGAAGAAGGGTACTTTTCACCTATCACCTCATAGAATGATCTCTCAGCAATTTGAAGATCCAAAGAGTCATGAAGCATACATGTCTTATCTTCCATGTCTTCCTCCATAAGGATCTGACTGATGTAACTCAAAATTGCATCAGAAAATTCACATTCCTCCGGAGAAGGTTCCCCGTGAGTCAAAACCGAGGACGAAGAAGGCGTCTTGGAAGGAACTACATTGGATTGAAGGTAACCAAAGTCCCTACTTTGATCAAAGAAACCATTTTCAAATCTCTGATTTCCTAACCGGACTTCATTAGTGGGACCACTAAACCCACAAAGACGTGGATCCATTATGACCAATCTTTGCATAAAAGCTCAAACTTCAGTCCTCAAACAACCCTTCTTCTGGTCTCTTCTGAAAGTCCTTCAGAAACCAAAACAGAAGCATCAAAGCACAAACCTTTAAACCAAATCCTCTGAACACGTGTCATGACTTTCAAGTGAGTCAGTTTATGCACAAAGGAACAAGAAGAGTACAACAAAATGGAGAAAAAGATAGAGTTCACTAAAATCATCAAACAAGGCAAAAGAAAACTAAAAACACGAAAGAGAAAAAGAAAATAAAATAAAATAAGTCACCGCACAGTAGACGAGACCAAGAGGCTGCGTTTCAAACACGAGGCTCGATAATTGGAAGAAAATTAAATAAACCGAGAAACGAAAAAGAGAAAAATACAATAAAAGTCATATTCAAATGGTGAAGTTGTAACAAAAAGCAGGAAAACAAAGAAGTTACAACCCAGAAGATTGACAAACTTGTTTACCTCGTTGGAGACCCACCAGAACACTAGTTCCGAGAGAAAGCATAAGAGGGAGAGAAAGATGAGAGAGACAGAAAGGAAATGAGAGCGCGAAAAGGTTATGTTAAGGAAGCATATATATATATATATATATATATATATATATATATATATATATATATATATATATATATTATCTAAAAAAACCTTTTGCTTCCTAAAAAAATTTATTAATTTGTCAATGACCAATCTAAAACACTTGACTAATAAATTTTTTACTTTTTTTTTTCGTTTGCTCTTTCTTTTATCACGTGATATATTTAATTACACTCATATAGTTCTAATTTGATTCCGTAAATCTTTTATCTCTCAATATAAAATTGATTATATTTAGTAACATTAAGGATAAAAAGATATATTATATTGAACCAAAAATATATACTTTACAAAACAATACTAGAATGACCAAATATTCTACTTTTAACTTCAGTTTTGCTACTAATTAATTTTTCTCGACACCTCTTAAGCTCATACCATTAAGTAATAATTGGGAAAGAGAAAACAAACATATGTACAAAACAGACAAAGATAAAAAGATAAGCTAAAGTATTAAAAGAACATTCATATACTTTAAAACAATAATATCACACTTATAATCTAAATCAAACAATACATAAATAATCATATCAACTTTAAACTTCAACCATTCAGATACATGTATTGATGTCAGACTCATAGGGGACCTACCCTGTTGTTAAGACTCCGGCAAGTGTACTGAATCGTATCAAGTAATAATAAGTGGTAAGACCACGTATCGTTTTCCAAAGGACTCTTCGGCCTAAACGTTCGTATGCATTCTTGATTTCTTAAGACTTGATGAAACGAAAATTAGGATTTTGAATGCAAAACAGAAAATAAACATGCATGCAGAGATTGATGAATTGACAGTTGAACTTTATGGATGAATGGTGTTGTTGGGGGTTTATGATTTCATCCTAATCCACTGTCATATAATTATTATTCTTCTTAATTCTACTTCTTTATCAATGTTAGTGTCACTTTCTAAATTCCCCTAATTCATATATCTTGGAAGATAGAGTCTACTCCTAATTACTAGTTTACTATGTCTAGTCTCTCTAGCAATTATTCATGCATTACATAATTCGCACAGAAGCTTAAGGCAATTGGTCCTCCTATTCCCATGTCTAGGTAATATTGCTACCAAGGGAATTCCCTCATGTCTAGACCTAACTATACATGTCCATATAGATAGAATAAAAAATCATGCTATTGAGTAATGTCTTAAGCAAAGCATACAAATATAATGGAGGAAAAACTCTAACAATTGATAAAAGAAAGCATATGAATTAAAGTAAGAATTTGAATACATGAGAGTTTCAATAGGATTACATCATTCCCCCAACAACAAAGGGGTTTAGTTCACCATAATCATGGTGAAACTAGATGAAAAGAATGGAAAGTAAGGAAAAGATAACCCTAGAATTGATAGGTTAGAGCTTCCGCATCCAAAATACGCCTCCAAGGAGTGAAAAAAATGTTTTTGCGTCCTTTCTGCCAAAAGATACTCCTTCTGGGTCGTGCAATTCTATTTATAACTCAGAAAAATAACAGAAATTTGGCCCAGGCCCAATAGTCCACCGCCCGACGGTGTTATCACCGCTCGACGGTAGGCACGACACTTTGCCTCACCCCCCAACGGTGCCCTTTAAGCATCTGACAGAGAATTCTTCAAGGAGTACACCGCCCAGCGGTAGCTGCGAGTCTTCATCTCTTCACTTTTTCTCATTCTCTTAAGTCCAACTCCTATCTTCTTCAACTTCCTTCATTCAATTCCTGATAAATCCTGCCAAATCATGGTATAACCAAGCATAAAACCAAGAAAACCAACTTTGACTCGCTTATTCTCTAACTTAACCAAATTGCATGATTTCAGGCTAATTCTAAGTCATAAAGGGTGTGTTTGATGTCAATTTTAAGTATGAAAATAACGGTTTTTGAACCGTTATCACAACCCCAAACTTAGAACTTTGCTTGTCCTTAAGCAAACAAAATGTAACTTAGTCCTCCACAAATCATTACAATGGTTTAACTCATTCCAAAACCAATGCTCCAATGCAAGTCATCACTCAACTCAGCTTATCAATAGAATTTAATCAAGATGCACACATGCTTCATATCAACTCATCATAGTGTTCCCACAATCATATAATCTCAAAAAGATGTTATTTTCATGAATGATCAATCAACTAAGCACAGATAAAATCGAAGATTCATGGAATCATTCCTCACTAGACATGGTGTTTCACTCAATCACTCAAGTGTTTCAAAAGGTTCACTCCTTCTCTGCAATTATCTACATGCCACATAGAATAAAATTGCTTTTCATTTACCACAATCAATCATCATTACACACACATGTCATCACAAGGACATTTTCAAGGCTTATAGTGTGGCTTGGGCTAATAGGAAAGATTGGTTTTTCTAGATCACAAAATCCTTGAGTTAAGAGAGTTATTCAAACATTCATATTTCAATCACAAACTCTCTCTTTGCTAATCTCACTCATTCCAAATTTTCCCTTTTCTTTTGCATTAGGCTTTTCTTTTAATGCCATCTTTTCTATTTTTTCTATCTTTTTCATGCTTTTCATGCTTTACTCAACACATTAACTCAATGCTTATATTTCTTTTTCAGTTTCCCAACAACCCCAAACTTGAACCTTTATCAATACCACACAATAATTCTCAACTTAACTCAAGGTAGAGATTTTTCAAAAAGGGTTTCACATACTGTTTACGGCTTAGGTTCAAAAAGGGTAGAACACATTGTGCTCTTCTTGGTTGGGACGAAAATTTTCTTTGGCTAAGAAAGGGTTTACTCAAAAATGGCCTTGATCATATCACACATACATGCAATTCAACCAATCATAAAAACTTGGGCAATATCATTTATGCTTTCAAGTAGATAGCAATCACATCATAAAAAACTTTGGAGCTCAAAACCTCACATATAAGCTTCTCTCAACATTCCACATATCTCAAAATCACACCCTGCTTAGCATCAAAATCACACCCTGCTTAGCATCAAAATCACAATCATAATATCATCATGCATCTATTCACATAGTTAGTGAACACTCCAATTGTATATCAGCATATGACAATCTCAATCATCATTCAATATTAAGCATTATCAAGCAACTCATCTCATGCAATCATTAAGCAGTCAAACCATCATATCAGAAGAGTTTTAGACCAAGTACATTAACCCTATACTACTCAACATAAGCAAATCCTACACTACTAAACCAAAAACAACAGATAAGAAAAACCCTGTTCTAGTGCAGACAACATCCACCAATAGATGATGTCTAGACTCCTCAACCCATGTTGTTATCAGAGTCCTCCTCTTCATCTTCAGCATCCTCAAAATCATCATCATCATCGTCCTCCTCAACATCCTCATCCATGGCTGGAGCTTTAACTACTCCAGATCTGTTGCCCTGCGCCTGTTCTGGCTAAGCCATGACATTGTTGAACTCATCCACAGTCCACCTATGTGCAGGAGGAGTTTCATACAAGCCTATAATCATCTCGGCTGTAGCAATTTGTCCTCTACGAATAAACTCTAGTCTGGATTCTACAAGAGACATATGCATGTCCCGCATCTGGAATAGCTCAGCATCATATGCATCTCCCTGATCATGTGGTGGTGGCACTCTCCTCCTAGAATGTCTCCAAGGTGCCGGTTGAGCTGCTTCAACTCCTCCACAAAAATGCCTGTAGTCGGCCTCATCAATGGTCTTTCTGGGGCGTTCAAAAGGTGGGGAAGATGTGTCCACCCGAACTGCATGGCATAACTGTGTGATCAATGAAAGATGTCCCAAAGGTGCCTTGTTGCTAGTGGTGACTGCACAGTGTTGGATCTCATTTGCAATCACCTATCCAATGTTAATGTTCATTCCTTTCAGCACACAGTAGATGAACATAGCCCTTTTGATATTGATATCTGAAATATGAGAGCACGGTGTCACATTGGCATGCGTGAATTCCATCCAGTACTGAGCCAGTGGTGTTAAATTGACCCTCTTTATATGAATTGCATCTCCACTAGGATTCCTGTAAAAGTGCCCTCCAGGCACACTCTCTCCATATCCTCAAAATTAGTGCCTTCTCTAAAATTCAATTCATACTGGCACTGTTCACCTTCCCATGCAGTGTTCAGGAACCTGTTAATAGTCCCAAGATCATACCTGATAACTTTGCCACACACATAACTCATATAATCCATGAAGTGAGAATCCTCCAGTGGTCAAGCATTTGTATAGAACTCCTTCACCACTGCTATGTTGGCAAGAGCAGGGTAAGTAGCCAATCTCTCCCAGTCTCTTCCCTCAATCTCCTGTCCAAACTGAGAGCAAAGTCTGGAATCCAACTTGCTTTCCTCTCCATCAATGCCTCTCCTAGACAATTCTATAATGTTGTGCATGCCTCTTATGAAGGAACCTGTCAGAGTAGAACCTATCTGGTTCTCTCCTCTTGTTTCCTACGGTCTCCTCCTTTGAAGTCATTCCTGCATCAAACATAATTTACAAGACCAAAGCAAAATACTTTAAGCGTTAGCAAACATCAAAACATGTCCAGTAACATCACTGATCAGTGTTCAGGGCTACACAAGACCCCCCAACACCACCTGCACAATAAAAAATAATCAAGCAAGCAATCTACCAGGCCACCGCCCGACGGTGGCGGCAACAATGTCTCAAAATCCTTCCTACATGCATCTATTCTCCCCCCAAACACAAATTACTCAGTTCTAGTCCTCAATCACAAATTTTAATCGGTTCAAACAATTTCAATTTCATCAAATCATGCATAGAAATCAAAGCCCTAAATTCTCATGCTTCTACAAACTTTTTCATCCAATTCATGACTTTGAAACCCTAAAAGCAAAATGTATGACTTACTTGGGTGAAGAAACCTTAATTGAGTGCAAGATGCTTCTAATTTGATGATGAATAAAGTCCAAATGCAGTGCCCTCAAGAAACCCCATACTTTAATGGTGGAATGGGTTCAAAATTGATGAAAAATGGGTTTTCAAGAAGTGGGAAGATAGAAGAAGTGATGGGAGATCTCAAAAGAGTGTTTGAAAGTGAAAAAGAGGCTAAGGATCTAAGGGAGACCTCTTGGGCGAGCCATAAGGGGTATAAAAGTCGTGCAATAGGCCAAAAACACTAAGCCCAACTTAAAAAATTAGTTCAGCCCCCAGCGACGCCACCGCCTAGCGGTGTGCGCGATTTTGCTTTTCCCCTTTTTGCTTTGCCTTAAGCATCTTAAGCCCTATAACCTTCAATTTCAACTTTTAAATTTTTATTTTTTAGGCAATTCCCACTCACTTTACTCTCTTATGCAACAATTAAGCCCTAAATGCAACTAGAATAGAATTAATATGCAACAAAGATCAAAGAAGGTTGCCTGGCAGGTAGCGCTTGTTTAACGTCACGAGCCTGACCTAAACCTTTCTAGCACTCATCAGCAAGTGCCAAACTTAAGTAGGTGTGCCTTCCTGTACCCTTCAGTGGATACATAAACCTTCTCTAGCATACCTCAGTAGAACCCAATAAACAATGTTTAATAAAATCCAAAATTACATAACCAATAAAAAAAAATAATGTTCATAAATCATTAGGGTGCCTCCCAGTAAGCGCTCCTTTAATGTCACTAGCTTGACCCAATAAAGCTCAAGTTCCTTCCTTCATGTTGGTGTCCTCTTTGCCTTTATCACACCAACTCATCAACTGCTTCCTGTCCACCTTCTTGACCCGCCTAGAGTACGGAGCTTCAATCTCAATTACTCCATTCTCTTTGAAAGCTTTCACCACCCACATCTTCTTCTTGTATCTCACAGGAGTACTAAGCTTGAATGGTTCATCCTTCAAGTCAAAGTGAATCGTCCCTCCTTTGTCAACTTTCTCTTCTTCCTTCACCTGCATTAAAACATAGTTATTACCTTTGTTGAGCACTTTAACAGATTTAGGTTTAGCCACTGCTACATCTTTCCTTGAAGCTTTACAACCTCTCTTTTTTACTTGAATCTGCTTATCTTTAAAGGCATTATAGATCACCTTTTCTTCTTGGTCTTTGAGCATAATTACCCTATCATAAACATTGATGATTACTTTAGCCATCTTCATGAATAGCCTTCCAAGAATAACCGGGACCTTATCATCTTCCTTCATCTCTATCACCATAAAGTCAACCAGGAATTCAAGACTTTGAACAGGAATCACAACATCCTCTACCACACCATAGGGTTTCTTTGATGATCCATCTGCCATGATCAAAGAAATCTTTATTGGCTTCAATGTAAGACCACCAATCTTCTTCAACATGGATAAGGGCATTAAGTTAATACTTGACCCTAAATCAAGCAAAGATTTTCCTATCTTCACACTCCCAAAGGCGCAAGGAAGTGCAAAACTTCCTGGATCTTTCATTTTCGAAGGATGTTTCTTCTTCAAAGGGGCACTGCAACCTTTCTGTTCCTCAATAGCTTTCTCTTCAAAATCTATCTTTTCTCCAAGATATTGTTTTATATGCCTTGCATAAACAGGAATTTGTTGAAGTGCTTCAGTCAATGGTATAGTAATCTCCATTTGATTGAAGATTTCTCTAAAGCGCTCACACTTACTTTCTTCTTTCTTTTGCCCCTTTGGATAAGGAAGAACTCTCTCATCTTTATCAACTTTATCTTCTTTTTCTAATTTTTTCTCTCCCCTCTTCTCTTTTTCTTTTTCAATCTCTCCCTCACATATATCTTCTTTTCCCTCTCTTTTTTCTAACTCAACACTTTCTTTTTCCACTATTTCCTCAAACACACTCACCACAACCTTACAATCTTCTTTAGGGTTAACTTCAGTATTAGGCCTAAATTGATTTTTCTCTATGACCTCCACCCTTTTGGCTAGCTGACCAATTTGCATCTCCAGACTTATAAAGGTAGCCTCATTGCCTTTGATTGTGGAATCATGCACCATCATAAAATTTTCAAACTTCTCATCAAGGCTACTAACTCTTTCAGTCAAAGCAGATATTTTATGCCATAGTGGTGGTTGTTGTGGACGGTTAAGTTGGCCTCCAGTTTGTCCAGTTTGAGTATTTTGGCTTTGCCCAATGCTTGGGTGGTTTTTCTAACCTTGGATATAATTACCTTGGTTAAAATTCCCCTGGCGGTACTGGAATTGATTGCCCATATAATTTGCTTCTTCTTGGGCCTCCTCTAGAAAAGCACATTGACCATTGATATGGTCACCACCACAACGATCACAAAGTTGTTGTTGTACCTGCGAAACATTCTTGAACTCATTAGGCATTTGAGCAACAGTCCTTGCTAGATTCTCCAATTATTGAGTTAAAAGATTATTTTGTGCAAGCAAAGCATCTCTAGTGGGCAATTGAAGAATTCCCTTCTTTTGAACTGGCATGCCCCTTTCACTATGAGTTTCATTCTCGTTAGCAGCCATGCTTTCTATCAACTCATAGGCTTCATCATCAGTCTTCCTCTTGATATTACCTCCAACTGAGGCATCTAACATAAGCTTGGATTGTGTGCCAAGACCTCCAAGGAATGTGAGAACTTAACTGTCTCATCAAAACCATGCACAGGCATCTTCCTCAACAAACTTTTATATCTGTCCCACGCCTGACCTAGCGTTTCCTCATACCCTTCCTAAAAGAAGAAATCTCCATCTTACCTTTGTTGATTTTAGACTATGGAAAATACTTGTTCAGAAATTTTGCCACCACAGCCTCCCAGGTTGTAAAGCTTTCTTCCGGGAAAGAATTCAGCCACAATTTAGCATTGCCTCCCAATGAGAAGGTAAATAGGCTAAGTTTAATAGCTTCATCCGTCACTTCGTTGATCATCATCGTATTGCAGATCTCATTGAATGTGGTGAGATGATCATTTGGACTTTCATGTGATAGTCCATTAAACTGGTTGCTTTGCACCAAGTGTATCAACGTCGGCTTCATCTCCATGTTTAGTACATTGACCCTCGGCCTTGCGATGCTGTTAAAGTGTTGAGGGCCAACCACATGGGATTCATCTGCCAGAGTGCGTCTAACAAGAGGAGCTTCCACCTCAACCATATCTTCTTTGCTCTGGTTGGATGTCTCTGGTGAGGGTTGCAACAGTCTCTTAGGAGAGGGGAATAATTCTCTAGATGATCTTCGAACTTTCCCTCTCCTTTGAATTGCACTTAAACCTTCAAGAAGATGTTGTTGATTTTCCTTGCTCCTAGTATGAATTGTATCCTGTATACACAAGAAACAAAACCCTAAAAAGCACTTTTATATAAAAATAAAACTAAAACAAAGCAAAAGCAAAAATCAAGTCAAATTTAATCAAAAAATCACACTACTAGAATAGTTAAACCACGAGTCCCCGACAACGACGCTAAAAACTTGTTAACACTCTGGCAAGTGTATCGAATCGTATCAAGTAATAATAAAACGGTAAGTCCAAGTATTGTATCCCAAAGGACTCTTAGGCATAAACGTTTGAATGCATTCTTGATTTCTTAAGACTTGATGAAACGAAAATTAGGGTTTTGAATGCAAAACAGAAAATAAACACGCATGCAAAGATTGATCAATTGACAGTTGGTTGTTTATGATTTCATCCTAATCCACTCTCATATAATTACTATTCTCCCACATTCTACTTCTTTATCAATGTTAATGCCACTTTCTAAATTCCCCTAATTCCAATATCTTGGAAGATAGAGTCTACGCCTAATTACTAGTTTACTATGTCTAGTGTCCGTAGTAATTATTCATGCATTACATAATTTGCACAGAAGCTTAAGGCAATTGGTCCTTCTATTGCTATGTCTAGGTAATATTGCTACCAAGAGAATTCCCTCATGTCTAGACCTAACTATACGTGCCCATATAGATAGAATAAAAAATCATGCTATTGATTAATGTCTTAAGCAAAGCATACAAATATAATGGAGGAAAAACTCTAACAATTGATAAAAGAAAGCATATGAATTAAAGTAACAATTTCAATACATGAGAGTTTCAATAGGATTACATCATTCCCCCAACAACAAAGGGGTTTAGTTGATCATAATCATGGTGAAACTAGATGAAAAGAATGGAAAGTATGGAAAATATAACCCTAGGATTGATAGGTTGGAGCTTCCACATCAAAAATCCACCTCCAAGGAGTGAAAATAATGTTTTTGCGTGCTTTCTGCCAAAAAAAAACCCTTTTGGGTCATGCAATTCTATTTATAACTCAGAAAAATAACAAAAATTTGGCCCAGGCCCAATAGTCCACCGTTCGACGGTGTTATCACCGCCCGACGGTAGGCGCGACACTTTGGCTCACCCCCCAGCGGTGCTCTTTAAGCGTCTGGTAGAGATTACTTCAAGGAGTACATCGCCCGACGGTGTTATCACCGCCCGACGGTAGCTGCGAGTCTTCTTCTAGACGCTCGGGCTGCGTGTTTTCCTTCCTTCTAGTGCCTTTTTGACCCCTTTTGAGCTCCCTCTTCTTGGTCTTTCATCTCTTCTTCCAGTATTACCTCAATCTCTGTCAAAACAGGGGGAATTAGTCATAAAATCAGTGAAATCAACCTCAACTCTCTTATTCACATAATTTATTCAAAAAGCATGAGTCCAAGCAAGTTTTTGAGTGAAAAAGGGTGCTTTTAGTATCAAAATCACATCACAAATAACGGTGTTTTGAACTGTTATCACAACCCCAAACTTAGAACTTTGCTTGTCCTGAAGCAAACAAAATGTAACTCAACTCTTCAGAACAATCACTTACTCAACCTTTTTCAAAAAAACTTTTTTTTCAGGACAAGGAATCACTTTTATCAATTCAGCATGAAGATTTCAGTCAAGATGTGCAAATGCCTTATTTCAATCAAAGTTAATGTGATGTTCAAATATTTCCAACAGGTGCTATCCTTAAGAATGATCAATCAACCAAGAAAAGACGCAATCAGAAATTCAGAGAACTATTCCTCACCAAGGAAGGTGTTTCACTTAAGCACTCAAAAGTGTTTCACTCAACTCAAAGGTGTATATTGAGCAGGGCTGGGCAAAAAGTACTAAACTGTACTGTACCATAGTTAATTGTACTATATTATACTAAAAAAAACTGAACCATTTTTACTATAACTTAAATATATTGTTTTATGGTTCAGTTTTTAAAAACTGAACTTAATAAATTTTCAGTTCAGTTAACTGCAATTAACTGTACTGCAATTATTGGAAATTGGGATGCTAATGCTATATAAGGTGCTAAAATTGTCGATTTATAGTTGTCAAAAACACGGGACTGACAACGTTTCCACCTCTCCTCCTATCTGTAAAATCTAAATTACCATAATTATATTAATTGCTTTTTATTTATTTCTAATTATAGTTTCTAAAACCTATTGTTACCTATTCTTCAATTCACACATTATATTAATTAGGATATATTTAGTTTACTTTTATCCTTAATTTTTACTATCTCTAATAAGTTTATCACATTTAAAATTCAATTTTCAAATATTTATTTTTTATTTATAAAAGTACAAAATGTGTTTCGTTTATAAATTATTACTTCAACATATTTATATTTTAGATAATAAAGACATAATAGTTGTGTTTATAACAAAATTGTCGTCATAGGATTTCACTACAAGCTATTTTTAAGTGTTGACGTGATTGTTTAAGAGAATATAATATTTCAAAATAACTGTAATAATAACCTAAAAGAAGTTGCAATTAATTCCAAATTTTGGTACAGGATTCGATGTTAGAGTAAATTATATGTATCTGAAAGATGTTTTTGTTTCGAGTCTCATACATATAAAATATATTCGCTAATTTCTCGATTTAAAAATAGACATTAAAATACATATTAAATATTAATATCTCTAAAAGGACTTTTCTTATTTTATTCATATATGTATATCCCTCCTTCATTTACCTATATTGACTTAGGTTGTGTTGAGAGGTGATTGCGAATTTTCAACTTAAAATGAAGATGTAACAGATTTATTTTTCAATCCATTGTATTTATTTTAAAAGTCAAGGAAATGTTTTTATTTCATTTTAATTAAAACTAATAATTTCATTATCTTTGATAATGATGTTTCTATCATAAACAACTAAATATATTTAAAAAGTATATACATAAACTAATTAATTTATATGCTTAGGTGATTTTTTTCGTATTTTTCCTCTAAAAAAAGTAAAAATAGTATAGTAGTTAAAATTAATGTAGTTTACAATTCAGTTAGTAGTTTAGTTCAGTTTATATTGTAGTTTAGTACAATTTACAATTTAGTTAGTAGTTAAGTTCAGTTTATATTGTAGTTTAGTACAATTTACAATTCAATTAGTAGTTCAGTTCAGTTTATATTGTAGTTTAGTACAATTTAGTACAGTACAGTTCAGTTCAGTTTGATAAAACAAAAAACAGTTCAGTTCAGTTTGTCTGAACTATTTTACAGTTCAGTTCAGTTTAAACAAATTAGTTCTTAGTTCAGTACAATTTTTAGTAGTACGGTCCAGTACATTTCCATTTGCCCACTGCTAATAGTGAGGTGTTTCACTCTGCTATCACAATGTCACACAAATTAATTTTGCCTTTTATTTAACCACAATCAAAAATACTCAAAAGCAGGTAATCATCACAAGGGCTTTTCATGGCTTGTAACTTGGCTGGGCTAAGAAGGAATTTTGTTTTTCTGGTCAGCAAAGTTCCTTGAGTTAAGAGAGACATTTGTGAATTTAACATTTAAGAACAAACTCTTTTTCTTTCTCTCAGCTTTCCCTTGCAGTGAGATTTTTCTATTCTTTTGAATTTTCTTTTCTCACTTTTTCTTTTCTTTTGCCTTTGCTTTTACTTTTTATTGCTCACTGCCTAGAGAAGTGTGTTGTTACCTTGCAACCCCAAACTTGAACCTTTATCAGTACCTCATCAAATGTTCTCATCTTAACTCAAGGTAAATATTTTCAAAAAGGTTTTTCAAAACATGCATAAGGTTCAAGGTTCAAAGGTTAGAACAAATTGTTCTCTTTTCAGTGGGCAAAAATTATGTGAAGGCTAAAAGAATAAGGGATAACAAAAGATGGCCTTAATCATATGAAACCTGCAAGCAAGTAGTTCAATCAAAGAAAATTTGGGCGAAATCATTCATGCTTCCAAAGTAATAACAATTATTTAAAAACAACTTTAGAAAATTTAGAAAAACTCACACAGGTATACTCACAAGTTCTAAAATTTAGAAAAACATCCTGCTTAGTATCTCAATCAAACTTTATCTCAAGCACTTGTCTCACAAATTGGGATTTATCACTTATCATGCATCATCTCAACCTTAATCAAACACTAGAATCTCATAAAGCAAACCCATCAAAAAATGGAGCATAGCTGAATCAAAGCAGTTTAGTTCATTCAAGCAAAGCATAATAAAAATAAAATAAAACAAAAACAAAAATGAAAAGTAAAAGTTCAGAAAACTGGGTTCCCTCCTAGCAAGCGCTTCTTTAACGTCACTAGCTTTAACGTCACTAGCTTGGCCCTCGACGCCCGAGCGGTGGATGTCGATTTTTCTCGCTTCAGCTGCACTTCTGGACGCACGGGCTGCGTGTTTTCCCTCCTTCTGGTGCCTTTTTGACCCCTTCTGAGCTCCCTCTTGTTGGTCTTTCATCTCTTCTTGTTGTATTACCTCAATCTCTATCAAAACAGGGGGAATTAGTCATAAAATCATTGAAATCAACCTCAACTCTCTTATTCACACAATTTATTCAAAAAGAATGAGTCCAAACAAGTTTCTGAGTGAAAAAGGGTGCTTTTAGTATCAAAATCACATCACAAATAACGGTGTTTTGAACCGTTATCACTGATCTGTAGCCTTGGTCTAGTTTCCTAATTGTGTTTGCTATTTTTTTTACCAGCATGCTATAACATATGTTGAAGGAGACAAGTATTATGGAGCCAAAGCCACGATAAATTTGTGGGAACCTAAGATACAACAACCTAATGAGTTAGTCTGAAAAGTAGGAATTTGTTTTTAACTAAGTTATACTTGTAAGTTGCACTGACTCCTTGTGCCTGATAATAGGTAAGCCCAAATTTATATGGTGACAACAACACACGGTTATTCACCTACTGGACTGTAAGCTTCTCCATTTTGAACTTATATGTTACTATGTGGCTTTGTTCTAATGTATTTGTTAATGATAGAATAATCTTTTTTTTAAACTCACTTTCTGCATTTTGTAGAGTGATGCATATCAAGCAACTAGCTGCTACAATCTTCTCTGCTTAGGGTTTATTCAAGTGAATAGTGAAATAGCATTGGGTGCATCTACCGCCCTAGTTTATGGATACCGAAACTCCTAGTACGATATCAGTATACTTATCTGGAAGGTAAATTCCCAGGAGTTTTTCTACTCATTAATCTCCAAAAAGAAACCATCTTTCAACTTAGGAGTCTGAACAAATCTAGCCTATCAAATTGAACAATTCAAGAAAAACTTGTAGATAGAAGTGAATGTAAGATTATTTCAGAAAGGTACAGATTTTAAATTTCATGTACCAATATAAGAATGTCAATAGAAAATTTAACCTTGTACCAATAAAGGACTGGAAACAGAACACGTACATGAACTTGAACTGATGATTGAACAAATGCAGATAGAGAGGGAGATGATTGGACTTCAGGAGCTGCACTTTGAGGTGCAAATAGAGAAGGAGAGGATTGGACTTGAGGAGCTGGTGGATGATTAACTATATGACCCCATGTATGAGAGGAACTTTGTGGTGTATGATTAACTATCATTTTCTTCATCTTCAGGTGGTCTACAAACAATTGCATAAATAAAACTTAAACCACCTATATAAGATATAATAAAGAAGAAAATAAACAAAATAACAACATATATAGCAATTAAAATAAAAACCTTGTTAATGGTATATTTCTTTCATCATCTGGAAATAATGTTTCTAAGTTTTGTTGTTGAAATGGTTCACATTCATGAAAATTGTCAACATCATCTTCACCCATGTTGTACAAGTCTCTAGGCTTTATATGTACAGTGATGCACCAATTTTTATCAAACTCATCATCTACATAATATACCATTTGTGCTTCTGATGCCTGAATATATGGTTCATCCTCCTCATCATCATCAACGGTATGAATCAAGCATCCAAAACTTACACTTGTAAATCCCAACTCATTAGTTATAATCCCCTTAGAAGTAGTTGTATTGGAACTCAGAAGTCCTTCACCAGAAGATCTTGGGTTAATAGCAGGTCTTTCACGGGTATCTTTATCCTTGCATTCATTTCTTGGACCAAGATTTTGGCTATGCGTTTCTTCTTTATAAGCTGAGTATACTTTTCCAGCCTTGATGTTCCCAAACAAGATTTCTGCAATCCTGTTTTTAACGAAAACTGGCATGTAATAAGACTCGTCCCACAAGTATAACTGCGAAAGATTTCATCAATAAGCAATGGTAAGCAAGTCTATGATTATAAGTTTATAAGAATAATCTAAAATGTCAAATTTCGTCATAACAAGACTTAACTTCCCTCTTTCCATCTGATATCTTTAATTATGAAACAAATAGTGGCACCAGACACGTTCAAGTATACTTCCAAATTTATACACTTGAAAGATGCCTCACATTTCATTAATGTGGCTATGGATAGTTTTGTTTAAAAAATAAAGCATATATGGAATTGTGATTTTTTCTTTGACAAGACTTCTTTCTACTTCAATATGAACTAAGATTAAGAATTCATAATAAATACAGCACATAAATTAATCCTAAAACTCTAATTGGTGACCGGATAAGATCTAGGTGAGCAGAAACACATGAGCAAGACGTGTGAACATGTAACTACCATGAAGGGTCTATATATCGAGCATATTAAGTGAAGACGGGTTGAACTTTTCCAACAGATCAGTGGAACAACACTTTGCTCAAATCTGAAAGAAGGGTAGAATTATCACTCATCATAATGAAAGGCACAACACGAAGGATTAATTGATCATATAATCTAGTACTTTGAATCCAAGGGTGAACCGCACAGCTGACAGCCAGTGCATATGAGATCATCGACTAAGTTACCAATGTGTCTCAGCTTCATACAGGTCCTAATGTTGTGTGTTCTCGAGAAAATTGTAACAAATAGGCATTCTATGACTACAAGTGCTAAGGCTGGTATATTCAAACCTATTAAACCTATGCTGCTGCTATCAAATAGGCATTCTATTCCACACTTTTTCACAAATCCTTAAAATAAAGTTTGCTAAAAGATTTAAGTCCACTATTTTGAATCTCATATCTCATGACCGAAAGAAAAGAAAATGTCATATACAGTTAAAATCTTGATCTCAAGTCCCGTCAAAACTTAAAAGAAAAATGTAAAATGATTGAATTAATATGTATAAAGTCTTAGATCCTAACTTCAACTTACTCCATGTATAAAGTTTAAGATCCTAACCACAATTCACTTTAAGTGATTAAGGAGAAGTGTGCAGATTAAACAAAGTATCTACTGTTTAAAGCAAGCCCCTAGGTCCTGTTTCCATAAACAAAGTTAGACTCATCAAATGGGTTTTTGTTGAGATTGTTGACAACACAATATCTATATCACTCTGGTTTTTGATGATGACAACACATTTTTAATAACACATTTCTTTTTAATCAAATCGACTATTGGTCCACTGTCCAAAATTTCAATTGTGTTTTGTATAAATGAAAACCTAATGATCATGGATCACTACGCTGAACTTCATTAGTTTTGTCTGAATCTGCGATTCTCAATCTCTCGCCTCCTGTGATAAATACTACTCATCGTTCTCATCAATGGCCTCAAGCTCTGTAACGAAGAAAAGGGTCAAGACACTAGGTACAAAGGGCACTAGATGGGTTCTAGAACTTGAAGGATGGATCAACGATGATGATGCTCAGTCAAGATATCTTGACTGTTCGAAAATGAGAAGCTTGGTGACGCACAAGTTCCTAAAGCTGAAATTTTTCAAAGATGAAGGCTTCATGTTTCAAAGGTGGCTTAGGTGTCAGGGTCTGAAGAAGTTTGTTGAAATGGCAAGTCCATGGTACCCTGACCTTGTAAAGGTATTCTATTGCAACCTAAAGATTGAGGATGACATCCTGTGTTCCAGAGTAAAGGGTGTAGATATCAAGCTTACAAATTATATATGGACTGAAATTGCTGGACTCAAGATTGGCAGTGAGAAATGTCATCTTGGTGTTGATGGCTTTCACAAGTTCACTGAATATCAGAACAGTCTACGAAATCCAGATGACTGCAAAGACTACTCCAGTTACAAAACTGGAGGAATGAAGAAGGATGATAGACTAGCTGTTTATGTCATCTCCTGGATACTCATGGCTGGAGGAGGTAGTCATGCTCAAGCCACAACTGAAGACCTGTTTCTGCTGAAAGCCTTGAAAGAAAATATTCAAGTAGACTGGTCGGTAGCTATTTTTGATAATATGCTGAAAGTGACAAAATTAAAGTCAGGCAAGCTACCTATTGTGTTTTTATTTCAAAAATTCTGATTCACTTCGGAGTTGAATGCTTAGGAGAATCAAGTGAGCAGTATTACATAACAAGTCTGATTGATAAATCTGCACTAGACTTGATGCATATGGTCAAGACACCTGAAGGATGGGTGTATAAGAATGAGACTACAGGAAATGAAGATGAAACGGAACTTCCTCAAAGCAGTCAATACAGGGCAAGGTCTGAGTTCGAAAGAATTATCCTAAGAGATTTAAGGATTGTGAAGAAGATGCTGGAAGAGCAAAGAGATAGATCACAACCAAATGAGGAAAATGCTGAAGATTCACTATCAGAGGAAGCAAGTACTCCTGAGAGCTCTAACCAAGGGGGTGGAGATGAGAATGTAGAGGAGAAAAGAACCGAAGATAGTGACAGTGACATGATCCTTAGGGAATTTCTTAACAAGAAGAAAAAGAAAAATTGAGTTTAGATGTCTTAGTTTCTTTTTGTTAGTGGCCTATAGTGCCACTTTGTTTTGTGTTTTATTTTTGGTCTTGTTCTGTTTATCAAATGTAATATCCTTTTTTGAATAAGAAATGAATATAAGTATTTTGATTCTGATTCAATTGCTTTAATCTGATTGATTATAACTACTTTGATTGAATGATTGAATCGACTTAGTACTAAGTGAAGTTGACTATGCATGTTTAAACTATTACATTACTCTGCATATTCACTTCTTATTGGATTATTTTTCTTGCATAACTAAATTGTTTGATCTGCAAGAGATCTCTGAAAGGTTTTGTAGGAAACATTGCTTCGAAATCACTACTGTAGTCATAGCTCACTGAGAAGCAATGGAATCGAATGGGATAATAATTCAATCGACTTGATCTTAACAGTTTTATAAATTCCACCACTGGAATTTGGTTATTGTGTTGATTGATTATCTTATTCTGCTTGTCTTCAATATATCTCTGATTCTAATTATGTGATTCATATATGAGAATATATTGTGAGATTGTTGATGATTGTATCTATGCATGATGAATTTGCTTGAAATCATATACATGATACAATTATGTTTTATACTGGATGTATGCTCTGATTGTTATTGTACTGTATTGTGCATTTGAACTTGACTGAGAAAAATATGCATAATGATAGGGGGAGCACTACACACTTACACATATTTCTTCACATGCCTATACTTCAGGGGGAGTTATGTTTTTCATGTGAATATATATGATAGGGGGAGCATCATTGCATGTTTCCAAACTGCTTATATTTCTTATTGATGCATCTCTGTTTGGTTTATTAGCATATCATATCTAGAAGCATACCTTTTTTGTTAATGCACAAAGGGGGAGAAGTATTGTGAAATGCTATCTGAGTATTGTGAAATGTTATCTGCTTGATATATTGCTGATTGATTGTGTTGCATTCAGAGTATTTGAACTGTAATTTGATTGTTATATCATGTGCTTACTCTGAACTTGGTTTGTTCTTGTGCAGACATGGTTGTTTATTAATCATGGTTGTGCATCATCAAAAAAGGGGAGATTGTTGAGATTGTTGACAACACAATATCTATATCACTCTAGTTTTTTATGATGACAACACATTTTTAATAACACATGTATTGTAATGCGTTACATGTTCCAATCTTTAATATTGATTGTTATCTTGATGAACATGTTTGTGTGAAATTTGATATATGAATGCATACTCACTATTTTGATATATGTGACATCTGTTGTGATTGCATTACATATGTTTGGAAAAAGGAAAACCACATGCACTTTTATGAACTTACATTGTGCGGCATAACTATAAGTTGTAAGTAGACTTCATTATGGGGGAAGCCGAATTAAGCTCGTGACTATGCACAAATTTTAAAATACAGTGCTATGTGAGATTTTGCATTGAAAAGAATTTCAAAATGAACTGTTGTGTCGAAGTCGACTGTGTGCGCCACACATTCGACTATATTAGTTGTTTGATTTGAAATTTTGTTGTGCTCTTGAACAGTAACGGCTATATTTTTAAGAGTTAGTTGAGCATTGAATGAAAGTCAACAGTAATGAATGTGAAATTAATTTGTTTGACTAGACTGCTACTAATTTGACTTATCTGTTATAACTGTCAAGGACAATCGACTGTATTAGTAGCATATTCGACTACAGGAGTGTCTGTGTTATAGAAATCTGTAAATAGAGGAGACTTGAGTTGTTTCAGAGAACTTTTGGAAATCTAACATTTTCATACTTTGTTTCAGATTGTTTCTTTGTGATTTAGAGCTCCAAGAACTGATAAAGAAGACGGTTGTGATCTTTCTTTGAAGAGTTTCTAAAGGAGATTGATACTACACTTACTGCTTGATCAAAATCTGCACAATTGAGGTGTTTTCTGGTTGATCAAGATTCGTGTTTGCATTCCATTGTGATTGCTGTTGTACCTGTTATGACTACAAGGGTTGGACTCGTGGAGTTTGGTACACTTTGAGGATTGTTCAAAGTGGGTTGCAAATTACAGGAGAGGGGATATCTTGCTGCAAGTCTTGCTGTGTGGTTTGCCTATATTTTGGTTAGAGGGTTAGAGAGGTGTTTTTGACGTGGAGGTTTCTATAAAAGCCTTGTTGTAAAAACCTTGACCATTATAGTGCATTTGCTTCCTGGTATTGGAAGGACACTAGATGTAGGCATTGAGGCCGAACCAGTATAAAAACTTACGTTTGAATTCTCTATCCCTACTCTTTTACATTCAGTCGACTTTACATTTCACGTAGTCAACTTTGATTTTTCGATGCACTTAAATTTCTATTACTTGCGATTCAAGAAAGTTTGTAAAGTTTTATTCTTTGTGTAAAAGATTGCGAAAAGACTCTGATTTTGAAAACTCACTAATTCACCCCCCTTCTTGGTGTTAAAACGAAGCCTACCTGTTTTCCAACAGTTTTCACTCAGCTAAAAGTGATACGTCTTTATTTACATTAGTTAAGAGATATTGCTAGTTACCTTAGTTAGTATTTGTATTTCTATATAAACAATGCATAGTTATCAGTTTGCACTTTTTAACAATAATTCATAATGTTTTCTTCTTCATCAATAATCTTCTCTACCTTTTCTTTATCTCAACAATCTTCCTCCCACAAAATGGTTAGTCTTATCTTTTAAAGAGAAATGTGTTAAACCCCTGGCAAGTGTACCAGATCGTATCAAGTAATAAAAATTGGTAAACCCAATATCATTCTTCCCAAAGGATTCTTAAGGCGTCATCTTTCGTGTAAACTAATCGTATAAGACTTGAGAAAAGAAAATAATTTTAATTGTTAAAATGCAAAACAAAAATAAACATGCAAATGCAGGAATTCAATTGACGAGAGAAACTATGAATGAATGAGGTTATTGGGGTTTACAATTTCATCTTATCCACCCTCATATATCTACTCTTCTTATTTACTTTGCTTATTTATCAAATTGCCATGCAAACTTTCTTGGTCTACCCTTAATCCAATCCCTTGGTGAAAAGAGCCTATTACTAATTACCGGCTTGTTATCCCTAGCCTCCCCTAGTAACTAATAATGCATAATGATCGGAAGCAAAATACAATTGATCGTCCTACCCCTATCCCTAGGCAGTATTAACATAATCAAGAAATTCTCCCCAGTTCATGACATTACCGTACGTCCCCGTATCAATAAAGACAAACAACATCTACCGAATGAGTTAAACTGTAGAAGCGTTAAGCACAGGTAAAGAACCCAACAATTGATAAATCAAGCATATGCAAGCATATAAAGTAAACAATAATTTCAATATATGAGAGTTTCAAAAGATTACATTGTTCCCCAACAACTAAGGTTTAGTTCACCATAATCATGGTGAATCTAGATGAAAATAATGAAAGAATGGAAAAGCAAACCTTAGATTTGATAAAGTGGAGCCTAAGCATCCAAGAAATCTCCTCCAAAGGTGTAGAGCTGTTGTGGACTTGTTCTCTGCCAAAAGAATTACATTTGAATTCGTACTTGGGCTATATATAAGCCAAAAAGATAACAGAAAAGATCTCATAATCCAAAATATAAAAATAGACAACCGCCCAGGCGCCTAAATTGGCCGCTCAGCGGTTTGCCTCAACACACGCCACCGCCCAGGCGCCATAAATGACCGTTGAGCGGTTTGCCTCTTGTCGATCTGGACGCTCAGTGTCACCGCCTGGGCGCCAGACAACAACTTTTGCCTGCATTAGGCCTCTCAGTGGTTCACAGACTCTTCTTTTCTTCCTTTTTCTCCTTCATTCTTGAGTCTATGACCTTCCTACTTCATTGCCATCTTCCATTTTCATCAAAAACCCTGCAAAATAATGCAAAACAAGCATAATATCTCTAAAAACAACTTTTGACTCTCATGTAACACAACTTAAGAGTTTTACTTGATTCTAAGCTCACTTTAAGCTACAAAGGGTGTGTTTTAATATCAAATTTATGCATGAAAATAACGATTTTGAAACCGTTATCAAAATGAAAAACACATTATGCCCCCATTCCAAACAAATAAAAAAAATAGACACTAATAAAACCAATCTATTGTTTAAAGTTTTGACAGAAAACTAGAAATACAATACATTGAAACCTAGAAAACTAAAAAAGTAAATGGTGAATGAATAAAACATTAAGTAGAGAAGGGAGAGGAAAGAAATTAAAGTTATTGATGCATAGATAGATCAAGTACATAAATCAACAATCTTCAGCCGCATGAATAAATGACACAATAAAATAAGCATACAAAATCTCAAATGCCCAATAGTTTGAATATATGTGACAAGACTAACCTTCCCAGGGTGATTGTACAAAGATGATAGATCAGAGAACAGAGAGGGAACGCCCTAGAAACAACTGTAATAAATATCAAAATCTATTAGTCATTGATTTGGAATAGACATCTAAATTAAATTATCCATGTGAGTTAAGTTCAACAAGTAATTCAAGGTCTATTCATCACCAATCACATGTTTCATTCATGAATGAAATTTCATTACATTTTTGTGGTTGATGCAAAGTATAATAAAGTAATATATTGATGGATCTTAACAATCAATTAAAAATTGGGATCGACTAGAAAAGTTCAATCAATTTAAAGTTAAGAATACATTTATAAATCTTACAAATGATCTAGTTGTCATGGCAAAACATTATCATATAGTTCTCTTTAGAAAAAGGGAATTGAAAGCAATATTAGTTTAATTCTATACAACTATATCCTTTCTGTATGATAAGATTGGAATCAAATTAGTTTATAAAAAGAATCAAACAAACATCATTGTAGGAAGTATATTTATTGAATAAAGAGTTTATAATATTTTCAGAGAAAGGATGCAAATATACACAACTCATTGTGATACAAAGACACAAACATATATTTCACACTGATAACATGGCAGAAATATTAGAATCGGTTGTTCCTCACACGAGATGGTGAGTTGATGCTGCACATGAACTAATATCTTTGCGAAATTTCTTTTGACATAATACGAATTGCAAAAATAAAAGAACATAAAAATAGAAATCACGAACCTGAAGGAGATGATCTTTAGAAACGATGAAGATTAGGTTAGAGTGAAAAATGAAGATATAATGAAGTCACCACAACTGAAAAATGAACATTGTATTAGAATTTTAGTGATAAAAATGAAGATTAGGTTAGAGTAAAAAAGGAAGGATAGGAACTAGGAAGTATTAGGATGGAGGCTCAGGCAAGAGAAAAATAACGCAGAGAGAATAATCTGATTGAAGAGATAAGATGAACATACCAGGGAACATACCTCGTCGCCTCGATCTCGTTGCCTCGACCTCGCCACCTCGACCTTGCCGCCTCGATCTCGCCGCCTCAACCACGATGCTCAGCCCAAGCAGGGGTATAAGACCAAATTTGTGGTATAAGTCCTTCCAGAAGAGACAAAACAGAAGAAAACACGAAACGCACCGGGAATGATTGGGAAAGATTGTGATGAACACAGCGGAAGAAATGAAAGTGCATAGGAGGAAGGGGATTAGGGCTTAGAGAATTAGAAATGAAGGTGCAGGAAAAGTTTTCTGATATTAAAGACTGCCAAAAAATTATTCTAAAATAAAAATATATATTAGGGAGAGTTCTGTTAGTAGACGCCAAAAAATTATTTTTTTTAAAAAAAAAGGTACATGCGGTTTTAAGCATAAACCACCAGAATGTATTGGGGGTTTCCAAAACCCCTAGAAAAAAACCCCTCCTAAAATTAATAATTTTTGTAGTGCACTAAGGACCTTCTGCCACTCTCCATGACATAATCATCTATCTGTACTTGAGATTGAGAGTTATTGACAATGTCAGAATCATCCCTCAATCTCAGGGTCCCTACTTCAAAGCATAACACAACATAACAATCATAAGGATTTCCCCATGGAATCCTTTTCACATCATACTTAATCCACACTTACCCTCCTTAAAGCATTCATATGTATTAAAACTATACATATCATCTTAATCATCATATCATGTGTGAACAACTATCATACATTCAAATTGCATTTCATGAAGCATCATGCATACAATCAAATTCATCCATTGTAAACATATAAATAAACATGTTCACAAACCATAAATATCTATTTACTTATGAGATAATCGATTAGTTCACCTAATAATCGATTATTCCAAAGAGTTTTAAGCAAAGACAACAATACCTACTAAAAAATCGATTATTAGGTCTGATATGATAATCAATTATCTCATAATACCTACTATAACAATCGATTATCAAGTCTGATAATCGATTATTATAGAGAGATTTTCAGCAAAGATGCAATTCCGACTAAAATAATCGATTATCAAGTCTAAAAATTGATTATTCATGTTAGTTTTTTATAGCAACATGATTTTTCTAATTTGGTTACTTTAATACATATCCAAAAGACAAAAATGGTATCATTGACACTAGAATTGATTAAAAAACATGTTTATATTCAAAATTGAATTCCATTTTGCTTATTTGGCCAAAAATGAGACACATCTAATCAAACCACACATCAAAACTCAAGATATCAAATTTTACAAGATACAAATCATATTTTTGGTGCATTAAGATGCTAAACAGGCCCTAAAGGACCTCAAGACAAACTCTAAACATTAAATTTACTCCCACATTGATTACTTTCGAATGTCACCTTTCAAAACCCTCTTTTTTCAGCCAATTTCATAGCTTTTTACCCGTTTATATATATATATATATATATATATATATATATATATATATATATATATATATATATATATATATATATATATATATATATATATATATAGTGTTATAGACGTCGGCGCCCTTTGTCAACCGTCGTCGCCCTTTGTCAACCGTCGTCTACTTCCCTGACAGGAAATGAAACGTCAATCGGTTCAGTGCACTAGACGTCGACCCCCCTGGACACCGACGTCTAATGGCATTCAAAAAGTCACTTTAAATGTTATCGTGGACGTCGAATTAGTTAGATAACCGACGTCTCGGTGACTATAGAAGTCGATGTCCACAGGGAACCTACGACCCATTTCATTTTAAATAAACCGCAGACCCTTCGCGACATTGCAGTTTCTGATATCGTCTTCCTCTTCTCCTTTTTCTCTTGCGGCACCTCTTCTTTTTCTCGCTTGCGGCACCTCTTCTTTTTCTCTCTTGCAACATTCTATTGTTGTTTATGATATCTTTATCGTCTTCCTCCTCTCTTTTTTCTCTCTTGCGGCATTACATCCCAGGTGCGTGGTTTCGTTTACGCTTACCGTTTAAACTTTGTTTAGTCTTTCATCGATTATCTTCTGGTTCAACTGATTAAAATTTGCTTTCTTTATGTTGTGTTTTAGTACAGTTTTGTTCCTTTCTTGGGGTAACGTAGTAACACATTCTCCATTTGCTAGCTGCCTCCCAGAAAAAGCAGCGTCGTGTGAATTTCTTTTGGTCGTTTCAACCCAAAAACGACCCTGGGTTGCCTAGTTATCGTTTCACCGTGATTTTCCCTCTTGTGGATGAAAATGGAACTAAGCAACAACCCAGGTTCGGTTTTGGGTTGAAGGGACCCATAAGAAATTCAAAAGACGCTAGCCTTTTTTTTGGGGGGAAACTAGCAAAAGGAGATTGTGCTACTAGGCTATCCAAAGACGGGAACAAAACTGCACTAAAACACAACCACTGGATTAGATGTCGGTTAATGTGTAGACCGACGTCTATAGTACCTTTTAGACGTGAGTCAGTGTCAATTTCGAAGTCTTTAGTGCCTCTTCGACGTCGGTTATTGCGCAGACTGACGTCTATATAATGTCTTTAGAGGTCCAGTTAGTCCTACTCCGACGTTTAGTGACGTCGGACATGTCAGTGACTGACGTCACTATAGACGTCAGTTATATGCTTGTCAGACGTCCCATTGACGTCACCGGAATAGACGTCGGTTGTTTTGTAGACGTTAAAAGCCCAAAATAACCGACGTTAAACAACGTTTTTGCACTAGTGTAAAGAAAGTTGGAACAAGCTTGTTATAGCATATTGGTAAAATATCAACCATAGATAATTTCTTGTCCACCTGGTCATTCGCAATATAAAAAATATATATTGTTTCAAAATCTTATAAGTATAAATTTCAAGATAAAGTTTTGAGTATAAATTTCAAGATAAAGAGTAGAAAAATATTCATTTTTTAAACATCTTTTTAAGTTTGGAAAATAATTAAAACATGATTTGTCTATCAAATTATAACGTTCAAGAGAGTATAATAAATTGATTAAAGACGTAACATAAATAAATAGATTAATCTCTATTAATATTTTCATTCATTTTCTCCTACTATTTAAGTGCTTTGTGAAAAAAATATATTGTTGGTGTTGAATTTGATATTTAGTGGTTTTCTTGAGTGTTTTTTAATATTTAGAAGTATTAAAGGAATATTTTGTCAATAGTCATGCTACCTCCAAGTAGAATTAATGATAGTTTATATAATATGAGATTATTTAGATGTGGAGAGTATATGTTGATGATGTTGGTAAACATCTTATATAAAGAGGATATTATACAAGTTGGATTGACGGTTAAGAAATTGGAGTGTGTCTTTTTGGAGCATATGAAATAATGTTTAGTTTAGATATTTCTATAATAATTGATGTTTTAGAATGATTAGAACATTAATGATGTATTATTTTCATTGGTGTACTTTTTATTATTTTTTATAAAAGATGCTTATATGCTTATAGTATATGGTTAAAATTGTGAAGATCTAGAAAATAATATTTTAAAACTAATAGTGAGTTAAAATAATGAGATTTTATTATTTTAATATTAAAAAAATTTAATATAAAAAGAGTTGTTATAAACGAGTTTTATTATTTTAAAACACATCATTTCTTTATAAATCACTTTTCTAGATTTCTCTACCTTCTCTTTAAGGGTTCTTACACCTTGTTCATCTGTTTGAAGATCGGAGACCGTTTGTGTGATCCTCGCGGTGAGATATTCAAATCTACCTGATTAGTTTCTCAAATAAAGTAAGTTAGTTTTCTACTCTTTTCTTGAGTTTCACATTCTTCAATGCATGAGAGGTTTTTTTTGTTGCATGTATGGTTTGGGCTTTTCCTCAGGTTCTTTAATGATCAATGGTTAGCAGAGTAGGGTTCTCTAGAGCTAGTTGGAGTTTCCAAAAAGGTAAGGGAAGCTAAATATCATGTTTTCAAGTTTTAAAGTATACTGATAATATGTGTTGGTATGATTAATTGAATTAATGAATTGAGCTTGTTCAAATTAGGTTGTATTATGGATGATTGTGTGAATTTAATTAGAAAATGCTTAGTATGATATTAAAAGAGCTTTGTTGAAGTTATTTGTTAATTGTGCTTATTTTCATTGCTTGAAATAGTGAAATTAATGTATAATTGGTTGGAGAATACTGCTGAACCTTGAGAGAGTGAATGATGATGGTCTTAGTTGGTTTTTGAGTCTTAAATTGAGGGTTTTGATAGGTGAATTGTTGAGAAAAGGGTTGGTTGTGTAAAACAGAAGTTTGGGGATTGTTTTGAAGTCATTTAGAACGTATGAGAGTTGTCAAACTAGTACAATGTGGTGCATTATGCAATAGAGGGGTTGTGAGGCACTAGTGAAAAAATGTTGTTTAACGTCACACCATAGAGGTTAGTTAGAGGGTGCCCTGACGTAAATTAATGACCAGTGGCAAGTTCGTAAATAAGTCATGCCTATAGAAGTCGGGTAGGAGGGGCACCAACGTCTATAATATTATAGACGTTGGGGCCACTCCACACCGACGTCTATAGGTCTGCCACGTAGGTGAATAGTCGTCATATAGACGTTGCATCCCTCTAGAGCAACGTCTATAGTCACGTATAGACGTCGAGGAGACTTCATCCGATGTCTTTAGGTTTGCCATGTTGGTGAATAGTCGCCATATAGACGTCGGGTAACTCCACAGAGACGTCTATAACCTGACAGGTAGGTTAATGTCATTATTGTTCCGCCATATAGACGTCGGTGCCCCTCCTAAATGACGTTTGACAGTTAGGTGAACCGTAATTATTTTTCTGCCATATAGACGTTTGTTCCACAAGTAACTGACGTCTATAATCTGCGCCAATATTAATTTTTAAATTATAAAGACGTCAAATTAGTGAGAGCACCGACGTCTAAAGCATTATAGACGTCGGACGCCCTTTGAGCCGACGTTTATAGGACCTTAAACTGCAAAATGCGAACCCGCGAGCAGTTACCACTATTCATCGTCTTCTTCGTCAAGTTTTTCTCCGCTACGGCATTCCGAGGTTCGTTTTCTTTTTTTTGGACCGTTTAAATTTAGTTTTACTCCGATTAAATTAGCTTTTGATGAAAAATCTTTCATTTCAACCGATTAAAATTAGATATCATTGCGTTTTGTTGCAGTTTCTAGCATCTTGTTCGACTGCGTTTTTGACCGTTTTTGGCCTGAGTATTTTACCTTTTTTGGGCGTGCACTCCTTCATTTCCCTCCATTGCTAATTTAATCTGCTAAAAGGGTTAGCTTTTTTGTTGAAAACTTAATTTGTATGGATGTTATTGGCTTTTGTATATGCATGTTATTGACTTTTGTGTATGCATGTTATTGGCTTTTGTGAATATGCATTTTATTGGCTTTTTTGTATGATTTCATATTGGCTTTTATGTATGCATGTGTTATTGGCTTTTTAATATATGCATGTGATAAAGTTTAGTTGTGTTATTATAATTGGCATGTTAGATTATTAGTATGAAATCATTGAGTGAAACTTAGTCCCGTTTGAAATTTAACACAAACGATTAATCTTTAATTGTTTGTATTAAATTTTGAATTGTCTGATTAGACAGTTTGGGAAAATTATTTTTCATAAATATGCTATAACATGTACGTTGGAGTTTATGCATAAGATTGATGAAATTTCGGTTCATTATTTGTGTTGTTTTCCAGATGCATATTTGATTGTGGTCATCCTTGACTACTCTCATTTCGTGTATTTTGGAGACCAATGTGAAATGCTGCCGAAATCTTATAAAACTTATGATGTAGACTTCTTTGCACATGTCTTAGCAATTTATGAAATATAATTTTTCTGAATGGGTAGGGCCTAACCTTGTGAGAGTTAAAAAATTGAAACTAATGAAGTATGTTACGAACATAGTATGGATCAAAGCTAGATGAATGAACGTTGCATCTTTGAAGAATACGAGAAAGGTGTTTCGGTGTTCTTGCAATATGTTCAAGAAAATGCAAAGTCTGTGATGGGACATATTTTTGTCCTTGTGTTCGTTGTGTTAATCAAATACGACAAGACTTAGGCAATTTGCATGACCATCTATTCATGTTCGGCATATTGAGAAGTTATACCGTTTGGACTTGGCATGGAGAAGTACTGGACCAGCCTACCACGTCACGAGGAATGAATTATGTGGAAGAATGGATGAGTGATCATTTAGAGGACATGATACATGATGTTGGTGAAGATAACTTTGGAAGAGCTAAATTGTATGATTCTCTTATCAATGATTCAGAGCAACCACTGTACCCAGGGTGCTCAAATTTACACGTCTTTCTGCAACTTTGAAGTTGTTTAGTTTAAAAGAAAGGAACGGATGGACCGATAAAATTTTCACAGAGTTGTTGGAGTTGTTGAAGGAGATGCTTCCAGAAAATAATACTCTACCTTGTATATATTTTTTAGGTATGTCGACCTCAGACTCAGCATCAGGACAGACCAGACGTACACGAGGCGTGACACGATTGACAGAAGTGACATCCAGACAGGTTGATAGGCAGAGGAGACATCTTAAGATTGTCCCCAGATCAGGTGTGGCATCAGGGTCAAATGCTGATAGGTATAATAGTTATCTGTGTAAGTTAGCAAAAACCCATGTTTCTATCCTTCATGCAACTTGGGATGACGTCCTAGAGGTGGAGAAGAACCTCTTATGGCAAGATGTTCAGGTATGTTTACTTAAAAGAAATTTCATATACTTATTTCTTTGATCTTATTATGTCATTAACATGTTCTTTGTTTTAAACAGCTAAAATATGATGTTCCAAACACACTTCATATGAGAAAGAAAGTGTTATCGCATATATCGAAGAGATGGAGGGATTTCAAGACAAGGCTGACACGTCTGTATGTGTTTGGAGACAGACAACATGATAATCCAAGTCAGCATTATTCCTTCACAGATGAAGAGTGGATGCAGTTTCGTGCATCTAGAGAGAGTAAGGAATGAAAGGTATTTATCTTAACATACAACGTCTTAAAAAGGGTTTTTATTATTATATAGTTATGAATATACATGGTTCTACAGGGTAAAAGGTTAGCCGCCCAAGAAAGGCAAAGGCTAAATGATGCACCACACTTGTTATCACGCGGTGGTTATGCGAAACTTGAGAAGAAAATTAAAAAGAGTCGAGCAGATGAGTTGGGGTTTGAGTCCTCGGACCTTGCACCTCCACCTACAAGGTACGAGATGTGGAAGGCTGCTCGGACGAAATTAGATGGGAACATGACATCTGCCTCAGCTGCATTGATCTCACAGAGAATTGTAAGTTGAAATTGTAAACATTGTTTGATTATGTATTTATCATACTGTCTTTTAAATAACAGTTTTTTTTATTTTTTTTATGTGCAGGATGAGTAGGTTGAGCAGCAGACTCAGGGAACATTTACTGCCCAAGGTAGGGACGATATTCTAACAACGACCATTGGAAAATCGGAGCACCCAAGACGTGTACGTGGAGTTCCTGGGGCGATTAGTCTTCGTGACTACTTAGGCCCTGTACAAAAAACCACTCAATCAATGAATGAGGAGGCACTAAGGTAGATGGATCTTCAGTGGGAGGAAAAACTTCGCCAAAGCATGAGAAACATGGAGGAACAATTCAATGAGCACCTACAAGAACAAAAACAAATACAAAGAGTGCTTGAAGAGAAGCTACAATCCATGACGCAGGGCTCCTTGGGGTTGCCCACTGAAGCTCCCAGACTACCTCGTGTTAGCACTAGAGGATCTTGCACCGCTATAGAACCTATTGAGTATAGTGATCAGTATCAGTTGTTGGTTGATGGGGATCCCCCACGCATTGAGGCTGTCAGACGAGTAGTTGAGGGAGGCCAGACTATTCATGGTGTTCCCATATTACCCCAACACGTGTGTGTCATGATTGATGAGGTTCCGGATCCCCAGGCTCAGGTGCCTGTACCCACTCCAGAAGTTCAGTTTGTGGCGGAGGCCATAGGTACTTTTCTAGCCTAGCCCAGAGCGTGGATCATCACACACATTGTTACACCACAGGTATAATATTTTAATCATTAGTAATTATATATTTTCATTTAAAAATATTTATTGATAACTTTGAACTTCTAATCTTCAGTTCACACATCCTCAGAAGCAGCTGATGCATGAGGCACCAATACCTGAAGATGATGACATGGCTGAAGCGGAGGATGATCCTATAGCAAAACTAATTTCAAGAATTCCCAGGTTTTACAAAGGATCAATACAAATACACTGGGATTTAAGAGTATTTGGTCTCCCCGCCCATTTTCCAGTATATATCACATTCAATGATGTATCCGAGATCACTGCGGGAGACAGGATGTTGAATATTTCAATTATTCAACTATGATGCATGTAAGATAGTTAATTTTGTCTACCATAATAGTTTTATTTAGATTACTAGTTTTTAAAAACTTCACTTTGTTGTTATAGGTACATGGACACAGTCATTGTAGACCAAGGTCGATCTTCCATTTACGGATTTGTTGAACCTCAGACCATTCAACGTTCTGGTAACACAGTTGAAAGCAAACAAAATTATTTGCAAACATGGATGGCTAAGTCAAACAGAGAAGTATACCTTGTGCCATACATTGATGGGTATGTGCTGTTTTATGTAAAAGTTAATTAAAGTTTACTTAATTAGTTTACTAACTATTTATGATGTTCCAAACAGGACTCACTGGCAGCTGTTGGTCCTCATTCCCAAACAATATACAATTGTATTCTTATGTTCGCTGCAAAGGAAGATGAAAAATGACTTGAGAAACATGCTTCAAGGGTAAGTGTTTCGCCAAAAATGTCTTTGACATTGATGTTGACCTTAATTTTTTATGATTTGATAATTATATTAATATTAGTTTGTGTTTCTAATGTAAATAGAGTAATGGGTAAATCTCGAGGTCAGCTAAATCAAGTCCTGTATCCAAAGGTTGGGTGCATTATTTATAGTTTTAATTCATTTACTATGTTATTTAATGATCTTAATTCTTGACTGTATTTAGTTTGTCATTTTAGTGTAACAAGCAGCTATATTCAGGGGAATGTGGCTATTATGTGATGTCTTGGGTTAAGACCATTATTCGAGCTGTCATTACAAATTACTATAATGAGGTAATCATGCATACCTTCAAAACATTACAAATCAAATTTATCTTTGAACATATATCAAACCATAATGAATCTTTCTTAATTGTGCAGTGCTTCAAGAGTTCATCTCCTATACCCGAAGACACAATAAAACAGCTAAGGCAGGAGTGGGCAACTTATCTTCTGCAAAATTGGAACTAGGAAGACTTATATTTGTTGTTGAACATTACTTAGGTTTAGTTTAAGTTTATAATTTAATAGTTTTGGTCTTGGATTATTTTTTAGTTGAACACAAATATATATTATAATAAATTGTTCTGGGACAATTTTCTATTTTTCAGGTGTGGTTTTGTTGCAAAAAAAAATTATTTAAAAAAATAAATACCCAGTAGACGTTGGTTAATGCCAAGCCCGACGTCTACAGACATTTGTTAGTGCATAAACATACATCCATTGAGTTACAGTGGACAAAACATTCCAAGGCCTATAGACGTCGTGTCTGGACACGTCGGACGTCTATATAAAGGTCTATTGTAACTAGGACCCCAAAAAGGGCACCTAAGCATGAGCTCGAAGCTTTCTACGCTAAGGACCTCAGAAAAGAGCAGCCAGGCGTGAGACAGTGAGTTCTAGCGCTGAGGGCCCCTGAAAAGGGCGCTCAAGCGTCCTGCGATCCTCCTTTCTGATGCTTTTCCAGTCCTTCCTGAGTTCCAACTCCTTGGTACTTCAACTCTTCTTCCAAATCATCTCAATTCTTGCTAAAACAAGGGAATCTAGCCATAAAATCATTAAGTTGACCGTTAACTCTCTTATTCACACAACTTAAACAAAATCATGATTTAAAGCAAGTTTCTAAGTCAAAAAGGTTGCATTTAGTATCAAAATTAAGTAACAGATAACAGTAAATTCAATCCTTATCACAACCCCAAACTTAGAACTTTGCTTATCAAAATTAAGTAACAGATAACAGTAAATTCAAGAAAAACAAAATGTAACTTAGCTTTCAAATAATCACTACAACAGTTCAACACATCTCAAAACTCTTTCTTTCAAGACAAGTAATCACTAATATCAGCTCATCATAAAAATGTCAGTCAAGATGTACAAATGCCTTAATTTAATCAAGCTCACTGTGGTGCTCACATAATCACAAAATATTCAATAGATGTTATCCGCATGAATGATCAATCAACCAAGCACAAGTGTAATCATGCATACGTGGAACTACTCCTCACCAAGAAAAGGGTTTCACTCAAACACACAAATGTATATTGAGGTGACTCATTTACTCTACTATCACAATGTCACATAAATAAACTTGGCCTTTCATTTAACCACAATCAAACATACTCACAAGCAAGTTATCATCACAAGGTCTTTTTATGGCTTGTAACGTGGCTGGGCTAAGAAGAAAATTTGTTTTTCCGGACAACAAAATCCTTGAGTTAAGAGAGTCATTCATAATTTCAAAATACAATCTCTCTTTCCAAGAAACCATTTTCACTAATTCCCAACTTTCCCTTGCATTGAGCTTTTCTTTCTTTCTTTTCTTTTCCTTTTTCTTTTGTTTCTTATTTGCTCAACACTTAGCTCAATGCTTATTTTTTTTTTTCTTTTTCAAATTTTCCAACAACCCCAAACTTGAACCTTTATCAATACCACACAAACATTCTCAACTTAACTCAACGTAACGATTTTCAAAAATGTTTTTTTCTCATTTTTGAGGCTCAATGTTCAAAGGATAGAACACATCGTTCTATTTTTATTGGGCTAGCATCATGCATTGGCTAAAAAGGGATAACAACAAATGGCCTTGATCATATGAAACAAGCTAGCAAGTGATTCAATCATAGAAACCTGGGCAAAGTCATTCATGCTTTCAAAGTAATAGCAATCATTTACAAAAAACTCTAGAGTCCAATCCTCACACAGGCTAATTCAAGTTCCACAATTCAGATAAACATCATGCTCAGTATCTCAATCACAAGTTTACCTCATGCATCTGTTTCACACATATTGTGAGCAACCACCTGTATATCAGCACATCATGCATCATCTCAACATTAACCAATATAATCAGCATCATAAAGCAATACTCATCACAAAACAAATCATAGTCAAACCATTGCATCACATTAAAGTTTAAGCCAAGTACATCATACCCTATACTAAAACAAAAACAAAATAAAGAGATAATAAAAACAAGAAAAAACAAATCCTGCTCTAGATTATAGCATCCATCAGTAAATGCTATCTCCAATCCTCATCCTCTACTATCATCTGAATCTTCATCCTCCTCTTCATCATTTTCCTCTTCCTCTTCTTCTTCCTTATATTCATCTTTATCATCATCGTCCTCCTCCATAGCTGAAGCTTCAGCTGCTTCAGCTCCACCACTAGCTTGTGCTGGATCAGTAGGCCACCTAGTACGTGCTAAGAAATCCTCCTAAGATATAAATTGGCGCTCAGGAAAGGCAGCTGTCAGAGTCCTCAGTAACTCCTGTTTGTTGGAAAAAGGTTGGCTTCGTTTTAACACCAAGAGGGGGGGTGAATTGGTGAGGTTTCAAAATCAGAGTCTTTTTAAAATCTTTTTCACAAAGTAGAAGTCTTCATAAAGTTTCTTGAATCACAAGGAATGAAAATTTTAAGTGCAGCGGAAATGTTAAGTTGACTACATAAACAGGTAAGTTGATTGAATGTAAAAGTGTAAGGATAGAGAAATCAAACGCAAGATTTTATACTAGTTCGGCCTCAATGCCTACATCCAGTGTCCTTCCACAATCCTGAAGCAAATGCACTATAATGGTCAAGGTTTTTACAACAAGGCTTTTATAGATACCTCCACATCAAAAATATAAAACACCTCTCTAACCCTCTAACCAAAATATAGGCAGCAACAACACACAAAGATCTGCAGCACGATATCCCCTCTTCTGCAATCTTCAAACCCACTTTGAACAATCCTCCAGACTCAACGAGTCAACCTCCTGTAATCACAACAGGAACAACCAATCTCCAGTAGATTGAAGGCAATCTTAATCAATGTCAATACACCAGCTGTGTAGAATTCTAATAAACCAATAAGCACACTTTTGTCTCCTTCAAAGAACCTCCTCAAAGAAAGATCACCATGGTCTTCTTGATGAGTTCTTGGAGGAAATTCTCAGAGATCACAATCTGTAAATCACAAATGAAAGTGTTAGAATTTCCAAAGTCTTCGTGATCAACTAAGGCACGTCTATTTATAGTTTTCTATAATTCAGACGCTCTTGTAGTCGACTAGGCTACTAATAAAGTCGACTGTCCTCAGACATTTATAATAGTTAAGTCAAATAGTAGCAGTCAACAACAACCAAGTTGATTATGCATTTAATATAGTTGACTATCATAAAAGCTTTAACTAACTTTTGAAATATAGTCGTTACTGTACACAAACATTAACAGAATTTCAAACAATCAACTAACTAAGTCGGATCCACTGTGCATGGAGTCGACTTAGGCACATAAGCTCAGTTTGAAAACTTTTCAATGCAAAATCACTCACAGCAATGCTTTTGAAAATCTGTGCATAGTCACGAGTTTTAATCGACTTCCTTCATAATGAAGTCGACTTAAAACTTGCAGCTATGCCACACAATATAAGTTCATAAAAGTGCATGTGGTTTTGTCTTCAAAAACATATGTAATGCTATGATGTATCAGATATAAGCTCAGCAAATGTGCATTCACATATCAAGATCAACACAAAACATGTTCAATAAGATATATCATACAATAAGGAACAGAACGTGTAACACATAATAGAACATGTGTTATTAATAATGTGTTGTCAACATGAAAAACCAGAGTGACTAAAGCACTGTGAGATTAAGGTCAGTTAAACCAATGCTTCCCTTATCAACAATCTCAACATTGTTCACTTCTGTATATGGCCTCCATCCTAGCCTCCATAAAGGACATGTACATGTCCCTCATCTGGAATGGAGCAGCATCATAAGGCTGCTCTTGGGTTGGCTGTGGTGCTCTCCTGTGTGGCCTAGGAGGCTGTGGTGGTGGCACCAGCTGTCCTGCCGCATCTAATGCACAATACTGAGTATAATAAGAGGCATCAATTTCCTTCCTTGGACGCTCCAGTGGTGGTGCGGAGATATTAACTCCTGTAATTTCACACAGATGAGTAATGAGTGAAGGGTGCCCCATAGGTGACTTGTTACTCACAGAATGGGCACACTGTTGGATTTCATTGGCTATCACTTGCCCAATGTTGATGTTCAATCCCCTAAGAACACAATAAAGGAATATACCTATGTTTGTGGTGATGTCAGACACATGGGAGCAGAGCTGGACATTGGCATGTGTGAAAGCCATCAAGTATTTAGCCAGGAGCGTCAGATAAGAACGTTTGATATGAATAGGCGCCTCCTGCCTATTCCTTTGGAAATGTTCACCAGGAACACATAATACCCTCTCCACATCACCAAAGTCAACACCATTTTCTAAGATCAAAGCGAACTGGCACTGCTCTCTAGTCCCCTCTATGCCTAAGAACCTGTTCACCGTGGCAGCATCATAGGGTATCCTTTTACCCCTTACATAGCTATTGTACGTTTGTCTCTCATTGTTGAATGCCCGTGCATTTGTATAAAACTCTTTCACCACAGCTATGTTGGCAGGTGCTCGGTAAGATGCCAGGTTCTCTCAATTTCTCCTCTCAAGTTATCTCCCAAATAGTGGAGCCATAGCTGGTATAATCCCCACCTTTGGTTCCATCAACAATCTCTTATTTTCCACTATCAGAAAGTGCCTTTCATGCGCGAGGGAGAGGAACTTGTTGGAGTAGATTTGCTCTTTCTCTTTCCTCTTTGTTCCTTTGTCCGATTTGTTCCCAATAGTCTTTATCCGCTTTCTTGAAGAAGATGACATTCCTTTACCATAAAGATTCATAAACATCATCAAGCATTAGTATCTTGAAAATAACCACTCAAACATACTTTTCCTACCAGCGTTGAGGGCAAAACAGGGGCCCTCAGCGTCACTTGCACTATCTCAACCAATCAGAACATGCATACCAACCAGAAACCAGAAAATAACATGTTGCAGAATTGCGTTGAGTGCCCCTTAGACAGGGCCCTCAACGCCAGCCAGTTCAATCATCAAAATTGGCCCTAGCCGGCCTTAAACACCACACAAATGCTTTTTCCTATGTTGCAACCATCAATAATGCAATTTAATCAGTTCAAAACAGCAACATTTACAGTGTATCATGCATAGACATCAACATTCATTAAAACTCTACTTTTAAATGCTCAAATCAAAACATAGCTTGAAATTATTTGTATGGATGTTAAGACTCCGGTAACTGTATCGAATCGTATCAAGTAATATAAATGGTAAGACCAAGTATCATTTTCCCAAGAGACTCACGTCACTAAACAGTTGTGCTTTTGCTTAACTAATTAAGACTATAAGAACAATATTTTGGGGTTTTTGAATGCAAAACGATAAAAGTCAATATGCATGCAATTTGATCAATTGAGGCTAAACACAAAAGTGAATGGATGATGTTGATAATATGAGATGAATATGTTGTTTGGGTTTAGATTTCACCTAATCACTCTCATGCATAAATGAATTCATCTTCTTCATTAATGTTAATGGCACTCTCTAAAATACTTAAAACGCACTAGAGCATACAATTAGCCCAAAAAATAAAAACAGTAAATTTTTTTTTAGAAAGATAAAGTCTAACTAGTTAAGAATAACACAATTAGAATAGTTATACCCTGAGTCCCGGCAACGGCGCCAAAGACTTGTTAAGACTTCGGCAAGTGTATCGAACTGTATCAAGTAATATAAATGGTAAGACCAAGTATCCTTTTCCCAAGAGACTCACAATACTAAACAATTGCGCTTTTGCTTAAACAATTAAGACTATAAGAATAATATTTTGGGGTTTTTGAATGCAAAACGATAAAAGTAAATATGCATGCAATTTGATCAAATGAGGCTAAACACAAAAGTGAATGGATGATGTTGATAATATGAGATGAATATATTGTTAGGGTTTAGATTTCACCTAATCACTCTCATGCATAAACGAATTCATCTTCTTCATTATTGTTAATGCCACTCTCTAAAATACTTAAAATTCGCTGTCTTGGTGAAGAAAGCCTATCCTTAATTACTAGTTTACAATGTCTTGTCTCCCTAGCAATTAATTTTTCATTACATACACACATAAGCTTAAAGGAAACCAACCCTCATATCCTTATGTTTAGGTAATATTGTTTTTGGAGAATTCCCCAAATTGTGATTTGTAAGATATCTCTCAATAACAATCCAAAGGAAAGAAGAGGATAGCTATCATATCCTCAAATCGTCTAACTCTAGGTGTACGAAATCTCCTAATACTTACAAATCATAAGATTTATGCCATCCATGATTATAACATCACAAGCATTTGAGCAAAGAAGAATATCTCTAACAATTAATGAAAGAAGCATATAGCAATAATAAGAAACAATTAAAATACAAGAGAGTTTAGAGGTTACATCTTCCCTAATAACAAATGAGAATAGTTCTCCACCGTCATGAAGAAACTAGGAGTACAATGGAATGGAAGAGATAGAAACCCTAGAAAGAGAAAAGGAGAGCTCCTGCATCCCCAAACCTTCCCCCAAAGGGGTGAAAAACGTGTTTCTGTGCTCAAGCCATCAAAAGATACAAACCCTAAGATGTCCAGGTCTTTAAATAGGGCAGAAAAATAACAGAAAATGGGTCCAGACCCAAAACAGATCATAAAAATAATAGAAAATAGGTTAAAACCCATGTCGTTTGTGTTCAACGACCAAAATGACACCCAAAATGACGCTCAGCGGTGGCGCTCAGGTGCGATACAGAAAAAAACTGGCTCTCATCGCCCCTTTTCTATGCTCAGCGCTATCTGCGGTGCTAAACTGCACTCTGGTTGACTTTTCTGCATTCTGGTTGACTTTTCTGCACTCCAACCATTTGATACTTTGACTCTTCATTCAATTCATTCCAATAGCCTACAAAATGAAGGGAATTTAGTGATAAAATCATCAAGTATAACCTTAAATATCTTATTCACAAAAATAAAGCAAAAACATGAGTTAAAGCAAGTTTCTAAGTAAAAAATGGTGCATTTAATATCAAAATTATATCACAGATAACAGTATTTTCAACTGTTATCAATGGAGAAGCAAAATCTGTAAGGAATGCTAAAAAGGATTGGGGAAATCAAAACCTTAGCAACACTAGCACCCAAGAAACCCGAAACTTGGTGGATAGAGGGTTTTTGGTAGGAGAATGAAGGGGGAAAGTGAGAGAGCACTTAGTCTAGGTGTTTAGTGCAGTTGGGAAGTGGAAAAATAGAAGTAGAAAGCTTGGGCGAACCCTAGAGGGTTAGAAGAGTGTAATGGGCCTAACCCGCGCTGAGCCTAATCACTTAAAACACAATTGTAGAAAGTCGTGCTTAGCGCCCTCTCAGTAAGGCGTTGAGCATCGTGCGTGAATGCTCTCTTCTTTTTTTAACTTGCCATGGGCATCCCTTGTCAGGGGCCCTCAGCTTCAACTCCAAATTTTTAAATTTTCATGCTCTTTTTCCCCCAACTCTCACATCAATACTCAATCAAAACAATTAATCTCTCTACACCCCACAAACATTTATCAATCAGCACATATGATAACGCTAGAACAGAACTAAATCAAAACATACAAAGATAAGTTTAGAAAACTGGGTTGCCTCCCAGTAAGCGCTTGTTTAACGTCACGAGCCTGACATCATGAATCTTCCAGCACCCATCAGTAGGTGAAAATCCCCTCATCAACACCCATCAGTAGGTGTCTGGTAGCATAGCATCCTGCAGTTTATAAATAATAAATTAAGTTTATAAATAATAAATAATAAATCATTGCAATGCCTCCCAACAAGCGCTCTTTTATTGTCACTACTTGACACGTTAAAGCTCAAGTCACATATTTCATGTTGGTGTTTTTCTCTCTTTTATCACACCAACTTATCTCTAGCAGCTTCTTGTCCACCATCTTGCCTCTTCTTGAATATAGAGCTTCAATCTTTATCACTCCATTCTCTTTAAGCTCTTTTACAACCCATAACCTGTTTTTGAATCTCACTGGTATGCCAGGTTTGAGTTTTTCATGTTCGTCCACAAAGTCTTGATGAATAATCTTCCCTTTACCATTTTTTTCTTCTTCCTTTACCTGTGACAAGGAACAATTTTTACCTTCCTTGACCGGCTTAGTAGCTTTTGGACTAGTCATTGGTGCATCCTCATATGCAGCTTTATGACTGGTCTTCTTCACTTGAATCAGTTGGTCAACATTGAAGACATTGAACATCACCTCCTCTTCATGGTCTTTAAGTGCTATAGTCCCATCATCAACATTGATGATAACCTTGGCCATTTTCATGAATGGCCTTCCTAAAATAATAGGAATCTCCGCATCTTCACCCATCTCCATCACCACAAAGTCTATTAGGAATTTAATTTGGTCTATTCAAACCAAAACATCTTCCACCACACCATAGGGCTTCTTAGTGGATCTATCCACCATTTGCAAAGTCATCTTTGTAGATTTGACCTCAAGACCACCAATCTTCTCAAGCATAGATAGGGGCATCAAATTGATAATAGACCCTAAATCAATTAGGGCTTTCCCTATTTCATGATTCTAAATAATGCAAGGAATAGTAAAACTTCCCGGATCTTTAACTTTTGGAGGAAGTTCCTTCTACAAGATAACACTACAATTACCCTGTACCTCAATTGTTTCCTCATCTAGATATCTCTTCTTTTTGGGGATTTTCTTCAAAAACTTAGCATACACAGGAACCTGTTGCAATGCCTCAGTCAAAGGAATTTTAATCTCCAATTTCTTGAAGATTTCTTTGAAACACCCTAATTGTTTCTCTTTTCTCTCGCCCTCTTCTTTTTCTTTCCTCTCCCCATTCTCACTCTTCTTTATACTCTTTCTTTCAGCCCTACTTTTTCTCTCTTTTTTCTCTTTTAACTCAACTTTTTATTCTCTCTCTTCCATCCTCTAATCACTTATACTCACAATAGCATTGCATTATTCTTTTGGGTTAACCTCAATGTCCTGCTTGCTCAGCTTGTCCAAATTAACCTTGACCCATACTTGGGTGAGGTTTCCATCCTTGGTTGTAATTACCTGGACGAAATTTATTAGCCATATAGTTGACTTCTTCTTGGGCCTCAACAGGCATAGCACATTGACCATTGATATGATCACCACCACATAATTCATAGAGTTTTTGTTGAACCTGTGAAACATTCTACAGCTCCTTTGGCAATCGAGAGAGTTTCTTCGTCAAATTCTCCAATTGTTGAGTAATAATCTTATTTTGTGCTAGTAGAGCATCTTGAGATTGACGTTGTAGAACTCCCTTTTGTGGAACTCCTCTTTCATTGTGCATCTCATTATCATTAGTAGCCATATTCTCAATTAATCATAGGCTTCCTCTAGAGTCTTGCATTTAATATTACCTCCAGTTGAGGTATCCAACATCAATTTTGTTTGCGAACCAAGTCCTCCAAGGAAAAGAATGACTATTGTGGCTTCATCAAGGCCATGTGTGGGCGTCTTTCTCAGCAAGCTTTTATATTTATCCCACACTTGACCTAATGTTTCCTTCATGCCCTGCCTGAAATAAGAAATTTCCTTCTTACCTCTGTTGACCTTTGATTGTGGGAAATATTTATTTAGGAACTTTGCAACCACATCTTCACACATAGTGAAGTTGTTCTCCGGAAAAGAGTTCAACCATAATTTAGCATTGCCTCCCAATGAAAAAGGAAATAAGCTAATCCTTATAGGATCATCTAGCACGTCATTGATCTTTAAAGTATTGAAAACCTCATTGAATGTTGTTGGATGCTCATATGGACTTTCATGTGACAGCCCATTAAATTAGTTACTCTTCACCAATTGTATCAACGCAGGCTTTATCTCCATATTTGCAGCATTGACCCTCGGCCTTGCAATGCTGTTAAAATGATGAGGGCCAACAACTTTTGTATAATCTGCCAAAGTGCGTCTCCTATTATTCTCCTCAGTCATCTCTTCAGTGCTTTGGTCAGATCTTTGAGGTGAAGGCTATAAAAGTGTCTATAGAGGAGGGATTGGTTCTTTGGAAGTTTTGTGTCTCCTTCTCCTTCTGCTTTCGTCCAATCCTTGAAGAAGAGGTTCAGAATTTTTCTTGCTTCATTGTATCTTGCATACACAAGAAAACAAAACCCTAGGAAGCAATTGTTAGCACAAAACAAAAACAAAAACAAAATAAAAATTAAAACAATAAAAATCAAGTCAAAGTTAATCAATAATCACACAAATAGAATAGTTAAACCACGAGTCCCCGACAACGACGCCAAAAACTTGTTAATGAATCAGCAAGTGTACCGAATCGTATCAAGTAATAATCATGGTAAGACCAAGTATCGTTTCCCAAGAGACTCACAACCTAAACAGTGATTTCTTGATTAAATAAGACTTGAGATCAAACTCATTTGGTTTTAAATGCAAATATAGAAAAGTAAATATGCATGCAATTTGATCAATTGAACAAAAGCACAGAGATGAATGGATGATATTAGTATTATGAGATGAACATGTTGTTGGGGTTATATTTCACCTAGCTTATTCTCGTGTATATAAGAATTTTTCTTCTTCATTAATGTCAATGTCACTATCTAAAATACTTAAAACTCGATCCCTCGGCGAAGAAATCCTATCCTTAATTATTAGGTCACAATCCCTTACATCCCTAATAATTAATTCTGCATTACGATTAGTAGCTTAAGACAACCAAAACTCGTATCCCCATCCTTGAGCAATACTACTTTTGGGAGCAATTCTCTAGAACCTAAATTGTAAGATATCTCTCGATACTCATGCAATTCCTACATCATGCCATGAATGGGTTAAACAAAGCAAGCAATGAGCGAAGGAGAAAAACCCTAACAATTAATGAAAGAAGAACATATAATTAAGAATTAATTCAAATACATGAGAGTTCACAAGGCTACATCATCCCTCAACAACAAATAGAATTTAGTTCATTATTGTCATGGTTAAACTAGATGTACAATGGAAAAGAATAAGATAGAAAAACCCTAGAAATTGAAGATGGAAGCTCCCACATCCAAATCCGCCTTCTGAGAGTGAAATAGTGTGTTTATGTGCCTTTTTTGTCAAAAGATACAATGCCTAGGATGTCTAAGTCCTTAAATAGATCGAAATAAAAATAGAAACATAGCCCAGGCCCATATCACCAAAGCTCAGCTCCCCACTTAGGGCGCCCAAATGTGATGTGGCACATGAAACTGATGCTCAACGCCCCTGGAAGAGCAAGCAGGCGTGATACGACTCGAGGAAGTAGCGCTCAGCGCCCTAAAAAGGGCGCCCAAGCGCGAGCCCAAAGCTTTCTACGCTAAGGGCCTCAGAAAAGAGCAGTCAGGCGTGAGACACTGAGTTCTGGTGCTGAGGGCCCCTGAAAAAGGCGCTCAGGCATCCTGCGATCCTCCTTAATGATGGTTTTCTAGTCCTTCCTGAGTTCCAACTCCTTGGTACTTCAACTCTTCTTCCAAATCATCTCAATTCCTTCTAAAACAAGGGAATCTAGCCATAAAATCATTAAGTTCGCCCTCAACTCTCTTATTCACATAACTTAAACAAAATCATGATTTCAAGCAAGTTTTTAAGTAAAAAAGGTTGCATTTAGTATCCAAATTAAGTAACAGATAACAGTAAATTCAACCGTTATCACATTACTTAAGAGGAAAATGCATCAAGCACTTCTAGCTCAAGTGATTCTATTCGAGAAGCAAACTTGTGCTAGACATCTAATATTGATGACACTGCAAGCCAAGTAAGGTACTCTAGCCTTGACACTAGTGAATTTGATTTACAGAAGGCTTTTCTTGAATTACTTGATAAATATGAGAAATTGAATACTGCTCATAAAAATTTGAAAAAGGAATTTAAAGAATTGCAAATTAAATATGAGAAGGCATTAAATGACAAAGTTATTTTAAGAAATAAAATCTGCAATTTAAAAATGAAAGATTCTGCAAATGTTTAACATCCTATTGAATGTCTGTCATGCAAAAGTCATATGATGTGGATATTGTTGTGGATATTGATGAGGATTGTGATGTCTAGGATGTTGATGATTTTCTTGATATTGATAATGTTGTTGATATATCAGTGTTGGACATTGATTTGGATTCTGATGAGATGGCTGTTTTGCCTTTACCTGTACACTTGCAGGCACCCACTCTTGAGCTGAAACAACTCCCAGAAAACGTCAAGTATGTGTACTTAGAGGAGGATGAGAAGAAACCGATGATAATTTCCACCTTCCTTGATTCTGTTCAAGAGGAGAAGTTGTTTGGTGTGCTAAGGAAGCACAAGAAGGCTATTGGTTGGAGTTTGGCTGACATACCTGGTATTAGCCCATCCACATGCATGCATAGAATTCTTTTAGAGGATGGAGCAAAGCCAGTTAGACAGCCACAGAGAAGACAAAACCTCGTGATCATGGACGTCATTAAGAAGGAGGTGACCAAGCTTTTGCAAGCTAGGATCATCTACCCAATTTCAGATAGTCAATGGGTGAGCCCCATCCATGTTGTACCCAAAAAGATTGGCCTCACTGTGGTGAAGAATGAGAGGGATGAGCTTATCCCCACAAGAGTGCAGAACAGCTGGAGAGTCTGCATTGATTATAGGAGGCTCAACCAAGCAACCAGGAAAGATCATTTCCCCCTGCCATTCATTAATCAAATGCTGGAGCGCCTGGCAGTTCTGGAAGACATTTCTCGTCTGGATCAGATTTGGGGCATGAATCACTTCCTCAGCACTTCCTTTCTTGATCCATTTATGGAAGACACTTCTCTGCATGTCCAAAATTGGCAACTGCCACCATGACCAGGGGAGTTTTCATTTCCCTTCTCCTCCCTTTCCCGCTTTTATTGCATTTTTCTATGATCTGTTGATTGTTATGATTGCGATCTTATGCTTGTGACACATTGAGGACACTGTGTAGTTTAAGTGTGGTCTATTGGGGGAGAATTTTGCTTTCTTTGTTAGTTTATGTTTTTTGCATTAAATTTTTTGTTTTCTAGGTAGTTTTGTTGTGTCTTGTGTACAGTTTTGCATGCTTTTCGTGATCTCTGGACTTTGTTTAGGTTGTAGATGTGTTGTGCACTTCATTGATACTCTATTTAGCTTGAAATCCTTGCTTTTCTCTGTTTGAAAGATGATTATGATGTTTAAGAGGTTGAATTTGAGCCATTTGATGATCTTTCTTGTGTGTGATAGTCTCTTGATTGCTTTCACTTATGCCTTGGCTTGACTCTTGTTGATAATTCTTGATTCATGCGCATGTTTGAAAGTGATAAAGGCGTTTTGTTGTTGAGCCTCTCTAGCCAGATGAGCCTACCCTGTTTGACTCTTTGTTAGCCTCTTTGAGCCTATACTTTCCCCAATTCTTTGTTTTAAAGCTCATACACTAGCCCTAAGTGAAAAACCATGATTACCTTAACCTTAGGGAATTTTGGAGCTTTGGAATTGTTTTGGGAATAAGTGTGGTCTCTTGGGAGATTCAGATGATTTGGTTAGTTGGCTTCTCTTCTTGTGATTGTTTTTGTAAAAATGTTGTGTATCTTGTCTCTTACAGTTGTGTTTTGAAAAGAGAGAAAAGAAAAGAGACAAGATGGGAAAAAAGAAAAAAAATTAATACAGAAAAACAAAAAAAAATTATGTGAATAATGGAGTCAAGAAGAGGATTGAATTAGAGGTTTCGCGGTATGATTTGACTGTGTTTACACTTGTTCCCCATTGCTCCTCTGTTCCTTATGGTTTGTAGCTTCTTATCCAGATGTATCCTCCCTTGTCCTTGGCCCCATTCCAACCATGAAAAGACCTTTTGATTTGAACATTCGTATGTGCTTGAGTGTTGATATTAGAGGCTTGCCAAGTCTACTTGTGTTTGCTTTCTTGAGTGCATTGAGTGACATTGATTTACCTTAAACACTTGAGAGAAACACTGATTGTGTGCATCTGTGAGGCTTTGTTGCTTTTGATTCATCTCTTGAACTGATTGACTGTTTTCCATGTACTGAACTGTTTGGATGATTTCATGAGTATCTACTTTCATTGACTCTGTATGGGATTCTGCCTATGCCTTGCACTGTCCAGATTTTGCGAGAATTGCGTAACTCTTTTTCTTTTTTGTGAGTCTTTTGTTTTCTTTCTGTCGAGTCTGTGTCACCTCCCTGATGTTTGAGTAGTTTCCTGGTTTTCGTCTTGGTTTTGCCCTGGAGTGCAAAAGACTACGTGTGGTCTATTTTGATGAGTTGTTATTTCTTGAACTGTATTTAGTTTATTGCACTTAAATAAACCAGGGAGTTGTGATTGATTGTCTGTTATTTCCCCGTTTTCTGAATTCTGCTTAATTTGGTCGGAAATTCGTAATTGTGCTAATTTGGATTTTCTGAGCTAATTAAGTGCATTTCTGGTTGCAGGGAAGTTATGGAAACATCATCTGGAGCATTAGGATATGACGTGACACATTCAAAGTCTCAACATTTAGTCATTTAGATTCTAATTAAAGTTATTTCGTTTTCTAGAAGTCCTTAATTAGAATTAGGTGTTTTGGACCCTTTTAAGGGAAATTTTGTAAAAGCCCAATGTGTGGGACACTTGGCGCCAAACCCTAGGATTTCTTTTAGGGGTGGACCCCACCCATTTTATGGAATTCTCGGCCTTGAGAAGAGAGGAGCCGCCACTTCACTTTTTACACTTCATTTGCTTAGGGTTTTGTATGAACTCTCATGGAGAGCTTGGTGTGCCACGGTTTTTGAGCTTCAATGAATCAATGATGCATTTTTCTTCTTCTCTAGCTGGAATCTTGATTGTCTTTGCTTGTTGGTGGTGATAAACCGTCCCATTTCCTCTTTTATTTCTTGTTCTTTGAAGTTGGAAGTATGAGCTTGAAGGGTTGTTCTTGCATTTTTCATGGTGGTTCCTTGGTTTGAATGAAGAGCTATTTTCGTTTTCCTTCTCTTTTGCTGCAGTAGTCACGGTTTTCCATTTAGTGTTCTTGGTTGAATCATGAAAATGAAGTTCTTGATGGGTTTTGGAGTGAAGGAAGCTTGAGTTGGTGCATGGGTGTTGAGGTTGGGACCCTTTCTTCTTGTGTTTCATTTTTGTTGATTGGAAGCATTTTATGAGCTGAACTTTATGCTATTTCCTCATGGCTAGACGGTGTTGGACCTTGAGCTAGGAGTTTGTTTTTGTTTTTGTCAAAAGTTTGAAGAAAAGAGAGTGTGAAGTTGGTTTGAAGAAGTTAGAATTTGGGGTTTGTTGTTCTTGAAATTATTTGGTAATGGAGACTTGGTTTCTTGGGTGTGTTCTCGATTTTGGAAGGTGAAAGAAAGTTTGGGATCTTTGCTTTGGTGGAAGAAAACCGAATTGGTGTGTAGAAGGAGAGAGAAATAGCACATTTAATTTTTACCTCTTTTGGACAAGCACAATATGAAGCACATTTACCATAGAAAGAATCTTTTCATTTTGGTGTGGACTCCTTGCTAGCTTATCACCAAGAAGTGTATGAAGAAGAGGATGTGATGTCTTTGTTTTTATTCCCTTTGACTTGGCTTATGTGGCACCTTGGTAGAAGAGATTAAAGCACCTTTTGGAGTGTGGAATATGGAAGGCAACGTTTTGCAACTTTGGAAGAGGAGTGAGCTCACGACAATTTGGCCTTGCATGTGTTGATTTCCGAACTTGGTCTTTTGGGATAGAGAAGGGCACGATTTTCATGGTTAAAAAGTGTGGAAAGCAAGGTTTGTCTTGGAGAATGAAGCACATGGCACAAAAGGGAGCAACACATTAATTGGCTTGTTGAAGGAAGAGAATGAAATGGAACTTTTAGGCATGGGAGGTCACGGCCATGGAGGTTATTTAGGCCATTCCAAGAATTGAATTACTTTAATTGGTGCATGTATTGTCACATAATTGATAGATGAAAAAGCATGTTGATTGTTCCTTTGTTTTGAATTATTTTACATAGTAGGGTTAGTTGCTTTGTAGTCTCTTTAATTTAGTTTTGCATTTAATTTAATTTAATTGTGTTAGATAGTTGATTGTAATTGTGTTGGTGTCTAGTATTTTAATTTGTTTTAATGTTGTCTAATGTGTTTGGTCGTGTTACTTTAATTATCATGATAGCTTAAATTAATTCAGTTGGTCATTAGCTATATTGTAATGTTTCCTTGAGATTTCTGAACTGTAACTGTGGTTGCTACTCTGACCTTGGTTAATGTGAAACCTGTATTTGCACTTACAATTGGGTATACGCTTAGTTGCCCAATTGGTGTTACATCTTCGCTTAGTTGATGTAACTGCATGGTGTAAATTAGATTTGACATTAACACTGCGTTTGCTTAGTTCGCTTTTATGAAAACAGGGTTAACCTTCGCTTAGTTGGTTAACTTTGTTGGATTAGAGGTTTGAGTCGCAACTTTATTTTGTTGATCGGTGATTGGAAACATTGTAATTAAGTTAATGACCGACTGTTTTCTCTCCCTGTTTGATTCCGTATTTTTACGACTCTATATCATTTCTATAGTTGAATTTCTATATTCGTCGTATTTTGATTATGTTTTCATCTGTGTTCAACGCAAACCGTTTTCACAACCCCCCCCCCCTTCGTGTTTGACTAAATTCTGAACCGCAAAATTGGTCCTTGAGAGACGACCTAGGAGTCATTTCCTAGCTATACTGCATTTCTAAATTGCACATTAAATTTGCATGGGGTGCGACACCCATCAAATTTTGGCGTCGTTGTCGGGGACCAACGGTTCAGTTTTAAGTCTTGTGTTGTGTTTGTGTTTGTGTGATTTATGTTGTCTTGTAGTGTGAGTGTGACGTCTTGTGTTGTTTTCTGTGGTTTGAAATTTTTGTGCTATTGTTTCATGATTACAGGGTGTTGTGATTTAGTGCATGACTAGAGGAAATCCTGGACCCATACCACCCTTTGATCATGAGATTGATAGGACTTTCCATAGGTTAGCTAGGCATTCTAGGAATTTGTCTTTAGAGTCTGTTTTTTAGTCAATTCCATTACATACTGTGCATCCTACTGCTGAATCTGAATCCACTGCTGAGTATTTTGTGCATACTGCATCTACTGCATCTGTTGCATCTACACCTGATTCTGATTCTGATTCTGTTATTTTTCACACTTAGAACAATATGGCACAACCTCCACCTCGTGAGAGGACTTTTAGGGAGATGGCTGCACCTGATTTCGATATTGAAAGCTTGTGCATCCAATATCCTGATGAGGACGTTCCATTTGTTCTCAAGACTGGACTGATCCATTTGTTGCCCAAGTTTCATGGTCTTGCAGGTGAGAGTCCACATAAGCATTTGAAGGAATTCCACATTGTTTGTTCCACTATGAAATTGCATGATGTTCCTGAAGAGCACATCTTCTTGAAGGCATTCCCTCATTCATTGGAAATTGTTGCTAAGGATTGGTTGTACAGTTTGGCACCTAGATCCGTCACTAGCTGGGACGATCTAAAGAGGCTGTTCTTGGAGAAATTTTTCCCAGCATCCCGGACCACAGCTATCAGAAAAGACATAACTAGGATTAGGCAGCTTGGTGGAGAGAGCTTATATGAGTATTGGGAGAGATTCAAGACACTTTGTGCAAACTGTCCCCACCATCAGATACCTGACAAACTCCTTCTCCAGTATTTCTATGAGGGTTTGAACAACATGGATCGGGGTATGATTGATGCTGCCAGTGGTGGAGCTCTTGGAGACACCACGCCTGCTAAGGCCAGGCAATTGATTGAGAAGATGGCCTCCAACTTCCAGTAGTTTAGCGCCAGGAATGATGCCATTGTGGTGAGGGGCGTACATGATGTTGTTGCCCAGTCTTTATCAGCTGTTGAAAGCAAGTTGGAAGGCAAGATTGAGTCTATTATAATATGTTATTGAGTCTATTAGGACTTGTTTTAGCTGTTAGTTACAGATTTGGGTGTTGGAAAGTATAGAATTGAGTTGGTATGGTTTAAGGTGTTAAGTTGGGTTACAGTAGTCTTTTTGAGTTAGGGATCAATTATCAGATGTTTTGGGGTGCTTAAAAGGTCCGAGGAACCTTTCAAATTTTGGGAGAAGTGTACAAAGTGGTCTAAAAAGGGTTGAGGTTTGATGATAGTGCCCAAACAGGGCGATGAGCGCTCGTTTCCAGATGCGTAAGCGCTGAGTGCCCAAAAAGGGGGAGATTGTTGAGATTTTTTATAGGGGAATTACTGGTTTAGCTAACCTTAATCTCACAGTGCTCTAGTTGCTCTGGTTTTTTATGATGACAACACATTATTAATAACACATGTATTGTTATGTGATACATGTTCTACTCTTTACTATGTTTGATATCTTATGAACATGTTCTGTGTTGTTTCTGATATATGTATGCATATTCACTGATCTTATACTTGATACATATATTTTTGTTTGCATTACATATGTTTATGAAAAAGAAAACCACATGAACTTTGATGAACTTACAATGTGTGGCAAATCTGCAAGTTCTAAGTCGACTTCATTATCAAGTAAGCTGACTTAAACTAGTGACTTTGCACAGATTTTCAAAAGCAGTGTTGTGTGTGATTTTGCATTGAAAAGTTTTTCAAATTGAGCTGAAGTGTCTAAGTCGACTACATGCGCAATGGATCCAACTTAGTTAGTTATTTGATTTGAAATTCTGTTAAAGCTTGTGTACAGTAACGACTATATTTCAAATGTCTGTGAAATCATTTATGATAGTCAACTGTATTAATTGCAAAATCAATTTGGTTGTCATGACTGCTGCTAATTTGCTTAACTGTTATAACTGTCAAATGACAGTCGACTTCATTAGTAGCACTATCGACTACAGGAGCATCTGATTTATAGAAAACTATAAATAGACGTGACACAGTTAATCATAGGGACTTTGGTTGAACTGACAATTTCATTTGTTGTTTTCATATTAAGATTCTGTGAATGGTTGCTCCAAGAACTCATCAAGAAGACCATGGTGATCTTTCTTTGAAGAGGTTCTGAAGGAGAGGATTTTGTTCTTTCTAGTTGATCACATTTTGCACATTGTGGTGTTCTTCAGCTGATCAAGATTACTGTCAATCTGTGGAAAGATTGTGTGTTATCCTGTTGGGATTACAGGAGGTAGACTCCTGGAGTCTGGATACTTTGAGGATTGTTCAAAGTGGGTTAAAGATTGCAGAACAAGGGATATCTTGTTGCAGATCTTTGTGTTATTATTGCCTATATTTTTGTTAGAGGGTTAGAGAGGTGTTTTATATTTTTGATGTGGAGGTCTCTATAAAAGCCTTGTTGTAAAAACCTTGACCATTATAGTGCATTTGCTTCTGGATTGTGGAAGGACACTGGATGTAGGCATTGAGGCCGAACCAGTATAAAATCTGCATTTGATTTCTCTATCCTTACACTTTTACATTCAGTCGACTTAATTGTTTACGTAGTCAACTTTGTAATTTCGTTGCACTTAAACTTTTCATTCCTTGCGATTCAAGAAATTGTGTAAAGGTTTATATTTTGCGAAAAAAGATTTTAAAGACTCTGATTTTTAAACTTCACCAATTCACCCCCCTCTTGGTGTTGAAACTAAGCCAACCTGTTTTCCAACAATTGGTATCAAAGCTGATTTTCATAAGATATTTGAAAAAGTAGTCGACTTCGACTTTCTCTGAATCGACTATATTCCTGGGAATGGCTTCTGTTTGTCAAACAAAAAGGATATGTGAATCCACATTTGAATTAATATCAGCTACTTGCAATAAAAAGTCAAATTTTATTACTAATGGGTTCTATGAATCTATTGAAACAGGAATCTTGCAAGACAAGGCAACATATGGCGGGAAATTTAATTCTGGACCACAAAGATTAAATCTGCTTGCCAGTAAATTCACAAGATTTATCAATAAAAAGAATGGACAAAAGAGTCAAGGTAATGACGAGAAGATTAAAGCTGAAGATGATTTGATCATGATGGCAAAGTCTAAATTAGAAGAAGTAGATCTGAAAATAGAAAAGAAAAGTTCCACATGGTACCTGGACAGTGGATGTTCGAGAAACATGACAGGGGATCAGATAAAGTTCTCTAATATCTCCTACAAATCCACTGGTCATGTTACATACGGTGACAATAACAAAAGGAAGATCATCAGTATAGGTCACAACAAAGCCAAGAAAGCTTACAGGTCAAATGTTATACAATGCTATGAATGTGGAAAAGAGGGCACATTAAACCACATTGTCCAGACCTGAAGCCAAAGCAGAAAGCCAACATAAAGTTTCCTCAAGACAAGAACAGAAAACATAAAAGAGCTTACATTGCCTGGGAAAACAGTGATTCTGAAACTTCAAGTGATGAAGATGTTGATCGTAATGAGGAATCAAACATCTGCTATATGGCTGGAACATCATTGGTTGATGACGAAAGTGACATAGAGTTTGAGCAAGAACCATTTGAGGGGAAATATCACCTGCTGCTGGATGCTTTTCAAGAGATTCATGCTGAAGCAATGCGACTCTAGTATAAGGTAAATTGATTGAACTCTGAGAGAAGAGACTATGAGCATAGAATTAATAATCTTGTCATTGATAATGAGAAATTACAGAAAGAGTTAGATGAAGCCTTATTGTCTGCTAAAAATGTTAAAATTGAGACTTACAGTAGAGAAAGAATGTGATAAATGCCCTACTCATGTGAAACAAATAGATTACTTGACTAGCACGCTAGCTGATAACGGTTCAAAACCATTATTTTGATAGTTAATTTTGATATTTAATGCACCCTTTTTGACTTAGAAACTAGCTTGGACTCATGATTTTGCTTTAGTTTTGTGAATAAGAGATTTGAGGATATGCTTTAGGATTTTATCATTAAATTCCCTTGTTTTTTGTAGGTTTTTGGAATGATTTGAAAGAAGGGTTGAAGTATCAAGGAGTTGCAGTGTAGAAAAGTCAAACAGAATGCAGAAAAGTCAACTAGTCAATCAGAAAAGTCAACCAGTCAACCTGAGTGCAGAAAAGTCAACCAGAATGCAGAAAAAGTCAACTAGATCGTGATTTGATATATTTTTGCGATTTTTATGATCTATTTTTTTTTTATTTTTATGTCCTATTTAAAGACCTAGACACCCTAGAGAATGTATCTTTTGAAGGATTAAGCACATAAACACGTTTTTCACCCCTTTGGGGGCCAATTTAGGGATTTGACAACTCTCCTTTTCTCTTTCTAGGGTTTCTATCTCTTTCATTCCATTGTACACCTAGTTTCTTCATGACGATGGAGAACTAATCTCATTTGTTGTTGGGGATGATGTAACTTCTAAACTCTCTTGTATTTGAATTGATTCTTGTTATTGATATATGCTTCTTTCATTAATTGTTAGAGATATTCTTCTTTGCTCAAATTCTCGTTATGATTTATTCATGTTTGGAAAAAATATTATGATTTGTAAGTATCATGAGGAGATACCGCACTCTTAGGGTTGGCGGATTTGGGGAAGGTGACAACTCTCGTCTTCTCTCCCTAGGATTGGTATCATGAGATATCTACAAATCACGATCTGGGGAATTATCTTGATAATGAATATTACCTAGAGATAGGAATAGGAACATCAATTGCCTTAAGCTTCTATTCACATCAATGGATGAATAATTGCTAAGCAGACTAGAGATAGTAAACTAGTAATTGTGATTAGGCTCTTTTCACCGAGAGATCGGGTTTAGAGTAAAATAGAAAGTGGCATTGGCATTAATGAAGGAGGAGAATTCGTTTATGCATGAGAGTGATTAGGTGAAATCTAAACCCTAACAACATATACATCTCATATTATCAACAATATCCATTCACTTTTGTGTTTAGCCTCAATTGATCAAATTGCATTCATGTTTATTTTTCCGCACTTTGCATTCATAATCCCCAAAACATTGTTCATATAGTCTTCATTGGTTAAGCAAAAGCACAATTGTTTAGTGTCGTAAGTCTTTTGGGAAAACAATACTCGGACTTACCGTTTTATTATTACTTGATACGATCTGGTACACTTGCCAGGGTGTTAACAAGTTTTTGAGCCAAATTTACTCAGGGTAGAGATAACTTGAATGTTGTATTAAAGTCTGCTGGTAGAGCTATTAATAGACAAGGCGTTGGTTATAAAGCTAATTTTAATAGAACCAATACAAGAAAATTTTCTGATTTAAGCAAACTTGTTAAACATGCTTGCTTTTACTGCAGTAGTATTGGTCATACTGTTAGAAATTATTATTATAGAAGAGTTGGAGTTCCTAAAGGATTATATGTATGGATACCTAAGGAAGATCTGGCTACAACTGACAATCAAGGACCTAAATTCAAATGGGTACCTACATAAAAAACTTGAACTGTTTTGCAGGAATTACAATCAGATGCAGTGATGTCCAGTGAGAATTCAAGGATGAATTAACATGGCTATATCAACCATCTTGAGTGTCTACAATTGGTAACAAGTATTATCTTACTGCATCATGCATGAAAAGATTGTTTGAATGATATGTGACTGATTGTTTGATTGATTATTTGAATGATTTGTGTGAAAATCATATTTCACGATTTTTAGTCGACTCGATTAAGAGCTTAGTCGAATGTTTGTCTCTGTTTTTGAAAACTTTGTTTTTGAAAACTCTATTATACAACAGTCAACTTTGATTTTATTCAAATCAACTAAGTGTCTCTGTTTTGGGCCTTATATTTGAAAATTTAAAATGGGCCTCGTTTTTGTGTTGAGTCTTGTTCACGCCACCTCTGTCTATTTAGTCTTAGTGGTACTTTATTCCTGACACTACCACACACTACTCGTGTATTTCCAATGACCCTTGACTGAATTCTGGGATTCCTAGAGTGTCTCTGAAAATGGCTTCTTCATCTTATCTCTTAAGAAAAGAGAAAGCAAATATCATGGCTACTGTTAGAGAAGCAAATGAAAATGGCTGGATAAGCGATGATGACTATCGAGTGAAATTTACCAATGGAAGTCCTAAAGTTGTTGTCTCACCAAAGTATTTTGACTTGAGATTATTTGGAAGAGAAAGCTTTCATCTTTCTGAATGGATTGAAACTCAAAATCTGTCAACTTTGGTGCAAATGAACAGAGATTGGTATTCTGACCTCGTTAGAGTATTCTATCATCACTTAAAAATTATAAATGGTGATTGTGATTGTGATGCTAAGCAGGATAAATGAATGATGTGTGAGAAAGCATGTTGTGTGAGGTCTTGAGCTCCAGAGTTTTCACTGATATATGTATTGTTCACAAGGAATCATGAATGATATTGCCTTAGTCTTGATAATTGATTGATTTTCGTACTTATGTTATATGATCAAGGCCATGATTGGAAGCCCTAATTTAGCCAAATTTTCACCCAAAAAGTTTAAAATTTTATACCCCTTTTGAACCTTGGCCTTAAACAGGATGAAAACCCTTGAATTGAAATTATTTATCTTGAGTTGGGTTAAGAATAATCATATGTGATGAAAAGGTTCAAGTTTGGGGTTGTATGGGGAAAATTGAAAGGCAAAAGAAAAGCATTGAGCTCAAGTATTGAAAAGAAAAAAAAAACATGAAAGATGAGCTCAATGTAAAATTAATGAAAAGGGAAGAAGTTGGGAATAAGTGAAATTGGTGACAAAGAGAGAGTTTAAACTTGAACCTTTTCAATGATGAAATAGTTCGCTTAACTCAAGGATTTTGTGATCCAGAAAAACCAATTTTTCTTGATAGCCCAGCCTCATTACAAGCCTTGGAAAAGCCCTTGTGATGGCATTTGCATGAAAGGATTTTGGTTGTTTTAGATGAATGGCAATATTGTTCTATGTGACATGTGAATAGTAGAGAGTGGAGTGATCTCTTAAACACTTGAGTGATTGAGTGAAACACTTGCTTGATGAGAATTGTTGAAATCCATGTTTACATCTTTGCTTAGAGGATTTGATCATTCATAAATAAAACATCTGGTGGGAAATATGTGATTATGTGAATTGAAATGGATTGGAAGCATGCATGCATCTTGATTTGATTCCACTGAAAATCTGAATTGAAAAATTACTTGTTGTGAAGAAAAGGATTTTCGAAAAGTGTTGAATTATTTGATGAAAAAGTGGAAAGCCAAGTTTTGTCTTGTTTTCTTGAGGACAAGCAAAGTTCTAAGTTTATGGTTGTGATAACGGTCAAAAAACCGTTATTTTCATGCTTAAATTTGATATTAAAACACACCCTTTATGACTTAGAATGAGCTTAAAATCAAGTAAAACACTTAGTTGAGTCATGCGAGAGTCAAAAGTTGGTTTTCTTGGTTTTATGCTTTGTTTCCCTTGATTTTGTAGGTTTTTGGAATGAATTGGAAGAAAGGTTGAACTATTAAATGGTTGGAGTGCTAAAAAGTCAACCCGAATCCAGAAAAGTCAACCAGTCAACCAGAAAAGTTGACCAGAGCGCTGAGCGGTTGACCAGGGCGCTGAGCGGTCAGTTTTTGGCGCTGAGTGGCAGTTTTGGGCACTGAGCGGTTAAATTGGGGCCTGGGCGGTTGTCAGTTTTTATTTTGCGGATTCTGAGATCTTTCTGTTATATTTTTGGCTTATAAATAGCCCTAGTGCGAATTGAAACAAATTCTTTTGGCAGAGAGAAACGTCCAGAGCTGTTCTACACACCTTGGACGAGATTTCTTGGATGCTTAGGCTCCACTTTATCAAACCTAGGGTTTGCTTTTCCATTCTTTCATTATATTTCATCTAGGTTCACCATGATTATGGTGAATTAAACCCCTTGTTGTTGGGGAACAATGTAATTTTTTGAAACTCTCATATATCCAAATTCTTATTTACTTTATATGCTTGCATATGCTTGATTTATATATTGTTGGGTTCTTTACCTGTATTTAATGCTTTTACCGTTTAACTCATTCGGTAGATGTTGTTTATCTTTATTGATTCGGGGACGTACAGTAATGTCATGAACTGGGAAGAATTCCCTTATTATGCTAATACCGCCTAGGGATAGGGGTAGGACGATCAATTGTATTTTGCTTCTGTTTATCATGCATTATTAATTACTAGGGGAGGCTAGGAATTAGTAATAGGCTCTAGTAGACCAAGAAAGTTTGCATGGCAATATGATAAATAAGCAAAGTGAATAAGGAGAGTAGATATATGAGGGTGGATAAGATGAAATTGTAAACCCCAACAACTCCACTCATCCATATTTTCTTGAAGCCAATTGAATCACTGCATTTGCATGTTTACTTTTGTTTTGCATTTTAATCATTCAAATTAATTTCTTTTCTCAAGTCTTAAACGATTAGTTTACACGAAAGATGAGGCCTTAAGAGTCCTTTGGGAAGAACGATATTGGGTTTACCAATTATTATTACTTGATACGATCTGGTACACTTGTCAGGGGTTTAACAGTTTTGTGGAGTTTGGATGTGTGTAAGGTGTATCTCAAGCTCAGTCAGCCTTCCAAAGGGGAAGGAAGCTAGAGGAAGACGTGCTAAAGAGGCACAAACAGTGAACTCGAAGCAAAGAATGGCTAGAAAAATCTCAGCAGCATATCTCTATAGCATTGAATTTGAATTTACAAAGGAAAGAACCTCCCTTTTATAGATGAAGAAAGGACTCTGAAACGTGCCTTGCAAGCTTCTAAAAATACAAAAGAAGTATGTTGGAGAAGCTACAAAGCTTAGGATGCAAGGTTCAGAAGCCAGTTAATCAACACGTGCGTGAAGAAGAAAGCTGGTTCTCGACCGCTGGGCGATAGGGTGGAATATCGTTGGGCGTTGGCTGCAATCCGGAAGCTATCTGCCTTTGTTTGCCCAATCCGGAAGCCATTTGTCCAATCAGGAAATGGTTGAATTTGCACTCCTTTTTGCCTTCTTTTCTTTCTCTTTCTTTGGCAAGCCTTCTAAGATGCATAGGCATGATCTCCAACCTTTATTATTGCCCTACAAAACAATGTGAATATATTTAGTCAAGAGAAGAAAGGATTAATAAGTGATGTTCCATAGGAGTAAAGTGGTGAGTGATCCTTCTTCTTCTTGAATCCTTCTAGACATGGCTCTTGTTAGAGGTTTCATTTCTATCTTAGATGGTCCTCCATCAAAAGGGGAGTGTCATTGTTGGAGTTTTGAAAGGTTTTTGGAGTAAAAAGGAGGTTTTTAGTAGCGAGAGTTGAAGGTAATGTATGAGGGCTATTTTGGACAGTTGAGAGTTGATTATTAGACCAATTAGCACTTGTCTAGAGGTTTATATCATAAAAATTTGTCATGGAAGTGATAATAGCTTCATAGGTTAAGTTTCTTAGTTCGTTTTGGAGGCTTAGGTGTTAGAAATTGAAAGTAGGATGACTGGAAGGAAACTAAGCTATTGGAGGGTGCTAAGAAGCATAATTAGACTTGGTTATGCAGCTGGAAAACTGAGATAGGGATTTAAAAGTGTTGTTTTGAGTTTAGGTACTTTTGGAGCTATCAAATGGACTTAATACACCTAACTTTGGGTCTAATGATGAAATGGGTACTTTGTTTTAATTCTAAATATGTTTTTGCATCAATTCTAGTGCGTAAGGAATCCATTTGATCATTAAACAAGTCTCAAGTGCATTAAAATCCATGAAAATAGTGTGTTGTCAATTGATATGGCGCTAAGGGGTAGCTTTTTAGCGCTGAGCGCCACTATTCCAAGGGCGTCAGCGTTGACAGGTAGCTTCTGGGCGTTGAGCGTTACCACACCAGTTTTGTTTTTTTTTTCAGGTTTTGGAAATATCAAATTACGGGTTCCCGGTATTAGTTTTGGATGTTCTTTAGGTCGTTCTAGGGTTTTGGACCCTTCCAAAGCTGTTGGTGAGGGTTTCCAAGCTGTTTTCCTAACCTAAATGTGGTTATCAAAATGCCTTAAAGAAAATTGTGTTATTATGTGACTTTTGGTGGCTTGTAAGGGTGTTTCTGGTTGTTTATTGTTTAATCAGAGGTTTCATGTGCTAGTATGCAATGTTTGTGTGAATTATAGGTATATATATATATATATATATATATATATATATATATGAGTATGAGAAGGATATAAGGATGATGAATATGTAACTGACTATGTGAATGATATTGATGGACGTAATTCCATGATCCTCGCAAAGGGGTTAAATGGTGGTGCCTTGTATTGTTGTTGTTGTATGAATTTATGGATTAATCTGGGGTTTATCTCGATGCCCTTAATAACCTCAATCTCAAGTAGAGATGGATTGTTATGTGGTGGAGAGTAGTAGGAGGTCCTAGTCTATGGTCGCCAGTTAGGGACATAAGTTGGTGTTTGTATTTGGATTTGAATGGGTATTGTTGGAGGCCACCATAAGTACATGAACTACTGTAAGACCCATGAAAATATTACCTTAATAAATAGTAATAATTTTTATTACTAGTATGGGTAAAAACGTTGTTAATGAGTTTATATAAAAGAAAAATAGTAAATTAAACAAAGAATTGCGATAGCTCAAATGGTAGTTGCATAAGTTGACATTAGGGATAATTGTTCAAACCTTATGGACAAATTTCTACTTAATTTTTAAGAAAAAAAAATATTTTCAAGTATCTAAACCAATGACCTTTCGGTGGCAACGAATGATACAAATGGATAAATTAACTTTGAAGAAGAACAAAGGTTGAAAAAAATATATTATAATTTTATTTTTATTGAATGAAGATGAAACCTTTTGGAAGGCTTGGGGGAACAATCTTCAACTGAAAAAATATTTGGAAAAGAGATAAAGGGAGCTAACTCTCTTCTTAGAGCATGATAAATGTATATTCTAGGTTTATGATTTTGATATAGGCATGTTGCATGTTGGATTTTGTACTATTAGTTACTTGTCTACCTGTATAGATTTTTGTTGTCCTTAAATTTGTTTTTCATGTTTTCCATTTTTGAGTTATCGTAGTAAAACCTTAATCCCGACTTCGTTTACCGTTAGATTAATCTTAAATTTTGATATATGATTCCTGAGATACATTAATACACTTTGACCGTTCAAAATTTTAAATTAAGGTATGTAATTAAAGAAAGGAATTTCACAACCTTAAGTAAATTAACCACAACTTATTTCTAGCACAAAGATACTTCAATAATGTTGAGATTGTTGATAAGGGAAGCACTGGTTTAGCTAAACCTTAATCTCACAGTGCTTTGGTTTTTTATGATGACAACACATTATTAATAACACATGTATTGTTATGTGTTACATGTTCAATTCTTTATTGTGAATGATATCTTAAAGAACATGTTTTTGTTGATTCTCATATATGTATGCATATTCACTGATTATATACTTGAAACATCATTTGTGATTGCATTACATATGTTTAAGGAAAGAAAACCACATGCACTTTGTTGAACTTATATTGTGTAGCAAATCTGCAAGTTTTAAGTCGACTTCATTATGAAGTAAGTCGATTAAAATTCGTGACTTTGCACAGATTTTCAAAAGCAGTGTTGTGAGTAATTTTGCATTGAAAAGTCTTTCAAAAATAAGTTGAAGTGTCTAAGTCGACTGCACGCACAGTGAGTTCGACTTAGTTAGTTATTTGTTTTGAAATTCTGTTAATGCTTTTGTGCTGTAACGGTTATATTTCAACTCTATGTTAAAGCATTAAATGCAAGTCAACTGAATTAAATGTGAAATCAATTTGGTTGTTATGACTGCTGCTAATTTGTTTTAACTGTTATAACTGTCTGATGACAGTCGACTACTTTAGTAGCAAAGTCGACTACAGGAGCGTCTGATCTATAGAAAACTATAAATAGACGTATTCTATTGATCACAGAGACTTTGGACTTTGGATATTCTAACACTTTCATTTGGTATTTCAGCTTGTGATCTTTGTGTAAAGGCTCCAAGAACTCATCAAGAAGACGGAGGAGATCTTTCTTGGAAGAGTTTCTTAAGGAGGAAGTGATTAGTGCATATTGGTTGATCAAAATCTGCACAGTTGGTGTTCATCATATTGATCAAAATTCTATCAATCATTGGAAAGATTGAAACTGATCCATCCTGTTTCCAACAAGTAAAATTTTAATTCCCACTTAAATTACCATTAGATTAAACCGAAATTTTTATATATGATTGGGGAAAGATATTCCTCCCTTTTGACTGTTCGGATTTTTAATTAGAGATCTATACCTAGAGAAATAAATTTCATATCTTTGAGTAACCTAATTAACACTATAATTCTGTCATTAAGTTACCTTAGTAAAAACTGTTAAAAATAGAATAACTTAATTTCAACACCAAGAGGGGGGGAGAAGGCGAGGGGGGGAATTGGTGAAAATAAAAAATCAGAGTCTTTTCAAAATCTTTTTCGTAAAGTATAAAACATTCAAAAGTTTCTTGAATCTCAAGGAAAAAGATAAATCAAGTGCAGCGGAAAATAGTTGATTGTGCAGAATATAAAGTCGACTTGAAATTTAAAGAGTTCAGGGATAGAAGATTCAAACGCAGTTTTTATACTGGTTCGGCCAAACTGCCTATATCTAGTGCCCTTCCTGTACCCAGAAGCAAATGCACTATAATGGTCAAGGTTTTTACAACAATGTTTCTATAGGCATACAACATACAAAGAACAACAACAAGATATCCCCTCTTCTTCAGTCTTTATCAACTTTGAACAATCCTCAAAGTCTCCAAAACGCAGCACGTCCTCTTCCTGTAATCACAACAGGGCAACCACAATCTTCACAAGATTGAGAGAAGTGTCTGATCATGTATGAACACCTTTAGTGCAGAATAATCAAGCAGTCTTAAGCGCACACCAATACTTGTTCTTCAAGCAACTCTTCAAAGAATGATCACCATGGTCTTCTTGATGAGTTCTTGGAGCTTTTCACTTTCTAGTAGAGATCAAGATCTGAAACAAATCAATGAAAGTGTTAGAATAACCAAAATTCTTTATAGAATACAGAATCACGTCTATATATAGATTTATGTCAAAACAGACGCTCCCAAAGTTGACTATGCTACTAATACAGTCGACTATAGTCAAACAATTATGACAGTTAAAAAATTTACTAGCAGTCAGACCAACTAAATTGAATGCACATTTAATTCAGTTGACTAACAATTAATGCTTGGTCAAAGAAACAAAATATAGACGTTATAGTTCACAAGCATCAACAGAAATTCAAAACATAACTAAGTCGAGTAGCTTGCGCATACAGTCGACTTTGTCACTTTAATGCAGTTTTGAAAATCTTTCTTTGCAAAAATACGTACAACACTATTTTAGAAAATTTGTTCAAGGTCACGAGTTTTAATCAACTTGCTTCATAATGAAATCGACTTAAAACTTGCAGTTTTGCCACACAATATAAGTTCAACTAAAGTGCATGTGGTTTTCTTTTCTAAATCATATGTTATGAAATCACAGATGATGTCTCATGTAGAACGCAGTGAATATGCACACATAAACAAAATTAACACAAACATGTTCTCAAGAAATCATACATATGAAAGTAATGAACATGTAACACATATGAACATGTAACAATACATGTTGTTATCAATAATGTGTTGTCATCATCAAAAACCAGAAGCTATCTGAGATTATAAAGTTTAGCTAAACCAGTGCTTCCCTTACCAACAATCTCAACAAAAACATTGATTCCCACTTTGTTTACCATTAGATTGACCCGATATTTTGATATATAGTTCATAAAACATATAAAATCATTTTAACCGCTCGGATTCTTAATTGGATGGTTGTGCTTAGAGTAATTAATTTCGTATTTTGGTTAAATATGAAAATCACTCAAATTTTGATTTTTAGTTACCTCAGTAAAACTTCAATTTCTACTAATTTAACCGTTAGATTAATCCAAAATTTTAATAAATAATTCCTAAGACATATTTACTCATCTTGACCGCTCGGATTTGAAATTGAATGTATATATTTAGAGAAACTAATTTCGAATTTATTAGATAATTTAATCCCACATTAAATTTTGTTGTTAAGAAAGCTAGGTAAAATTAAGATTTCCACTTCATTAACCATTGGATCGAACTAAACTCTTTACAGTAGGTTCTACACATGTTAATATATATTTTGATTGGTCAGATCTTTAATTAGAGGCTGTAATGAGAATAATCATCCTACGAAGTACTATAATTGGTTAAATTGCTAATAATATTTGATTATATTGAGTAGAATTTTGAGTAATGTTATTTACTTATTTGCATGTTTGATTGTATCGTTGACTTGAACAATATTTTGTGTTAAGCTATGAATATGATTCTGAATCAAATATGTATAGTATGATGAATGGGATGATGAATATCAACATGTTGTGAGATTGATTAAGGGTTTCATGGAGAGACTTTGTGGTTGAAATTAATTAGTGTACACGTTGATGTTGAGGGTCCTATTGTTGGAGGTTTTCCTGATACTCTAATAATCATTCAGTCTCAAGTAGAGAAGGATGAGTTATGTGGTGAGAGGGGCAGGAGGTCCTAGTCTATGTGTCGGTTTTGGGCATAGGTGTTAACGGACTAACCTTGTGGATGATATGGAATATTGTATTGGAAGTGTATTTATAAAGAGAAGTAGAGGTCATCACAAGTGCATAACCTCCCGTGATCGCTCATTAACGTATCATCCGGATGAGTGTCTCTGGTGTGATTGTTGTATGATGAGATGAGTGTGGTATGATTATTATATGATGAGATGAGTGTGTATCGTATGATTATTGTATGATGAGATGAGTGTGTATGGTATGATTATTATACGATGCGATGAGTGTGTATCTATGATTATTGTATGATGGATGAGTGTGTATGGTATGATTATTATACGATGAGATGAGTGTGTATCATATGATTATTATATGATGAGATGAGTATGAATGGTATGATTATTATACGATGAGATGAGTGTGTATCGTATGATTATTGTATGATGGGATTAGTGTGTATGGTATGATTATTATACGATGAGATGAGTGTGTATAGTATGATTATTGTACGATGAGATGAGTGTGTCTGGTATAATTATTGTATGATGAGATGGTTGCGTGTAGCATGATGTTATGATCTAGTCTAGTATGATTATTTGTATGGTGTGATGAATAATTTTAGTATAATTATTTCATGATAATATGTTATTGTTATGTGTAGTGATATATTTATTCATGTCGAATGAATTATCTGTCATATGTTAGCTCACCCTACTTGTTTGTGTTTGTGTTTGTAATTGTGCAATGATCGTATAACTCTGTTGTTATACAGGAGCTCAGAAAGGGATGCAGATGAATCTGAAGCCGATGATTGACGAGAGAAGGGATTGACGATGGGAATTTTATTTAAATGTTATCTAATGAAAATTTATAATGATGTTTTCATAAATTCATGAGATTAATGTATAAATGGAAATAACTATTTTTCTTAATAAATAAAATGAAAATTTTTCCCGTGACACTCCGAAAGGGGTGTTACAACTACCATAACTCGACATTCATACTATATCCAGATGAGTTAAGTTTAAAATTGTGATATGATTTAAGATGTATGATTTATTATGTGTGTAATATAATGTATTATTGAATTTCATTATATTTATGATGAATTGTTTTACCACTAGTTTATCCTTGCTTTTATGTTGTTTGTCTGTGTGTGTTTTCTCTTATGCAATGATCACCTTAAATGGTGTGAGCTTAGAGAGGACATCTTTTCAGTTGTCTCAGCGTGAGGTTGGGACTGAAACAACAATATAGATAGTTTCTTTTGTTCTCCAGGTGAAGAATTTTCTTCATAAAAAACCTGTAATTCTTGTTCTATCATCATATATGTAATGTTTATTTTAATAAATTTATACTATTAAAATGGGACTTTATTAATCTTTAATGAGTATATCACACAATACATGGCCAATCATGATAGAGTGTACAACCTTCCACGGTGGTTATGCATGAAACCTGAATACACAATGTTGTGAAGTACTTGAAAAACACTAGAAGGGGGTTAAATAATGCCATATCGCAAAGGAGATAGTTTAACATCCTTGTCAAGGATTAAAATATTTATATATATAAGTCGATAAATGCCTGACTTGAAAGTTTTGTTCAAATTATAAGTTCTCAAATAAATATTTTACAATTATTTACACAAATTCTTAATAAAAATAGCGTTTGGTGACAAGAACTTTTATAATGGTTAAGATAGTACACAACTGCAGGGTTTGTAAGAGAAGCTTTTAGTAAGATTAAAGCAATAAACATACAGTTATTTTTATATTGGTTCACTCCATCGAGCTACGTCGATTCTCCTTTAAGATCTCTTAGAGTCCACTATAATCTTCAGCAAGATTACAATTGAGTATTCTCATCACTCTTAGTATCACCTATTAATCCAAGTAACCTTCTTTACTCTGACTAAAACCGAGTTTCACCCGCTCTTGGTTGTGCAATATTTTTCGTCACCCACACTCCCAGTTTCTTTCCGATATACTGTCTAGTTGAGTTTCACTTACTTCTAGTTTCCACTAGAAAAACTCGTCTAGCTACTGTTAACTCCACCTAGTTAAGCATTAAGTATTTTAGATTTTTTCAGAATTTTCAATCAAACAAATCGCGTACAAGTCCTTATACGATTATAGAGAGGATATGTATACAATATAATTCAATCTAATAGAGTAACCTAAAGTGATTTTTATTGTGGTGTTACTAATTTATAATCTCAACAACTTTAATATAATAATATTTAATTATCTTTTAATAAATAAACCAAATTTATTTATAATTTAAAATAGTTTTTTATTTTATTTTCTAAGCAGTAAAAAAAATTAAGAACAACTCAAATCTCCTTAAAACTTAAACGTTGAGAGAACGAGACTCTCAATTAACTAAACCAACAAAACTTTGAGATATTCACATAGAGAATCAAAGAAATAAAGATTAAAAAAACATTAAAGTAAATAAAAAAACTTATTCAAAAATCAAATTTTAATTAATTAAAATTTACCTATACTAGTAACTTTCTAACATATGTTTTTTTTGAGAAAATAGTGTTAAATTACTCAAACAGATTAAAAGGAAAAGTGGGGGAGGAAGAAACTTAAAAAAGAAAAAAAAAGAGACAAGAAGGGAAAGGAGAAAAAAGAAAAAGCAGGAATCAAATTATATTATATTTAGTAAAATATTTGTTCTTATCCATTTGTTTTTAAGTACTTGGATTTAACTACTTCAAGCCGACATTTAGATACTATAATTTAGTAAATTCTTCGATTGGAGTGTCAAAATAAAATTATGATTTCTTTAAATTGAGAAAATAATTTATTTTACCATTAATTAGAAAAAATAACAATTTTTTATACAAAATAAATCACATAAATATTAAATATCCAATGTAGAAGACAATATACATTTGCTAGAAACTTTTATTTCACATGGTAACACTCATCTAACTTTTATTTTTAAACAATGTAAAAAGACTATTGTATTTAAATCTTAAATGTATATTTAAAATTTATTATTACTAACAATCTTATCTTCTAATTTAATCATAATTGTCTGACCATACTACCTTAATTAGCGTGTTTTTGATCCAACAAGGTAGACCTAGTTTATATAATTTTTTTAATACGAATGAAGTTCAAGTTTTTAGGTAAAGGTATATTATACTTATGGAAAGTGAACTTTTGCATAAAGAGTAAATATCTTAATTAATATAAAGCATGGCAACAAGGATGGCCTAATTAAAGATGGAATCAGCCTCTGACACTATCACGTTAGAACTTGCTAGTTTAATTTTTTATTCAATATAATATGTTGCTTCTTATGGTTTTGTGTCCCACTAATTATTAATTAATGTTAGGGTTTATTTTAAAAGCTACATATAAGTTCCTTGAAGAGAGAAATATCTTTTAATTTTTGAAATTTTTATATTGTGTCGACAAATCCCGTGAATTTACTAGGCAACAGTTACAAGTTATAAAAATGATTTATTTAAGAGTAACTTTCAAGTTTAGTTCATATTATGAACAAATTATCATATTCTTCCGAGCTAGACACAATTAAATTTTTTTTCTTACCACTAGATTGAAGAAGATCCGTGACAAAATAAAAATAATAAGAGATCAAAATGGAAATATGATGAAATTATATCTTAAATAAAAATAAACTTTTAGTTAGTATGGTTCTATAAATTTTAGAGTATTTATTATTCATGGCCTTAATATTTGGAATTTGATGGTATCATGGGACCACCACATATACAAAAGCATGGTTTGACATGTGCAAGGAACATGCATTAGAATTTAAAACATAGCTTAACCAAGAATGAATATTTAATTCTTATAAAAAAATATATTTTTTATATTTTAAAAGTTTAACTTTTCACTTTAATAATTTTTTTATTAAATTTTAGATAATATTTTAAAATAAAATAAGTAAAGCAAGTATTATTTTATTAAAAACATCAATTACACTTTCAACTAAAAACTTGAAGTAATTTATCAGGCTTTTATATAAAATACTCAACTTTCTCATCAATCTAATGATCAACTTAAACACATTTTAATTTCCAACAAAATCCTAAATTCTACTCATTCATTGACCATTGTTACTTGTCAAGTGCTATAACTGTGGCCAAACAAATAATAATGCTAGTGACAATTGTAGTTGCATAAAAAAACACAAGATCTAATATATTATAGTTGCATAAAAAAACACAAGATCTAATATATTATAGTTGCATATTTCACCAGTTGTGTCAGCTATTGATACCATGAATTACCCTTTAGTAGTCTAATGACTTGATGCCTTAATGTTACTGCCACTGAATTGTATAATCGTAAAGGAAACTGTCATGTAACTATTTGAACTTGAGAAACTAGCATGTATATTTTCATGAAATGTTCATTTGTATATGATATCCTTTATGTCATTGTAATGGCATGCAACGGTGGACATAATGAGGTAGCATTAGCAAAATTTCTAAGAGCTTTAACATGTATACATTCATTGTTCTGGTTTGCATTTCATAGCATACCAACAAACTAGCCACAAGAGATTAGATGAATGTTCCCTTTGGCCCAAACAATCATGTATAAATAACCAAACTATTATCAGGCTTATGAGGGTTAAATTGCGGAATCACATGTATATGAGTATATTTTTTGGAAACTTATACGTTCATACTATCAACTTTTTATAATAACTATACTACATCACCCTGGAAAATGTACTTGTGCAGCAATATACTTGTTCTTCTGCATCTTCAATATCTGAAATATCTCATAATGGTTTGAGTTGATGCTTACATTGCTGTTGAGACCAATAGGCATGAGCAGCTAAGACCCTATCCAAAAGCTCCTGAGGAACAGGTTCTCCCCTTCTCTGTTGAGGTGAGATTCTAGCAGTATGTACTAATGTCTTCCACTTATCCTACAACATTCTCATAGTCACCAAAGTGTTGCAACAATGCAAATATTGCTTATTTTTATGTGTGTGGATGAATGGTCCTGCCACTTTAAGGATTTTTCTTACAAGGAAAGTATAATTGCAAACTTGAAAACTACTAGAGAAGATATCTCACAATGAAAACACCAACTATCCAATGTCAAATGCTGTCTCTTAACTATTTTGCTAGAAAAAATAACCTAGCTTTTACGAAAGAAATAATAAGAAGGAGAAATTGTAAACGTCAAGTATGATCTTTCAGTATCTTGCAGAATATTTCACCCAAACAATGCATAAAGCGTCACATGAATTGCTGACCTTCAAATCAACGTAAGTTCGATGTTTTGCATGGTCAAAAGCACGTTGTTTGACATCACGCCACCTTCAACACACAAGTAACATTTAATATTACAAAGAGGTATAGCTACTCATTAACCAAAATCATAAAAGACTAAAACTTCATCAACAAACCTTCCAGTTCCAAGTTTTTCAACAGCCTGAACCAATGCTTCTACTTCTAGAACCGAAAATGGCCTTCTAATTCTGCGTTGTGCAAAGTCAGGATTCCCAGATTTGCGTCGAAATGGAACCACAGCTAATGCCTCCATGTTAATGGCCGGAACTGCCACTAGAGTTCGACATTTTGACACGTTATTGTTAGCATAAGTATCCGGTTGAGAGGAGACCACATTAAGATCACCCTCGACACAACTTTCGATTTTGATCCTAGAACGTTCTTGGGATACATTGTATGTTCCTTGTTGTAACATTAAAGATGTTGATTGCCTGTTTATTGAACATCGTCAAATTTGTAACTGTTAATTCAAAGGTAATTCCATGGATGAAAGGACTAAGAAAGATAGATGACTATCACATAAAAAAATAAATGAATATGGTAAACAGAAATGGCTTGTTGAAAGGTTACTTGGATAATTTTTGCTGCGAACCAGTGGTTAGAAAACAAGGGTTATCATTGCATGAAGATGGAGAGTTTGAAGTATGTCTTGGCTCCAACATGAATCCTAATCTGTGACGTTTGTCATCTTGAGATATTCCTGTTTGGATTAGAGTTTTGCTATCATCTCGGACTTTCTTTCCCTGAAGAAGAATTCCTACATGTAGTTCATTTCCCAGTATAGTTGTCACAGCCTCCATTACTGTCCTCTACAAAATAATAGCAATAACAAGATGAAGAATTAATAATAATCATAAAAGTAGACAAAGTGAGCACGAGAAAAGGTACAATGGATCACTTACGTACTATAGTTATTATACTTGCTTTATATATTTTAAATCTATTTTGGTATGGAGACATGAGAACATACTATGAAGGTGGTTTGATGTTAGGTTTAAGGCTCAGATTATGTAGTAAATTTGTTCATGTTTCTCAGTTCCTTTTATACTTCATTGCTTTAGTGACAAATGATAAAAATACACATAAATGGAGTATAAACCATGTCAGTAATGTGTGTTACTTAGAAAGAAAAAACTCAATTGCTTACTTTCAATGAACCGATAGTTGCAGTTTCAGGTATATTAATGAAAAGTTCTGGGACTTTAAAGGATTTTATGCTGAGCTTCACTGTAAAGTAAAAATGAAATTCGTTAAGACCTTATATAACAAGATGTTATGTTAGACTAAATTAAGATCAGATGTTCGTAATTGGTAGTATTGATTTTCTTACCGTTACAACCCTTAGACCCAGAATGCACTTGTTGACCAACTATAGAGGATGATTCTTCAATTGCTGCATGTTATTAATTTGACCATTTAACCAAAGTTGAGTGCAAGCCTAAAAGGAAACCTACAAGGAAAAGTAAAAGGTAGGAAACCAAGCATTGTAGCACCTGTACCATGATTTGTGTCATTGACCCTTGTGGTATCAGAAGAATCAAACGTGCCTTGGCATTGAGACCCCCTATCAGAAGTGGATGATGAGGTCTGGTTGAAGAACTTCCTCTTCTTAAATGGATACATCCTTTGTAAATTTTCAAGCTCAGAATTGTCCCTACTATTGTTCTCATCTATGTCAACACAATTTACTGACTATTAATATATACAAAATGTGCAAATTTTGGAAATTAACTATAACATTTCATGAATATATACATCAATATAGATTTTTTGCTTCACATTTGGGAACACTATAAACTGATGTGAAACTTGGAATGAATTCAAAACCAACTGCAAGCAAAGCTACATACCACTCATAAGAGAACTTGCATATTTCAATTTTTGCATATCTTGTGGTGTGCTATATATCTTATCCCTGGAGTTTAGTTGAGTGCTGTTAACTAAGTTTTCATCATCATCTCTACCTAATTTCCTGCCACTGGAAGTGTTGGGGAAGGAATCAAGATGCCTATGGCCTTCCAATGACGACTTTACCACATTGTCTGAACTGCAATCTTTAGACACTTTGCAACTTGGTTCTATTAACCCCTCAAAACTGCCTTTAATGTGAGTGCTTTTCTCATTTACTCTTCTTCTTTTTCCCCTTTCATCTTCCCTTTCAAGGATATTTTGGCCTTGGCCTTCAAGATGGTTGCCAGGAAAAGATGAACTGTCCATGACTCTGGCAAGAGTTTTCATAGAACATAACACTGATGAGTCATAACAAGTTTGCAAAGTGATTAAATTTATCATAAACAACAAAACCTGTACTGCACTGTGTAATAAACATTTGGTAGATCAATTGTTAGTCAGTTAGAACTTTTAATTATCAAGAGAAACAACTATTCAAATGTACCTAAGGTTCTCATGTTTCCCTTGCCTGCTAGGGAGACAGGCAGAGACAATTTCACTGCAATTTCCATGCTCACATGGGTCCTTCTTAGATGATCCTCTTTCATCCTCAAGCTTATCCTTCATGTCAGCACTAGAGAAAGTGTGAGGATCTTTTGCAGAAGCTACATTGTCAAGACCAGAATTCTCACTCTCTTGTAAAAAGTTGCCAGCTACATTAGCCAATATTTCAAAAGCTTGTATTTGGTTATTTTCAGGTTTCTTCTTGATTGTGCCCCTCCCCTAATAATACAAGATTTTGAAACAGAGCTAATAATACAACTCAACAAGAAGCATGAGAAAAGAAGGGAGAAAAGTTCATTTGCTTACCCTAATTGACCTTGAAGCTTTGGGAATGGCAGGCCCTTTATAGCCATTAAAACCATAGTTCACCTTCTTCTGCAACATCATTTTAGATAATCATTCCTATAAGGAAAAGTCACAAGATAAAATGTAATTGGCTTCATGTGGTTTTGCAAACACCAAGGAATGAACCTGTCAGAATTATCAAATTTCAGTCAGTAGTTTGATGAGTCTTTCATTATACCTAGTTGCATGTTCAAAATGTTAAAGGGTTTTAATTCATTTAGTTAGAAACTAGTCCATGCAAAGGCAAGCAAATTAACAGTTTTCTTATTGTGCCTTATTGGTAGCTATGTTTCATTAAGAAAGCTAACAAGCAAGAAATTTTCTACAATTGGTAAAAACTGAAACAATTTACAAAGGAACCGGGATAGAAGCTTTAAATATCAATGTCAAAATTACAGGAAGAAGAATAGGACAAGATGACATGCATAAAAATAACTTTTTGGTATTGGGTTATATGATAATGACGTTAGAAGTTACTTGAAACTAATAAAAACAAGCTTCTATCATACAGAAATATCAACAAGAAAAAAGAGATTGAAACACCTGCACTTAAAGGGACATTAGAATAATACCCCTTCAACCATGTTGAAATAACTTTTTTCTAGTTTGAAAATCAAGGAGATAAAATACCCTTCAAAAAAGAGAAAGAAATAAAAAAAAAAAAAAGTAAAAGAAAGAAGATGTTTTCAATTAATTTTCAAACACAAAAACAAAAGCCAATTGCAGCACGAGGATTATAATCATCCAAAACATATTCCCATTGAACAAAGTTAAGAATAACACAAACAACTAGCGAAAGAAAGAGTGAACATATTCCGAAAAGAAATAACACGTATCATCAATTGATTGTATTGAAAAAGTAGATCTTAAAGCCCCCTGTGACCCTTTTAAAGGAGACCATGCGACAGGTTTTACAAATCTATTGTCATTTTGCATGCATGTATGAGAGAGAAGGAGAGAGAGAGAGAGAGAGAGATGAATTATACTAATAAAAGAAAAAATATAGAAAGAAAAGACAGAAAAGCTAGGAATGGACATGAATAAAATGAATCAAACAAGAAAGGACCCAGAAAAAAGAATTGTGGAAGAAAGATAGGAAATGCAAATTCCAATAGTAATGGAGGAAAAATGACAAAACAAATGATGAAAGTGAGGCTATTGAAGAAGTGATGAAAAAGAGTAAAATACCCATGAATCATAAAACCTTTTTGTTATGTTGCATTGTGTTTGCAGCAAAAGATGAAGACTTATTTTTGTGTGTAAAGAAGTTTTGATGAAAGGCAATAAATAATAGTGTGGGGATATTGTCTGATGAAGCAAAACCTCCTGAAAACCACCCAAACTGGTGCTTGTTCTTAAACCCCTCACAACCCCAACAAACTATATGAAATGTTTGACCACTCATATCCTAGGAAGGGACTATGATGTAACATGATGTTAGATTGGCTATAGAAGGTTGTGTCAGCAAAACCACTTGGATGGAACGGTTCCTTCGTTTCGGGTGATCCACTCACTCCTCTCTCCATGTCACTTCTTTGCTTACCACGTGGAACATTCTCCACTCATTTGGCTTCCTTTCTTAAAAAACAAATGATTGAATGAGTTTCAAAACATAAGCCATTCCTTGTTCCTGTTTGCCAACAACTCCCCAAAGTTTCAAAATCATTGTCTAAAAATTAATATAAATTCCGTTTTTTTTATTATTATTGTCAATGAAAACAATGAGCTTTGGCACATAATGTCAGAAAATATAACATAAATGAGAGATGCATTAACCAGGTTAAATCACTGCGTTTTTATTAAATTAAAAAATATTATATTGTACACTTATTCTTAGAGCTGACAAATATATAGATTTTTTTTTACGTAATTCGTTTTTATAAACATTAAAATTTAAAATGTTTAGACCATACATTTTAATTGTTGATTTTGTTTAAGTTATATAATTGCACATTTCGAAATTGTAGTAACGAAACAAAAACAGATGTATTATAAGAGTGCACAACCTAATTTCACAAAATTAGTTCAGGATAATGAGATTTATACCAATATATTATATGTTATAATTTGGTAATATTTATAATTAATGTGTGATTTCTAAAACACTGTCTCACATCCAAATCATAAAATATAGGATAAAAGGGTCAGATAATAGATTATATGATAAATCCAATGGATATTTAGGATAAGTCATTAATTGATAAGTTTTAGTATTATATTATGGATGTCAATTTTCAATTTAACTCAGTTTTTAAAAAAATGATTTAATAATATATTATAATAATTTGGTGATATATATAGTGGTGGATAAGATTTTTAACAAAATTCTTAAATTATAATGAAAAGACAAAGCAATTGTGATATTTCGTTAATAATTTGTAAGTTTTGTACAGTTAGAATGGAAGAACCACAAATAATACATGACAATATTTTAATTATTCTATCATTGGTTAAAATGTAAAGTATGAGAAAAAGGAAATGTAAAGGGACACACGTAACAACATATGAATGGCTGAAAGATTTTATTTTTTTAAAACATAACCTAATATAATTTTTCAGCTCATTTCTTGTTTGAAGCAAAACCTCACCCTTCCTTACGTTCCCTTCTTCCTGGTCTTGCATCCCTTTCCATTTCCAAAAATCTAAACCACAAACTTTTTATCAGAAGCTTCCTAGGCCATCTAAGCCTCAAAGGCAACATTCTTACCAATCAATTTTTTGTTTTTCTACCGGTAAGTTTAATCCCCTTCCTCCATTGGTTTCTTAAGCTGTGTTCATGCAATCAATCTTATTGCATGTAAAAATCTGAGTTTCTTTCAAAATTCTAGCTCCTATCATGTCCTAAAAACTGATTCTATCTCCAATTTGGGGATTTATAGGTGTTGTCAACTATCCTAGGGTACAAGTGCTTGTCTAAATCACCTGTGAGTTGTGAAATTGCAAAGTAAGGGAAGCTTGAGTGTTTTCTGTTTCTGTTCTAGAATTTGGGGTTTTCATGAATTGGGAATTTAGCTTGTGGATAGTGTTTCAAAGTGTATGTGAATTAAATTTAATGAAATAATGATTTATGAACTGTGAATCGAAAATCTGTAAGCTAAGTTGATTTTGCTTTGCATGTTAACTGTGAATTTAGTACCTGTGAAATTGGATGGATGTATGGTAGCAATGATCTTGAACGAATTAATGATGTTGAGTAGTAGAGGATGTGATATTCTGTAAACTGTTACTAGATAGGTACAAATAAAAAAATATGAGAGTTAGAGTCTTATTAGAGGAACTAGGATAGTCAGATTCTGAATTTGGTATCCCGGGTGGTTTTGGTCATTCAAGATCATTTAGATAATTCAATTGTGACTTATTAGAAGCTTTAAAAGTGGTAAAAACATTGTGAAACTGGTAGAATTAGAATCGAGAATATAGATAATGAAATTGAGTAAATTGAGTGTAGATTGATGTTATATCATTATAGAATGTGTTTAGGAAATGTTAGAATCAATTAGATAGGTTAGATTCATCATATAGATTAAGTTAAGAGTGCTAGAAGTTCATCAAAATGGTTAGAATTGGCATGGGAGGGTAGAATTGCTTAATTATGCAGGTTTTAGGGTGTTGCAGATTATGCAGAGTCGCATAGCGCACAGAGTGCGCTCTGCGAAGGGTTTCTGTCAGGAAAAATTCGCACAGCGAACCCTAGGGTGTGTGCTGAGCGAATTTTGTGAGTCAGATTGAGTGATTTTAAGGTTTTTGACGTTTTGGGGGTTCCGGACGTCCGTTTTCGACGTTCTTTAAGTCGTTCTGGGGGTTTTTGACCCTTCCGGATCCATTGGTGAGGGTCTCCAAGCTATTTGAATTACTTAAGTATTGGTAATTAAAGGTTATAAATAAATTTGTGTTGATAAGTGATGTTTCTGCGAAAGTATGTAATGTTTGAGTATGTATGAATTATATATGATCTTGTATAGATTCAAATGACAATGTATAATTATGTACAAGTGTATGAACATTGAAAATCATGAGTTGTGTTTCAAATTTAAAAGTATGATTGATGGACGTAATTCCATGATCAAATTTAAAAGTATGATTGTGATTGACTGTATGAATGGTCGGAGTTCCTGATGGGGTTTATCCTGACATTCTAATGACCATCCATGCTCAAGTGGAGAGTGATGAGTCATGTGGTGAGAATAGCAGGAGGTCCTAGTCTTGGGTGTCTCCATTTATGGGCCAAGATGAGTTTGGATGGACTTACACTTGTGTGTGGTAAGGGTGAAACCCATGGCAATGGCTTTGCAAAGCAGTAGAGGCCACCACAAGTGCACAAACCCCTGGAAATCGACATTTCATACTAGTTCGGATGGTCAAATCACGTGTCGGTCATTGGTATCAACAAAATGTGTTCGGTCTTAGTCTATATGGTGTTATGGTCTTTGCATGTTGTGTGTGTGATTGTATAACATGATAGTTAGTTCCATTTAATGTATAATCTGATAGAATGTTTACTTGCTTGCTTGTGTGCATGCTGTTATGTATATGTTAGTTTGAATTTGGACTTATCTTGCATGCTTTTCAACCTAGCTTACACTTGCATTGTGTGTGTTGTATGTGCTTTCCTTCCCCCTTGCGATGATCATCCAATCCTTTGGATGTGAGCAGTAGCTGATGATGTGCCCTTGGAGCAAGCACTGGAGAATGAAGAAGGTGTAGCCACCTAGTGCTTAGGACTTTCTTTAGTTGTACTCTATATTTTGAGAAACTCCTTTGTAAGTAAAGTTTAAATTTATGGTCAATTCTGGATGACTGTAAAAAGCTTAACTTTAATTACGTCCTTAAACTGTTTTGTCATATAATGATGCTAATTATCCTATATAATTTCATCAGATTATTGGGATGTTACATAAAAAGGTTAGACAAAAGATTAAACTTTTAAGAAAACAAAAAATAATTTAGATTTTTTTTTGTGAAAATGTAAAAATTAAAATCGAATGAATATTGGTCTTCCTTTGCCTTGGTTATCTAGAGAGAAGTTTTTGTAGAAGAAAGAGTACCATCACTAGTAAAAAATTCGGTTTATACAGCGCACATTATGCCACGGTTAGGCAGAAACCGTTGCATAATGGTGCAAGGTGGCAGTTTTGTAAATAAATTTACACTATATGCCGCGGTTCGCCTAGCAACCGCGACATATTCTCCTGCCACGTACTGACATTCCCCAATCGTCAGCCCTGCAATAAATTGGCAGGGGGTATATGTCGCGGTTCCAACAGCAACCGCGGCATATACCCCCTGCCAACTACTGACATTCCCCATGAGTCAGCCCATGCATTAAATTGGCAGGAAATATGCCGCGGTCCTACTACGAACCGCGGCATATTCCCCTACCAATTTAATCCATGAGTTGACTCATCTGGAATGTCAGTAGTTGGCAGTGGTTATATGCCGCGGTTCCCTAGGGGAACCGCGACATATACCCCTGTAACCTCCCAACTGCCTTTTGGGGAGACAGTTGGTATATTCAGAACGACAGGGTATAGGCCGCGGTTCTCATTGTAACCGCGACATATACATGTATATGCCGCGGTTCAGCGGGAACCGCGGCATATAGTTCAAAAAAAATTACAAAAGTGCCATTTTTATTATTTTTTAAGCCGTATATGCCGCGGTTATCTGATGAACCGCGGCATATGCGCTTTAGAAAATAGAATACAGAACAGTTTCTTCTCTGAACGACGAACGCCAAAACGCTGCTGCCGCCCATCCTCGTCGAAAAATCTTTGTCGCCGCGCCATTCCGCCGTCCGTCGATCCCCTGCCGCTGTCTCGCGTCCTTTGCCGTCGCGCAAGCCTCTACCGCCGTCGAGCCATCCTCGTCGAAAAATCTTTAACGCCGCGCCATTCCGCCGTCCGTCGCGCCCCTGTCGCCGTCTCGCGTCCTTTGCCGTCGCTTCCTCTGCCGTCGCGCGTCCTCTGCCGTCTCGTCCTCTACCGTCGCGCAAGCCTCTGCCGCCGTCGAGCCATCCTCTCCGTCGCGCCATCTGCTACTCCGGGTACGTTCCATTCTCTGATAATAGTGTTGTTTTATATTGAAATGCACGGTTTGAATATGTTGTTGTGGCTTTGATGGTTTTTGTAAAATTTGTTGTGGTTTTGGTGGTCAAATAAGAGACAAAGTATGTTAACTTGTATGGGAAATGATTGGTCCAATAAGAGACAAATTTTATTTAATTTATTAATATGTTATGAAATTTTTTTAGTTGATTTCTTATAAAATCAAAATTATGTTTGAATGATTTCTATAGACAAGATATCGTATGTAATTAGTTGTGATACAATGTCTGAATTGATCATTTCAATGATTATTAATTGTATGATTGTATGACTGAATTGATTGTATGATTGAATTGATAATCTTATATAGATATTCTATAATTTTTATTTTGTTAAAATTTAGGAATGGATCGAAATTGGATTAATTTACCACGTATTAGTGCTGAGTACGAGAGAGGTGTAGATGAATTTATACAAGTTGCTCAACGTAATGAGGGGAGAAGTGATGATGAAGTGAAGTTTAGATGTCCTTGTGTGAACTGTTTGAATGGGAGAAAGTTGAACGTAACCCAAATTAGAGAACATCTTATCTGTGATGGTTTCCTAAGATGTTATACAACATGGATATGGCACGGCGAAGAAATGGACTTTCCGACTGACTCGCAAACTGAAAATGTTACTGATTCCACCATGGAAGAAGATCGATCGGATGAAGACAAATTGGAGGACATGATCCGCGATGTTGGCGCAGAAAATTTTGCCAAAACTCATGTGTATGAGACGATGTCGACTGATGCGGAAACACCTTTGTATGTCGGTTCAACTAAGTTCACACGTTTGTCAGCTGTGTTAAGACTCATGAATTTGAAGGCGAGCAATGGATGGACTGATAAGAGTTTTACAGAATTGTTGACGTTGTTGAATGAAATGTTGCCAGATGGAAATACACTACCCACTCGTAATTATGATGCGAAGAAAATTCTCTGTCCAATGGGTATGGAGTATAAAAGGATACATGCTTGTCCCAATGACTGCATTTTATATAGGAAAGAGTTTGAATTTTTGACAAAGTGTCCAAAATGTGGCTTATCACGCTACAAGTCAAAAAACAATACTGAAGATAATGGTCAGATACAAAAAAATGGATCTGCTTTGAAAGTAGTTTGGTACCTTCCAATAGTGCCCCGACTTAAGCGTTTGTTTGCGAATCCCAAAGATGCTAAAAACCTTAGATGGCATGCAGATGAGAGAAAAATTGACGGGCTGCTTCGTCATCCAGCTGATTCAAAGCAATGGAAAAATATTGATCAACAATTCCCCGAATTTGGTAAAGAGTGTAGAAATCTTAGGCTTGGTTTAGCCACTGATGGAATGAACCCATTTGGTAATCTGAGTACCAATCACAGTTGTTGGCCAGTTATATTGATAATTTACAACTTATCTCCTGCATTGTGCATGAAGAGGAAGTACATGATGTTGTCTATGATGATATCTGGTCCAAAGCAGCCTGGAAATGACATAGATGTTTATCTAAGCCCACTAGTTGAAGACTTGAAGTTATTGTGGGTTGATGGGGTTGAAATATTTGATGCATTCGCTTCTGAGACTTTTGTGATGCGTGCAATGTTATTTTGCACCATTAATGACTTTCCTGCTTATGGTAATTTGTCAGGATACAGTGTCAAGGGTCATAAAGCATGTCCTATCTGTGAAGAAAACACTGCAGCTCATCAATTGAAACATGGAAGAAAGACGGTGTATCTGCGTCATCGGAGATTTCTAAAACGTAATCATCCATATCGAAGGTTGAAAAAAGCATTCAATGGAGATCAAGAGAGGGACGAAGCACCAAATCCACTTACTGGCCTTCAAGTTCTTGAAAAAGTTAATAAAATACATCATGTATTTGGGAAAACATCTAAGAAGTCATCTGTAACGACCCCTTGGAAGAAGAAATCAATATTCTTTATTCTTCCATATTGGTCAAAGTTAGATGTTCGACATTGCATAGATGTGATGCATGTAGAAAAGAATGTGTGTGATAGCTTGATTGGTACACTACTCAACATTCAGGGAAAGACAAAAGATGGAATGAATGCTCGTTTGGATTTGATTGATATGAAGATCCGAGAAGAGTTGGCACCCAAGGAGATTGGTAAACGTACTTATTTGCCCCTGCATGTTACACAATGTCTAGACAAGAGAAAATAAGTTTTTGTCTTTGTTTAAAGAGTATCAAAGTACCACAAGGATACTCTTCAAATATCAAGAGTTTAGTGTCGATGCAGGACTTAAAGCTTGTTGGCATGAAGTCTCACGATTGCCACGTTTTAATGCAACAATTATTACCGGTGGCTATTCGTGGAATTTTGCCCAAAAATGTGAGGCAAACCATAAACAGGTTGTGTTCATTTTTCTCGTCAATATGTAGTAAAGCCATCGATCCTACAAAGTTAGATGAACTTCAAGGCGAGATTGTTATCATCTTGTGTCAACTAGAGATGTTTTTCCCTCCATCATTTTTTGACATCATGGTACATTTACTTGTTCATTTAGTTAGAGAAATCAAGTTGTGCGGACCGGTATACTTAAGATGGATGTATCCTATTGAGCGTTATATGAAGATTTTGAAAGGGTACGTTAAAAATCCATATCGTCCTGAAGGTTCGATGATTGAAAGGTATATTGCTGAAGAAAGTATCGAGTTTTGTTCAGATTACATGACATCAACGAATCCGATAGGAGTTCCTCGCACATCATGGTTGAATAAATTTTCTACAAGTAAAAGCATCCGAGGTGTGAATGTGGTGACAAAAGATCGCGAAGAATTGTTGCAGGCGCATCTTTATATATTGAACAACACAGATGAGGTGATCCCTTTTTTGGAAGCACACAAAGCCATTGTTAAGAATAAAAATCCAAGACAATCAGAGAAATGGCAGTTGATGGAGCATAACAAAACATTTATGTCTTGGTTCAAATCTGAAATTGACAAAGAGCCACATTCTTCTCAAACTTTATTGTGGCTTGCAAATGGTTTGAAGTTTGATGTCGTGTGTTGTACAGGTTATGAAGTCAATAATTGCACATTCTATACGAAGACTTTGGATGACAAAAGCACAGTACAAAATAGTGGAGTCAGTTTAGAAGCTGAGTCACTTCAATTTTCCACATCAAAAGATCAATCTCCTGTACTTGGATCAATGAGATATTATGGTATAATAGAAGAGATATGGGAGGTTGATTACACCAAGTTTTTTGTTCCATTGTTCAAATGTAAGTGGTTTGACAATAAGAGTGGTGTAAAAATAGATGAATCAGGGATGACACTGGTTGATTTTCGAAAGGTGGGTTACCGAGACGAACCGTTTATCATGGTTCATCAAGCATCACAGGTTTTTTATGCCAAAGATCCTGCGTCTGACCATTGGTATGTCGCTCTTCAAGGCAAAAAAAAATTGAAGTTAACGAAGACAATCTGATTAATATTCATATTGCTGACAACCATTCATTTCAAACTACAACAAATTTGGACGACCAATCTCTAGTTGACGACGATGATGTACATGCAATTCGATCAGATCATGATGAGGGAATATACATATGATGAATCCATATCTTTATGTATGAATTTTCAATTTCTGTAGCGGTATTTTGTTAATATCACATAAGTTTTCCTTTTATATATTTCCAATGATTACCATTACATGTTTTGTTAAATTAATATTTCATGTTGCTATTTATTTTGACAGATATATGGCTGATCATCCACAAACTTCAGAGGATGAGGCTCCCCCTACCAGATCCACTAGAGGACCCACTAGGATGAAACAACTTTTGATCAGAAAGAATAGTGGTGAAAGAACTCCAGTGAATGTGAACGTGGTCACGGGTGTGGCAACTGGCCCCTATGCAGATGACTTCCGATCATACCTTGGAGTAGTGGCACGTGATAGGATTAGTATTCTCACTCCATCTTTTGATAATGTGTCCGAGGTTGATCGGAACATTATATGGAACGATATATTGGTAAGTTAGCTAATATCATTTGAATTAAAATTTGTTTATGTTGATAATTTTGTACTAATAAAACTTTATTATGTTTATTTCAGCTGACATTTGACATTCCAAATGTCGCAACACTTAGAAATAAGTGTTTGTCAACTGTTGCTGAAAACTTCAGAAACTTTAAAAGTAAGTTGACATCAAGATATATCTTTGGACACCTTAAACATAAGTCTCCATGTAGTTCCTATAAGTCCATTGATGAGGAGACTTGGCGGCTTTTTAAAGAGAGTCGGATGTCAGAGGAATGGCAGGTTAGTATAATTTCTTTATTCAATTCCTATTAACAAGTGCTCATAATTGATATATCATATGAACTAATTAATTAATGTGTATGTGACAGGCAATTAGAAGCAAAGCACAAGGAACAAGTGCTCATAACAAAAACCCCCACCTATTATCTCGTGGTGGGTATAGGAAGCTTGAGGAGAAAATCCTCAAGAAAAAGGCAGATGCTAGACCACCATCTCAGGGTGGTAGCCCCCCTCAGCCTCCTTCTCCACCTTCTAGACATGAAAAATGGAAGTTGGCTCCTAAAATAAGAATAATTGTAATTATACATACTACATTGAACTTTTTAAAGAATAATTGTGTTTTGTAATGTTACAGGACTCCTTGGTTGAGCAGAGCTCCCAAGGTCAATTCACTCCAGAGGGTCGCCAGGATATTCTTGCTGTTGCGATTGGACGACCTGAGCAACCTGGACGTGTACGTGCTGCTGGTCCTGGAGTAGGAATTAAAGAATATTTTGGGAGCTATTCTCGTCATCCTTATGCATACAGCGAAGCAGAAAGAGAAAGGATGACACAAGAGATCACAAAAAAGGTTCGAGCCGACCTTACGGACGAGATCACAAACAAGGTTAGGTCAGAGCTCAGGGCTGAATTGTTTAGTGAGTTCAGCTCCATGTTCCAGCAGCAGTTTGAGACCTATGGCATGCGCCCGGTGCCATCTCCTGTACAGGAACAGGAACATGTTGTGCCTCCCACAGGTAAACTTAATAAACATTTATGTGAAATTATTTCTATCTTTTGTATAATCTAACATTTACTGTGACAGGGAGAAGCGGGAAAGGAAGTTGTTCTGCACCAGCCGTCCCAGGGGATGACATGGACGATGCTAGTCCATGTCTGCTATACATTTTAGACGATATGGAGACGGTCCTGGTAGCTCGTGGAACAATGTTTAAGGCAGCGACTGTTGTTCATGGTGAACAACTATCAGAGGATGAGGTGAAGGTCTCAGTGGACGAAATGATATTACCTGATGCCTTAGTTCCTCTGGCCACAGATGAGATTTTCACTGTGGAACAAGCATTCAAGTCCTTTATCGCTTGGCCTAAACATTTGGTTGGTTCAGTTTCTGACCCCCCGGTATGGAATTCTTCTTTACACTTCTCAATTTTAAAGTTTGCATGTTATTGATGTCAAAACTTATCTTATTTTGGTTCATTGCAGGCAGAAGAGAAGATTCATCTATCTGAGGATGATCCTATTGGTTCATTGCAGCTACTTGTTGACATCCTTGAAGATAAGCCTTTGGAGGTTGAATATGATTCTAATGTATTTGGGAGAGTCTCTGAGGTCCCATTATACCTTCATGCCTCAGATGTCAGAGAGCTTGCTTCGGGAACAGAAGAGTTGAATATTACAATTATTCAGCTATGGATGATGTAAGTCTATGAGCAATTATATATATAATTGATTTGTATATCAAGTATCATTTTCTCAAAGTTACCTTTTGATTTCAGGTATTTGTGTGGGACCAGGAACAAGTTGGGGCACTCTGATGATTATGGATTTATTGATCCCCAATCCATTCACGAATCAACTGATTTTGATCACATCAACACAAATCTCATCAGAAATTTTGCAACCGGCAAAAAAGTATATTTTTTGCCTTATATATCTGGGTAAGTGAACTTTGTTAACTTAATAAAATTCCATGTGAGATTTTAAAAAATAATAGTTAAGTTATTATGAATTTCAGGCGCCATTGGCAGCTTCTTGTTGTTTCTATGCACGAGAGTTATGTTTTATGGTTCTGCTCATTGCACAAGCCTCCTCCCACAAATCTCAGACAACTAGTTGATTGGTAAGAAGGTCATTGTTTGGACTTTCTTTTTTATATAAATGAATGCTAAAACCATTTTTTTTATATATAGTTCTATTCCAGCATGTATGATGATGGTTGGGAGATCAATTACACACAGTAGAAAGATTGCATGGATTTCTCTCAAGGTTTGACATATGGCAAAACCATACTTTCTTATAGTTGTTTTGTTTTAATGTTTTTCACTAACTATTTACAACTGTGTTGATATGTTGTAGTGTAACAAACAGAGTGGGTCATATGAGTGCGGATACTACGTAATGTATTGGATGACCCAAATTATTCGATCTCATATCACAAGAGGCTGGGAAACGGTAATATTTAACTTTAACAAATGTTGATTTTTTCCAAAATTTAGAATTCAAAACACTAATTAATATAAATTGTCTTGTGCAGAGGTTCAAGACGACTACACCAGTTCCTGAGAAGCCACTATCATTCATCAAAAAAGCTGCTGCAAAGTATATAATTAGATTATATAATAGTTCTTAGTTACTAGATTTAAAGATTGCTTTTGATTAGATTGTATTTAATTAGACTTTGTACTTTATTTAAAGTTCAAATACATTTCAACATGTGATTGATCTGTTGTAAATGATATAGACTATTTATTTGATATGCAGGTCTGTTTGTGTGGTAATGGATACCACATAAACAGACCTGCTATTTTAAAAAATTGCAGGACAATATGCCGCGGTTCTTACCACAACCGCGGCATATAGTTGCTCGTTTTTATTTTTTTTATTTTAAATACACTTTTTGCCGCGGTTGTGGTACGAACCGCGATCTATTCCCCATACGTTTTACCGCGGTTGCAACCGCGGCCTAAAGTCTCAGACTTTTTACCGTGGCTGGATATGCCGCGGTTCGGGAACCGCTGCATAATCGCGAAAACAACCGCTGTCGTTTCCCCTGACTGCACTAGTGCATGTAAATAAAATAAAAACGAAACAATCAATTTATATATTTTGTTTGTAGTATAATAAGAAAAAAATTTATGGCCGTAAATAGTATAATAAATTTAGTTATGTTATTTTTTTTTAATTATGTTAAAGATTAGCGTAATTGAATATGTGTTTAGTTATGTTAGTAATTGAGATAATTAAATATCTCAGGTATATTTACTAAAGAAAAATTAACATTAATATACCCAAACCTTCAAGGGAGCTTTTCAGTTAATTACATATTAACATTATTTTTTCTCTAATAAATATATGTGACCATTACTAAATACAAATAACTATTAAATAAGCTTAAACAATATTAATTAACATAATTAAAGTTTTTGTATTAAAATTTTAATTTATTTTCATTGTACTAAAATCAAAATATGACAATATTTGTTCTACTAAATCAACTATTTACTGTAAATAAATTAAAGTTTGAACAAGTTAAACATTTAATTTTGTTTTTTTCTATTTTATTATTATTTAATAAAAATAATAATAATTTAAATTTATCTCATAATATTGTTTCTTACATTTTCTTTTAAAATATAATAATTCAAAGCCCATCATGTTTTAAAAAATAATAAGATAGCTATATTTCTGTTTTTTAATAGACTAATTCCATGTTGTGTCTTTCCTTGTTTTTCTTCTTCTTTCTCTTGAGTCTCCACTAGTGCAAAAACGGGCTATAACGTCATGCGGTCAATGTCTCACTGTCCAATTCGCAACGTTAAAAATGACCGATGGTATTATTGTAAATAAATTCAATCGCTCCACGTCCTCTATTGAAATTGTTCGTCGACTAATATTTATTAACGACAAACAAAGATCATATAGACGTAATTTAAAATGTGCTAACATCAAACAAGGGCCAGAACGACGTAAAACAATGACCTTAGAAACACTTAACATTATTTTGTGAAACAACTAACGTTCAATTTAAAATAAAAAAATAACGAAATAATGGTTTGCTTCCAGCAGTATCACTCTACCCACATTTGACGTCCACCATGCTAAATATTCGACGTTTTATATGACAGAGAGTGAATCCGTTTTTTATTCTTTATTTCTTTTCTCTTTTAAACCAGACAGAACGTCGCCCACTTTATGGTTAAAACGTTTATACCAATGTAGAACGTCGAACAATTTGGGGTCTGAAGTTATCGTCCTTGGTGTACGAAACCTAGGTAATAAAAAAACTTCAGTTAAGGAATTAATTGACGTTCAATGCAAAATAAATAAATACAAAATTCTGTTTTAAATAATATGATGTCACAATAACAAAAGATGAACGTTGTATATTACAGCTAATAGTTATTCTTTTATTTTTCTTTTAAATCAACCAATAAAACGTTAATTTAAACTGGCTTTGACGTCAACCGTAATTATTTTAAGTAGACATCCATTCATAAAATTTCTCCTATGAACTCCATCTTTTAATTTTTTTTCTGTGTTTTCTGTTTTCTCCTTCAATGAGTAGTTATTATTTTATTTTTCTTTTAAATCAACACATATGACGTCATTTTATACTGGCTACGACGTTTTATTATTTAGTTCCTTATTTATTATTTTGTCTTTTTCTTTCAAAACAATTATATAATGTCGAATTCTTTTATGCATTTAACGTCTACTGAGTTGTGTTTTAGTATAGTTTTGCGCGTGATTTTCGGTAGCCTGGTACCACCTTCTTCCTTTGCTAGTTTCCTCATAAGAAAAACTTGCGTCTTTTGCTTCTCTAATGACATTTCAACCCAAAACCGAACCTGGGTTGTTGCCTAGATGTCATGCAAACCGCCAATGAAAAAGAATACGGTGACATAAGAACTAGGCAAGGACCCAAAGGTTCGGTTTTTATTGAAATACCATTAGAGATGCAAAAAACGCAAGTTTTTCTTATGAAGAAACTACTTAAGGGAGAAGGTACTAATACGCTACCAAAAGACATGAGCAAAACTGCACCAAAACACAACGAAAACTCATTTTAATCGGTTCAAATGGATGATAATTCATTAAAGACTAATTTAATCGGAGTAAAAGTAAGTTTAAACGATTCAAAAGAGATAAAACGCACATGGAAATGCAATGTCGTGTAGAAAAAGGCGTGGAGAAAGACGATGAAGTAAGCGTGGAGTTGTATGAGTTAAGCATTATATTTATAGAGTCAATATTAATGCTCACAAGCACTCTGGTAACAATCACAAAATTAATTCTCACAACCACACAAATGCCTTTGACGTCAAAGGCCCCCCTATTGTTTGACGTTCTATGGGAATTTAAAAGGAAAAAGAAAAAAAAAAGCGACATTTGCCTTCTAATAACGAATAATACGTCATATGCATAAGGAATTCATTTTTTTTGTTTGATTTTATAGAAAAAAGAATATAACCAAAAAGAAATTGACGTGAACCTCTTCATTTCTAGTAGCAAACTGCATTTTCCCATATATCATTTAAGTATACTTCCTTTAATTATTAAAGCCCATATCAGCACTTTCCCAACAGTAATTTTTAAGTAGACATCAATTTATAAAATTTCTTGTAACAACAGTTGTGTTAACTTGTAACAACTCCAAGGCCTTTCAAAACACTACAACTTCAAATCATAAAATTCATAAACTTCTTTTAGGAATTAATAGAGAACGTTGAATATTTTCAAAATCGACGTGTTATTTCAGGTTAAAAAGGAAAAAGAAAAAAAGATAACAGTAAAAAAAATGAGAGACATTTGCTGTAATATTAAATAATATGTTGACTTCCCTTTGTTGGAGGTTCATATCTTAATACACTACAAAAAAAAATGTTATTTAGTGGAGGTTTTTTTTCCGATTTGTGAGGATTTTTCAAACCGCCACAGTTTGAGTCGCCACAATCTATTTGCAGGGGTTTTTCGTGACCCCTAGTATCACATTAAATAACCCCAATATCACATTCAATTTGCAGAGGTTTTTACCCTCCGCAGAAAAACCTACTCTATTATTGACTATTATTTTGTGGGAGTTTTTAACCTCCTTTATTTTCAACTATTTGATTACAAAAAAATACCTATTTTTTTTACACTGTTTTCTTATATTAATATATATTATTCAATTTGACAATTATACTTTAGATGTTGTAACCTCCCTCATTTGTATTATTTAATTTGAGGTTTATTATTTTATTTTGCTAGAATTATTTAATTTATGTTACCATTTGAGATGTTTATATTTTTGGATCAAAAATATTTACTAACAACAATATTCAAACATATTAATGTAACAAAAGACATCACAAATCCATATAATTCCATTGTCAAAATCATCATTAATAACATAAAATCAATTTAAAATAAAAATTCATCCTTACAGCTTAATCAATAAGTACTTAAAATTCATAATAAACTAGATATTGCAACCAAGGAGTAGGAACACACCAAGCAGCCGTTGAGGGGTCTACAACTTAATCTCTCTTTGGCTTAGTGGCTACCTAGTCTATTTATCAAACAAGGCTTTTAAACCTATTCTAAATACTAAAACTACAAGATTTGGTACAGAATATCTTGTCTGACTGCTTACTATTGTTGTATCAACCCAATATCACAACCATAAATCATTCCCATTATGAGAAGCTTGCATCAGAATAGCTGATAGGCATATAATGACTGTCATGAACCAGCCAGTGAAGACAACATAATTCCTTCAAAAGGCACTAAATTGTTAATCAAACATTGAAGACCACAAAATCCTCCAAATGACTGTCATGAACAGAGTCTACAATCTCATCCTCTACAAATACATCTCCTCTGGCCAAATATTTTTGTTGCATCGGTAAATATTTCAAAAACCATTTAAGATCTCTTTGAAGTTGGTCAGTAATCATAAACCACAATATAACAAAGCCAAATACCTCTTCCAAGTAACTATCCACAGCATCATCAGCTATTATTGCGTCAACAATAAAATCAAACAATTCTCTTATTGTCATGACCGCTACACCATGCTTTTTAAAGAAATCTTGCAGGCCAAGAAGGTACTTAACCACACTCTTTCCACGTCACCTCGCCTATTAATGAAACCGACAAGGAATCTATAATTACATCTAACAATCGGAAGTACTTACAGATACATGAACACAATCTTCACGTAGAAAATCTAGGGCATGAGGATGTTCAGGATCGACAACTTGAGAAACATCAATAATATACAAGTGACCCTGTCAAAAAAAGAACATGTGATTTGACTATTGGCAGATTGACATTCAATCAATGAAATATAAACTGGAGAAGGAATTGTTCACCTCATAATATAGTATATTATATTCACTCAGATCTCCATGTACCAATTTGCATTTCTGATACAGTGTCCACATTGCAATAATAATCTGAAATAAGAAATACTCAAATGATTTCAACCCAAAGTTTTGGATTTATGGAATAGAAACTAGAAAAACATGAATGATAATCACTAAATAAATAGAACAGAAAAAATTGTGATTTCTAATTAATCTCAACCTCTAATATGGAAGAATAAATTCGGAAATTGCTGAAGTGTAATCCCTAGAACGCAACTATTGAACAGTAAGTGGTGCATACAGATTGATTGCTGGCCCACCGCTCATAATAATGTGTGTATCTCTCCAGTGAATTCTTTGCCATTTCCCTTCTTCTTTCAGTATCATCATACTACACACAACAAAATTTAACTCATAAGCAAATACCATCATCCCAATAGATGTGGAGGGAACAGTGATCTAATTATAGCCAGAAACCCGAATTGGGAATAGTGTACTATTATGTCCCTTACCACTCCTTCTTGTTTAATGTTTGAAGTTCTGCACACTGTTTTTAATTTCCCACCTTTAGATAAAGCACGGTCACGTTTAGCATAGCACTTTTTATTGAATGTTTTTTATTTCCAGCACATTCTATTTCAATCAGAAAAACGCTGATATGATGATGGGAAAGAAAGCACAATTTTATTCTATTTCACTTGGTAAAAGCCACGGTCCAGGGATGCTTAATTTGTTGCCTTTTTACTATTCACGTGATTTTCAATCTCATTTTCAATCTCACTCTCTTTTACTATTCATGTGTCCTTTTTACATTGTTTCCATGATAATTTGCATTTAATGTTTAGCTCTAGGATGCCTTTTCTTTTGATGCAAGCACTTTCTTTTTGCATTTCATCCAATTCCATGCTATACGGTTTTTCCCAAGCTACAATGCAATGTGTCTTTTTCTCTCTTTTGTTGCATTTAATTTTACTTCCAAGCTACATTGTGCATTTAACTCTTTAGCTCAAGTGTTACATTTTAATAGCCTTAATTGCATTTGGATATTTATCTATTTCGTTGTTCTGTTTAATGTTTTTCATATCTCTTTCAATGTTTTCAATCAGGTTGGTTGTGTTTAATTTTCCGTTTTAATTTAGTTTAATTCTCATTGCAAAAACACTTTCAAACCCCCCACTACATGTTTGACCTAATTCTCGAACCACATTTGGTCCTTGAGAGACGACCTAGGAATCATTTCCTAGCACTATACTGCATTTTAAATGCACATTAAATTTGTATGGTGCAACACCCATCAATGAACATCAAATATTTTCCAAATTCGACTTTCAAACATCATTCAAAGAAAAAGTAAAAAACTCTTTGGATACTGATATGACCTTCTTGCTATTGATATGACCTCCTTGCTGACGAAAAATACGTCGAAGAACTAGGTGTTTTGACGTTAAAGTTCGGGTTGAAAAGAAAAAAAGTAAAAATAAAAAAAAATTTAGAGCGGCCTTTGGCTTCTTGATGAAGAAGAAAACGTCAAAGACACGTAGAATTCGACGTAATATTAGTGCTCTGCTAAAACAACACAATTAATGGTGCCAAGCACTCATATGCTCGTCACATCAATGCTGTCAAATGTTGTGACGTTCTATTACAAATATATCATCCCGTTTAATATTGGATTAAAAGAAAAATGAAATAAAAGGGAGTAACCAAAGAAATAGGTTAACAGATTTGGATTTCATCTCAAGTTGTACCATTCGAAAACCTTTCCTAACTAAGTTCATGTTAACTTTTTTCCTTTGTTTTGCCGTCATTTATTCACTAAACGAACACATTTCTTTGTTAACGATGAAGGCATGGTGGAAAAACAGAGGAAAATGTTAATACTTATGAATTTTAAGAAAACCCTTTGAAAACCTATCCTATATAACTTCCGCAACCAAATTCATGTTAACTTTTTCCTTTGGTTTTCCTTTATTCCTTCATTAAATGAATTCATTTCTTTGTTATCCATGAAGGCATGGTGGAAAACCATAGGAAAATGTTAACATTTATGAATTTCAAAAACATTTTCCATTATTTTGATTGTTTTAATTTTTTTTTTACTTCCTCTTTTTGATTATAATGTATTTCATCATCTTCGGTCTTCATTTTAGATGTTGTGATTTGTAAATTGGATTTCATTTTGAAATCCTCTAAGGTACAGGACGTCGGTTATCTCAAAAATTGATGATTATCTCCAGGCCCTTGCATCGAATGTACTCAATATTCAACGTCAACTGTATAAATTGAAGTTGTTTCCACCACGGGAAATCAGATAGCTCTGAATTCTAATGGTAGAAAACAACTCCAAGCCATTTAAAAAATGAACCATACATTTTTAAAGGATGGAGTTGAACAACTTTTTTATATCATTATTTTAGTTCTTAAAGTTGTTTCAGCATTAAACATATTGTGAATCATATTTCTTTTTCCTAAGCACTTTCCTTTCAGTGAGATAACTTTCATTTTTGTACTATAAAAAGCATTTTGTTCAGTTGAATGTCAAAGGCCACCTTCATATGAACTTAGACACGAATGAGGCACTTTGACATTCAACCGAGCATATTGCAATTTAAAGAACAAACATGTTACGAAATTGAAGGAAAGAGAAAGGGCTTAGAGATAAAAAACATGAATCCTAATATGTTCAATACGGAAACAAGAAGCAAGTCATTACGTGATATTCAAGCCATATTTATAGATGAACATAGAGAATGTCAAATTCGACGTTCAAACATCATTTAGTGAAAAAGTTAATGATAAATCTCGTTTGATTCAGATAAGAACAAATTGACCCATAACGTCGAATGACAAGGGCGTGGGACATTAAATTGGATGATTAAACAGTAAAATTAAAAAAAACAATAAAAAATTGATGACCTTTGGCTTTTGGTTGAGGAAGACATCAACTGTAATTATAGATGACGTACATTGTGTAATAATGCTTAGTGGCTATATTTATAGATGAACTGATGACGTACATCGTGTAATAATGCTCAGTAACTGACTAACACCATCTCGTATGGATGTCGAGCCCTGCCAAGTTTGACATTCATACATCAATCATAGAAAAATTAATATATTTTGTTTGATTCATACAATGAGAAATTGAGGACTCGCCCCCAAGAAATTTTGTACTTTTCAATTATTGAGGTGAGATTTGGAGGGATGGAAGTTAAAAAGTTTGATGTGCCCCTCTTCATTTATATAATTCCACTTTAAATTTTGCTAAGTTAATACAATCGATTCTAAATAATAAAGAATCGATTTAAAGTGTTATAAATTAAGAAATGAAAATAAGCTTTTAATGATATTTATGGTGACAACGTGGCTAGTTATTGATCACACGTTTGTTAAAATATTAAAAAGCATAGAAATAATGCATGAGAGAGTTCAAATTTGTTTTTCTAATAATGTTAATCATAGTATTTTATTTATATTAATAAGTTATTATAACTATTAAATTTTTCAAAGTAATTTATTTGAATGTGATCAAAATTTTGTTTTAAGAGTTCATTTCAATATTTATCTTCGTTGTGGATTTTTTGTATTTGACGTTTTATCTTCGTTTCAATTGGTCCGTTTCAAATATATAAATCAATAAAATAGTGATACATTGTATATTGTCAAAAAGTTGTTAACATATCATGGTCCTTAATAAAATTGTATGTTGTACAATCATAACCTGGCCTGACCGTCTCGACTATTTGCTTCGATTGGAGTTTGATAAGAAAGAGATGGAGATGCCACAATCTAGCAGGTTGATAAGTACCAGAAGAATTGCAAAAAGATGTACATCTTTATAAGAATCATTCTAAACCAATAACCAAAATGCAAATGCATATTATAACTTCCAAAGTGGCTACATATGTATTTGGTGCCCTACATACAGGTATAAATGTTTAAGGCACCTAAGAAACCCTAAAAGAAAGTCCAATGACATTCGATAAACCTTCAACTTATACTTATGTTAGTCTGTCTCGACCTTTAGTCTGAATCACCCATCCCAACATTCATTTATAGGGTCAACCAGTCTCGATCGTTAATCAAACTTAACCTGCCTTAATCTTTGACCCAACTCATTTTGTCGTAATTTTTAGCCGAGATAGGTCTGTCTTGACCTTTAACTCAGGACGAGTCTTGTAAATCGATAAAACCTGTCAATTCTAGATACATATTGTCTTCTCGATCTTTGGCTTTTGGTTTGATGCCTCTCAGTTGTTAACTTGTCTTAATCTTTTCTACTAACTCTCAATTTTTGTAAACAATAATCTATCTTTACCTTCAGTTTATCACTCAACTTAATCGTTATTGAAATTTAAAGTATTATTTTTTAAAAATCAATTAAAGTCTTTTAATATAATCATACCTATCTTTTAGTTCAGATTTAAAAAAAACATTCATTTCACATAACTTTTAATCATATAATAATATTTAGGTTAAATAGATTCGGTGGTCCTTATTTTTGCTAGTTTTCTTCAAGTAGGTCCCTGTATTTTAAAAATGATCAATTTGGTCCCTGATTTGGAAAAATTAGAGCAATTAAGTCCATTCCGTTAACTTCTCTGAATGGCGTTAAAAATCGTGTTTGTTGGCAGGAGAGGTGTCATTTTCCAAAACACGGGGCATATAACCACTTTATGACATGGACTTAAAGTATTTGCTTAGGATTTAAATTGAAAAGCACGTGCTTTAAAGAATTGGAGAAATTGGTTATTTTTTTTCTTTTAAAAAAAGTGAAAGGAAGCCCAAGGATCCTCACCAGCAGAACTTTAAGGGTTCTGTTTCCCCTACCCATTCTAACATTCTCAACAAACCCATGATTCTTCAACCTCTCGAATTCTTTAAAACACGTGTTTTTTTTAATTTTAATCCTAAAAAAATAATTTAAGCCCACGTCATTAAGTGGTTATGTGCCACATGTTTTGGAAAATGACACCTCCCCTACCAGCAAACATGATTTTTAACGCCGTCCAGAGAAGTTAACGGAATGGACTTAATTGCTCTAATTTTTCTAAATCAAGGACCAAATTGATCATTTTGAAGATACAGGGACCTACTTGAAGAAAACCAGTAAAAATAGGGACCACCGAATCTATTTAACCTAATATTTATTATGATTTTAATTATTATAACTAAAACTGAATTCTCATAAATTATTGTTATTATTATTATTAATATGAAATTAAAATAATATTTTAAATAAATAAATTTTTATTCTCTTTAAATTTCACCCACAAATCTTTCTTATATTTTATAATATGAAAATATTACAAGATAAATTTACACAAATTCATAAAATAAAATTTTTAAAAAAATGTAAATCTTATCTTAAAATGGTAACGGGATGTTATGGGCGGTTTAAATGAAAAAAGGAAACAAAAGGCCGGGGGTAAAGGGAGGTTATGGGCGGTTTAAATAAAAAAAGGAAATACAAGGGTGGGAGGCTGAACAAGAAAACGTCGAATGTCAAAAATATTCGACTTATAACATGTGTTTTTTGTCAATTTATAGGTCAAAGCCTAGTAGAATTTGACATATCGTTTAAACCAGAGAAGTTGAGAAAGACGTTCCGAGAATTCTATTCAGACATGGCTTCTTCATCATCATCAAGAAGAAAAGAGAAGGTTCCCGGGTTACAAGAAACGCAAACCCATCTGGATGGATAAGTGATGAAGAGATCCAAGTAAAGTTTTTATACTGGAGACCTTTAAAAGAATGGATTGTAAACTGATTGTTCAAGAAAAGTTTTTATACTACAATTGTTCAAGAAAGAAGGTTTCCTTTTTCAAGAATGGATTGCATATCAAGGGCTTACTGATTTTGTCCAGATGAAAGGAAATTGCTATCCAGATTTGGTAGAGGTTTTCTACACAAACCTGAGGGTTGTAAATGGGGTCATTCACTCGAGTGTCAAAGGGGTTAACATTACTATTGACGATAATATTTGGTCAAATCTTGCTGGTCTGAAAGCTGGAGGTTTGGCTTCTCATATCCATGATTCTAAGTCAAACATGTGGCTAACAAAGAGAGCTATATATGTAAACTGCTTAAGATATCCAGGAAGGTACAGGGTAGATAAGCAGTACCTACATGATGGGTTAAACAAGGAGGAGAAAATTGCCATATGGAGTATTTATCAGCAAGGTGTTGGAACTCCAAGGAGTAGATGTATCTGAAGAAGAAAGAATTATGTGCAAAAGGTCACAAGAAATTGGTACCAAGTCTGTCATCTATTGGGATGAAAAGGACTGAGAATGGATGGTTCTTCACTGATGAGCAATCTGTCGGAAGTCTAGCTACTCGCGGTGAAGATCATACTGAAGATTCTGACGATGAAGATTCAATGGAATCTTCTTGATAATAATGGGGACTACTTTTCTATATTTTTTTAAAAAAATTTTGTAATCATGGCTATTAAGCCCCTAAAAGTTTTTCCATTTCTTTCGGTTTTATTTAGAAATGCAATGAAGATTTATTTTAGCAAAAAATGATCTTTGAATTGTGAATGACGACTGCATTGTATGTGGACTAACTCTAAATCCAGTTGAGAAGAGAAAATTATGCAGTTATGATATTTATCAAAAACTGATCAGTGGTTAAAAGTGCAAATTTCAGTACAATGCTAACTTGAATCAATTAAGGAAGAAGAAAATAAAACGTCGAAGACCTATCAAATACGACATTATATTATTGCGACCACAACACACCATTAATGCTCAGCATACTTCAATTCCCTTAACGTCAAAGCCCTGCCAGCCTTCGACGTTCTATGAGAGGGGAAATAAAAAAAGATCTTAATGTACAGTACTTTTTGATATTTTGGCTTCCAACAATAGTAGGTCTAAGAAACCTTTGCCATTGAAAAGTGTGCCATAGAATGTCGAAGGCTCTGGGCTTTGACGTTTTATTTTTAGTCTCAAAATTATTTCATCATTAAATATATTGTGAACCATATTTCTTTTTCCTCACCACTTCCCTTTCAGTATGATAACTTATTTACGGTGTAGACTATAAAAAACATTTTGTTATTGACTGAGTCCTGAATGCGACACTTTATTAATTTCACATATCTTTTAATAATTAAATAAAATTTATTTTTGCATCGAGTGTACTCAAAGTTCGATGTCAACAGTGTAAAAAGATTCCAAATTTAAATTGTCCGTAAGTTGTCTCCTCTCTTAGAAATCAGTAGCTCTGAAATCTAACGAATGAGTACCATTTACAGACAATTTAAAAAGGAATCATACATTGTTAAATGATGAAGTTGAACAACTTTTGTAGATAATTATTTTAGAGCTTAAAATTGTTTCAGCACTAAACATATTGTGAACCATATTTCTTTTTCGTAAGCACTTTCCTTTCCGTAAGATATCTTAACCATTTCTGTACAATAAATAAAAACAATTTGTTAACTTGAACTGGAAAGGGCTCCTTCATACGAAATGACGATGAATGAACCACTTCCAAGTTAAAGTTATCAAATTGCAATATGAAGAACAGAGATGCTTAGAAATCTAATGAAAAGAAAATGCAAACAAAATAAAAATTATGAATCCTAATATGTTTAATATGGAAACAGGAGGCAAGGGAATACGTGAAATGCAAGCTATATTTATAGATGAACCGATGACGTACATCGTGCGATTATTCTTAGTAACTGTCACACGCCACATCTTGTAAGAACGTCGATGCCCTGCGGAATTCGACGTTCAAACATCATTCAGAGAAAAAGTAATAGATTTCGTTTGATTCACTTACATAGTGTAATTATGCTTAGTAACCGCCAACGTGTATGAACTTCGAATCCCAGCCGAAAACGACGTTCAAACATCATTCAGAGAACAAATAATAATTGTAGTTTAATTCAGAGATTTTTATTCTGACATAGCAAAAAAAAGTGAATATTGTTCATATAGCATATTGTGCCTTATATTTACCTAGGTAGCACACTTTTCTTTCAAGGTGAGAATTCGGTTTGCGGGAAACCGAATTCTAAGTAATATTTTTTTTTCTAATCTTAGGTTAGAATTCGGTTTTCCGGGAAACCGAATTCTGTGTTATATTTTTTTTATAATCTTAGATTGTTTAGTTTATTTTGATGAAATTTAATAAATTTTATTATTTCTATAATAATTATTAAATTAATAATAAAAATAAAATTAATAATAAAATAATAACAATAATATGAAATGTTATTTAAAATAATATTATAAAATATTAAATCATATTAAAATAATAAAATAAATTAGTTATTTATTAATTTTAATTTAAAATCAAAATTTAAAGAAATGTGAAACGTTTTTCAAGTTTAACATATTTTTTTAATTTTTTTTATTTAAATTTTAATTAATAATTAACTTATTTTAATATTTTAATATAATATTCATACATGTTTGTTAAAATCCTAAAAAGCAATAAAATGATGCATGAGAGGGATTTTATTTTCTAATAATTTTAATCATAGTATGTTTTGAAGCTTAATATTTTCTACTAATTCCATTTTATAACTATTAAATTTTTCAAAGTAATTTATATGAATGTTACCAAGAAAAAGGTATAAGATTTTGTTTTAATTTTTAGGATAATGATACTTTGACAATATATATTTGGACAATATTTTAATACCATCTACGTGTCATTATGTATTGGTCCAAAATCACTGCCATAATCAATCATGATAATCATAAACACCAAAATGGATCAATCACAAAACGACAACATTTGGTTGACATTCAGTTTAGGTCAACGAGTCTTAAATTTAAAGTATTATTTTTTTAAAATCAATTAAGGTCTTTTAGAATAATCATACATATTTATATCCTAAAATTTAAAAATTGAAGACTTGATTATTGTTTTATAATACCTAACTTAATCATAAAGCTTTTAAAGGAGTGGAAAGAAATATAAGGTATGAGAATGTCGTTGAATCTAATAAAAAAAATTCATTTACAGTGTACACTATGTTAAAAGAACATTAATTTCACATGAATTTTCTTAATATAATAATATATATTATGATTTTAATTGTTCTGATGTACAAACTTAATTCTCATTAATTATTATTATTATTATTTTCTTTCTGAAATTATAATAATATTTTAAAGAAATTAAATTTCATTCTCTTTAAATTTGACCCACAAATCATTATTATATTTTACGACAAATTTACACTAATATTTTATAAAATAAATTTTTTTAAAAATATGTAAATCATATCTTAAAATATAATGGTAACGGGAGGTTATTGGAGGTTTAAAGGAAAGAAGGAAACAAAGGGCGGGAGGCTGAAGAAGAAAACGTCTCATCACATGTGTTTTATCAAACTCTCAAGTAATACGTCGAAGCCCAGTAGAATTCGACGTATAGTTTTTAAGTTGAGGAGTTAAAGACTCTACATTGTGAAAGACGTTCCAAGATTTCTATTCAGACATGGCTTCTTCATCATCATCATCAAGAAGAAAATAGAAGGTTGCCCGGGTTACAAGAAACGCAAACCCATTTGGATGGATAAGTGATGAAGACACCTGAGGAACAATTTTATACTAGAGACGATTATGATATTGATCAAAAAGTGATTAAGGAAGACTTAAAAAGAAAAGATTTGAACATTGATATTGGCGGAAGAAAAAAACGTCAAAGCCCTACCGAATAAGACGTTCTATTTAGCACACCATTAATGCTCCCAACATACTTCAATTCCCTCACGTCCCAGCCTCGCAGCCTCCGACGTTTTATGACAGGAGTGAAAAGAAAAGAGATCGAAAACTATGGTACTTTCTGATATTGGCGGCTAATTAAGAGAAAACATCAAATTCCCAGACAATACGACGTTCTATTTAATGCCATCGTGTTTAAAAGAAAAAAGTAAAAAGAGAGGAATGGGAAAAACTTTAGGCGTCCCATACTAAGTTTAAGCCCCTTCAACTTCGCCGTAAACATTGCAATTTATAAGAAAAAAAATTAAAAAAGGCGCCTACTTTTTACTGGAAACGTCGAATCATTTTGGTCTACGACGTGGTTTTTAAATATAATGTCACGTGTGTCTTGTATTCGACGTGGAATATGAATGTAAAAACATAACACGGTCTCACTGTTTGTTCGCGCTACCATTTGTGCTTGAACTTTCTTCTTTGTGGACGACTACGATAAAGAAAGAAGCTTAGTTTTAATCTTTTTTGTCTTTGTAATGTCATTTGGTTCCCATTTCTAAGGTTTACCCAATATTTTTCATTTTTCTTTTGTCTTTAGGCTGTGTTTCGTACGTGTCAGCGAACTTCATCATTTTCTCCAGTGATACCATTTCAAGTATGTTTTTTTATCTTTAATATCTCATACGTATGATGTATGTGCTCGTGTTTATGTTCCATTTTTCGATTCTGGATGTATGGTATATGTACAATAGTTTATTTTTTCCTTCAACGTATGATACCTATGTTCGTTCGTTGTCAGCAAACTTCGTCATCTTCTCTAGTGTCACCATTTCATTGTCTATTCTAACCATAATTTACTAACTTTGTAAACAGGTATGACAAGCTTTGGATCTGGTCAGACAGGAGGAGGTGGTAAATCTGTGATTCGGATGCCTACTGTCACATGTCGTCGGGTTAATGATAAAGCATTGCCGGTGGAGTTTGATCCTAAAAAATTTGTGCCTATAGGGGAACATGCAACAGAGTTTAAGAGTTACTTGGGCATGCTGGCAAGATTTCATGTCCCTATTCTCGCTACCCGTTAAGGTGATGTGTCAAAGGTCGAGAAAAATCTACTATGGCAGGATATTTTGGTATGTTTAAGCTGTTTTACTTCCATCATTGACTTATTTTCGTTGAACATGCTTTAACATTAATTTTCTTTTTAAAAAGGAAAAGTGGGTTATTCCTAATGACAAGAGGATAAGGAAGAAGATTTTATCCCAAATTGCAACCCGATGGAGGGACTTCAAGACGACAATGACACGTAATTTCGTCTTTGGCTCTAAACAGAACGAAACTCCTTGTACAAAGTATAAAATATTGGGTGCAGTTTAAAGAATCTAGACTTGCTCCTGAATGGCAGGTATGTTTTATATATATTTTGCTCTAGTCACACAAGACAGGATCTTAATTTCTGAATTATATATGCTTAATAATTTTCATTTTTTCATAGGTGAAAACGATAGCCGTCCAGGACAGGTAGAGGCTTAATGATACACCACACGTACTTTCTTGTGGTGGTTATGCGTTATTAGAGAAAAAGATAAGAAAACGTCGAGCTAAGGAGTTAGGTATTGAGTCACCTGATCTAGCACCTCCACCAGCTAGACAGGAATTGTGGAAGGCTGCACGGATAAAGTCCAATGGCCAGTTTACATCTCAGTTTGCTGAGAAGATATCCCATAGAATTGTAAGTGGAAACTTTTAACTAATTACCATAGTTCATAAAAAATTATGTAACTTTGTCTATTATGATATGCAGGTGAGTTGGTTGAGCAAGAGACTGAAGGCACATTTGTGCCAGAAGTTAGGAACGACATCCTGGTAGCAGCCACAGGTCGGCCAGACTGTTCAGGTCGTGTGCGTGTTGTTGGAGGAGCTACTGGATTGAGGGACTACTTTGGCCCTAAACCAAGAAGCACACAAGCCATGACTCCGGAATTGGTTAGAAGCATCACGACACAGGTGCAAGTCCAAGTACGGGAGCAAATGGAAGAATGCTTAACAACGCTCGAACAAGAACTTGCGACGATCAGACTACAACAACAACAGCAACAGTTACAACAGGAGGACGCCCCTACAGATGATCCTACCGCACCTCCCGTGAGCACCAAAGACTCATGCTCTAATGCAGATCATACTGATAACAATATTCAGTATGAGTTTTTGGTTGATGGGGATTGATAACGGTCTAAAATACGTTATTTTCATGCTTAAATTGATATCAAAATACACCCTTTATGACTTAGAATGAGCTTAGAATCAAGTAAAACACTGAAGTTGAGTCATTTGAGAGTCAAAAGCTATTTTTAGAGATATTATGCTTGTTTTGCATTGTTTCGCAGGGTTTTGATGAGAATTAAGGATGGATGATGATTGAGTTGTGTTGCATGCTGATATCTAGGTGAAAAGTTCACTAGCTATGTGAACAGATGTGTGATGATTTATGATTGTGGTTATGATACTAAGCAGGGTGTATGAATGAATGATATGTGAGAAAGCATGTTGTGTGAGGTATTGAGCTCCAGAGTATTCATTGCTATATGTACTGTTCACAAGAAAGCGTGAATGATATTGCCTGAGTCTTGATAATTGATTGAATTGAATGTTTATGTCATATGATCAAGGCCATTTTTGGAAGTCCTTACTTAGCCAAATTTTCACCCAAAGTGATTAAAATGTTATACCCTTTTTGAACCTTGGCCTTAAACAGGATGAAAACCCTTGATTTGAAATTATTTACCTTGAGTTGGGTTGAGAATAATTGTATATTAACAAGGTTCAAGCTTGGGGTTGTTGGGAAAATTTGAATGGCAAAAAGAAAGGCATTGAGCTCAAGTGTTGAAAAAGAAAAAGGCATGAGAAAAGAAAAGGAAGAAAAGAAAAAGCATGAAAGATGAGCTCAATGTAAAATTAAAAGGAAAGGGAAGAAGTTGGGAATGAGTGAGATTGGTTAAAGAAAGAGAGTTTGTGCTTGAACTTTAAATGATAAAATAACTCTCTTGACTCAAGGATTTTGTGATCCAGAAAACCATTTTTTCTTGTTAGCCTAGCCTCATTATAAGCCTTAGAAAAGTCCTTGTGATGGCATTGGCATGTGAGAATGTTGATTGTATTAGATGAAGGGCAATTTTGGTTTCATGTGACATGTGAATAGTAGAGAGTGGAGTGACCTCTTAAACACTTGAGTGATTGAGTGAAACACTTATTTGGTGAGAATTGTTGAATTCCATGCTTACATCTATGCTTAGTTGATTGATCATTCATAAATAAAACATTTGTTGGGAAATATGTGATCATGTGAACTGAATTGAATTGAAAGCATGCATACATCTTGATTAGATTCCACTGAAAATATGAAATTGAGTAGTTCTTGTCATAAGAAAAATGAATTTTGAGATTGTTGAAATATTTAATGGAAAAGTGGAAAGCCAAGTTTTGTTTTGTTTGCTTGAGGACAAGCAAATTTCTAAGTTTGGGGTTGTGATAACGGTCTAAAAATCGTTATTTTCATGCTTAAATTGATATCAAAATACACCCTTTATGGCTTAGAATGAGCTTAGAATCAAGTAAAACACTTAAGTTGAGTCATTTGAGAGTCAAAAGCTATTTTTAGAGATATTATGCTTGTTTTGCATTGTTTTGCATGGTTGTGATGAGAATTAAGGATGGAATTGAAGAACGAAGGTGTTAGACTCAAGGAAGGAGAAGAAAAATGAAGAAAAGAAGAGTTTATGCACCGCTCAGCATCAAAATGCACCGCTCAGCATCAAAATGCACTGCTGAGCGCCATAATTCAAGGGAAAGCATTGTCTGGCGCCCAGGCGGTGACGCTGAGCGTCCAGGGCGATTAGAGGCAAACCGCTCAGCGGTGAAACTGACCGCTGAGCGGTGGTGCGGCTTGAGGGAAACCGCTGAGCGGTAAAGTTGGACGTTGAGCGGTTGTCTGCTGGGCTTGGGCTTAAATTCTGTTACTTTTATATCCTATATATAGCCCTAGTGCAATTCAAATATCATTCTTTTGGCAGAAGAGGACGTCCAGAGCTATTTTACACTCCTTGGAGAAGATTTCTTGGATGCTTAGGCTCCATTTTATCCAATCTAGGGTTTGCTTTTCCATTCTTTCATTGTATTTAATCTAGTTTCACCATGTCAATGGTGAACTAAACCCTTTGTTGTTGGGGAACAATGTAAGATTTTGAAACTCTCTTTTATTGAAATTCTTGTTTTATTCATATGCTTGCATATGCTGTTATTATCAATTTTGGGTTCTTTATCTATACTCTATGCTATTATCATTTAACTCATTTGATAAATAGATGTTTGCCTTTGTCGATACGGTGATGTACGGGGAATTCATGAACTGATAAGGAATTCTTTATCAACAAATACCACCTAGGAATAGGGGGGTAGGACGATCAATTGTATTTTGCTTTTGTGGTACTTGCACTACTAATTACTAGGGGAGACTAGGGATAGTAAGCCAGTAACTAGTACTAGGCTATTCTCTCTGAGGGATCGGGTTTAGGGTAGACTAAGAAAGTTACATGACAATTAGATAATAAAGCGAATTTCATAAGAAGAGTAGATATCAGAGAGTGGATAAGATGAAATTGTAAACCCCAACAACTCCATTCATCCATACCTTTTTCTTGCCAATTGAATCAATTGCATTTGCATGTTTACTTTCTTTTTTTGCATTAAATCACAAGTAAATTTTATCTACAAGTCTTATAAGATTGATTTACACAAAAGATAAGGCCTTTGAGTCCTTTGGGAGAACGATATTGCGTTTTACCAATTATATTACTTGATAACGATCGGGTACACTTGCCAAGGGTTTAGCAGTCTGCTGGGCTTGGGCCTAAATTCTGTAACTTTAATGTGCTATATATGGCCCCAGTGCGATTTGAGAAGAATTCTTTGGGCATAAGAGGACGTCCAGAGCTATTTTACACTCCTTGGAGAAGATTTCTTGGATGCTTAGGCTCCATTTTATCCAATCTAGGGTTTGCTTTTCCATTCTTTCATTGTATTTCATTTAGTTTCACCATGTCAACGGTGAACTAAACCCTTTGTTGTTGGGGAACAATGTAATCTTTTGAAACTCTCTTATATTGAAATTCTTGTTTTATTCATATGCTTGCATGTGCTGTTATTATCAATTGTTGGGTTCTTTATCTATGCTCTATGCTATTATCATTTAACTCATTTGATAAATAGATGTTTGCCTTTGTCGATACGGGGACGTACGGGGAAGTCATGAACTGATAGGGAATTCCTTGATTAAGCAATACCACCTAGGGATAGGGGGTAGGACGATCAATTGTATTTTTCTTCTATGGTACTTGCATTGCTAGTTACTAGGGGAGACTAGGGATAGTAAGCCAGTAACTAGTAGTAGGCTCTTCTCACCGAGGGATCGGGTTTAGGGTAGACTAAGAATGTTTGCATGACACTTAGATAATAAAGAGAATTTAATAAGAAGAGTAGATATAAGAGAGTGGATAAGATGAAATTATAAACCCCAACAACTCCATTCATCCATATCTTTTTCTTGCTAATTGAATCACTTGCATTTGCATGTTTACTTTTTGTTTTTGCATTCAAACCACAAGTTAATTTTCTCTACAAGTCTTACGATATTGATTTACACGAAAGAAAAGGCCTTTGAGTCCTTTGGGAGAACAGTATTGGGTTTACCAATTATATTACTTGATACGATCTGGTACACTTGCTAGGGTCTTAACAGGGATCCTCTGCGCGCAGTGGCTATCGGAGTATAGCTTGTAGGAGGCCAGACAATTCATGGTGTTCCTTTATTGCCCACTGATGCGTGGGTAAGGATTGATGATGTTAGAGACCCCAGGCTCGAGTGCTAGTGCCGACAGATGAAATCTAATTCGTGGGGGAGGCCTTAGGCACATTTATAGCTTGGCCTAAGGCCTTGATCGTTCCATATTTTGGCCAACCAGCGGTATTGTATTCTTATTTTTATTATCTTAAATCTTCAAGTTATAATTAAATGATTCCTAACTTCTGTAAATGTTACTTACAGGTTTACCGACCAAAGAAACAAGCAATGGCTTAACCTGAGGCTCGTGTGCAAGCAGAAGACGATGATCCTCTATCCATATTTATGTCAAGATTACCTTAGTTGAAAAAACAATCAGTAGCGGTGTAGTGGGAGTTAAGAACGTTTGGCGTCGAGTGCCATATTCCATTGTATATTGAATTCAGTGATGCATATGAGCTGATTGGTGGAGATAGAATGTTGAACATTTCATGCATACAGTTGTGGTGCATGTAAGTTTTTTATTTGTTATTTTCCAATTTGTATATTATTAGTATTCTTACATTTTAATAAATATACTTAACTTTATTCTTATAGGTACATGGACATCGTCGCAGTGGAATCAGGTCGGGGGTCAATTTATGACTTTCTTGAACCTCAGACCATCCAACCATCTGGAAACACATTAGATTCCAGAAAATCATATATGCAAACATGGATGACCGAGTCTATGAGAGAGATATATATGGCGTCATACATTGATGAGTATGTTTTCCCAATATTGTCAACTTTTATCAAATTTTAATCAATAAACTCACTGGTTGTTGGTACATGATAGGGGCCATTGGCAACTCATGGTGATCATTCCAAAAAAAGCACAATTTGTATGGTTTTGTTCTCTTCATAGGAAGATGAAACCGGAGTTGAGGTCCTTGATACAAACGTAAGTATTACATTCATTCTTATCAATTCATTATGATATTAATATATTAACTTATGTTTCTAATGTTTCAAATTTGTTTAGAGTTCTAACTAGGACCAGAGGACAACAAATTGATATTATATATCCTAAGGTTGGAATTCGTTGATCTTTAACCTTTAATTTTCGTAGTCAAGTTTAAACCGTTACATTTGACTAAGTTCTTTCACATGTTTAGTGTAATAAGCAGAATGATTCCTGGGCATGTGCCTACTACATCATGTCATGGATCAAGGCAATCATCCGAGCAGAAATCAGAGGAGATTGGACTGAGGTAAAAATTTACATTTGAAAATCTTACAAATATCAATAAACTTTTGACATTAAAATGAATATAATTGTAAAGTTTCCTTTCTTGATTTTGCATCAATTCAACAATACCTCTCCATTGTCCAATGAAGTAATAAATATGATACGAGAGGAATGGGCAGGATATTTGTTGAATAAATTTAAATAGCTATAGTTTTAGGTTTTTCCTTTCATGATAGTAGCATTTGCTTACTTGTGCAGCTTTTTAACTGTGAATACATATATACTGTGAATAGATTACTGAGAATAGATGAATATTGTGAATAGATCAATGGAAAAGTGGGTTTTTTTAAGTTTTGATGATAGCATTAGCGTCTTTTACTTTTACTATTTAATTGGAATTGATGAATTGATGATAGAATGGTTTAAATTAATTAATTTTGTACATTTAGGAATTGGAACACTGGTTTCTGTATTTCAGGTTTGGTTAAATGCGCTAAAACGAACAAAATTTAATAAAATAATATTGAAGGTAACGTCAATTTATACATTGTCCGACGTTCATATATGTATCTTAACGTCCATCACGGCGACGAGTGACGTTGATATAATGCAACGGATAATGATAATATTAAAACGCTGGGCGAGGATCTCTACGGCTCAGCGATAGTAACGTCGACTGTTAACATGTTCGACGCCAACCTTACATCATTCACCTTATAAATGACGTCAAATATTTATTAAAAAATTGACGTTAAATTTGCACTTCGACGTGAATATTACGTCAACATTCTTCTACGCCAACATCAACGTTATGTCAGTTCCCCCGACGATATGACGAAAAATATATTTTTAAAAATAAATATTTATTCAAATATTTGGACGTCAAGCTTTATTCTATAGGACATACCTTAACGTCGATGTACATAAAAGACGTTAACTTTACGTCAATTACCTTTGTGTACGACGTAAACGAGTTCGATTAACGTCACCCGGTAATATTCGATGTTAATTTACGTCACCCGCTATAACGTCGCTAGCAGTTGCGTCGTTAAAGGCCAAAAATAAACAACGTAATAGGCTATTTTTGCACTAGTGCTCCCTTCTTTTTCTTCTAGATTCAAATTAAATATGGTCATTTAGATCATTAAAAAACACACACGTACACAATAAAAGTGAAAATCTTTTTTATCTTCTCCTTCTTTCTCCTCCGATGAAAATCACAATTGCACCCACCAACTTTATATTAGTTGTTAGAATTTTCTAGGTTATATATATAATATTTAAACGTGTTAGAATCATTATATATTTAGTTAAAATTATAAAATGATCTATTGATATTAGGTTTATGATTAATAATACAATTGTTATGAAAGATTAGTGTGTAAATATCATAAAATAATATTTCGATTTGATGAGGTACAAACTAAAATTATTAAAATTTGGAATGTAATTGACAGAAATTACAAAATGGATCATGATCTCATTTGTAAATAAGGTAACATTATGTACTCTATTTCATGTATTTTCTTCATCCCATCAAGAGGGAAAACAAAAATAATAACTAAGGTCCTCTATATTTGAAAGATCAGATACTCACTTTATTCTATTTTCATCATCAATCAAGGTATGAGAGTATTATGCTATATTTTATATTTATATGGGTAAAAACATGTAGTTATGTACACTTATTAATAGTTAGAAAGTCCTTTCAAGTGATATCAAAGCCATCATACTTTATTCATGTATGATTTTGGAAATTTGAAATTAAGGTTTCTTTCCCACATTAATATTATAATAGATTTGCTCTTTCATTTTTTCCAATAATCACATGAATTGTTTGGTCAACTAATTCAGGATGAGTGAATTTTTTGAATACAACAGGAACTTCTGAGATATTTTCTACGATCTCAAAACTAGCAAGAAATTGGGACAATAAACTACAACTTCTTTCTATAGGCTATATGTGTTCATACAATCTCGAATAAGCCTCAACCACTCTTTAAAAGTTAAATATATAATGAAATTTGTGCTTAATATAGAACTTAAAATTAAATTATGTGTACACAACAAATAAATTATTAAAAAACTTATGTTTGAAGTGTAGTTTTAACTACCAAAGTGTTAGGTTTCTTGTGTAATAAACACAAGAGAACTAATAGATTGTTGAGGAAGAATTACTAGCAATTGATGATTACCTCTGCAAATTGAAACAATATTAGTGTCAAATAAGATTTACATCAATAAAATTTATTTTATAAAAACATACTTAGTATTGCAAATAAGGTGTTAAGTAAAGTTATTTTTTACTCTTTTCAAAGGTCTCTAATAGGTACTTTTACACCTTTTAACCTTTATTCCTGATGGAATAGGACTAGTCCATGGACCTTTATAAAAGGATCAAGAGGATGCAAGAAGAGCTAGATGAGGAAGCACCAAAGGACATAAAAGCATTATACATCAAGCTAAATTAGAAGCTCTTGGATCACTCAGCGCAAAACACATAAGGCTTATGTTTTGACTTGCTGAACAAGCAATGCCCAACGAAGATGGGTTGTAGCGACCCACGAAAGCTTCTAGAGATGCACATTTATTTTATGATTGTATACGTGGCTAGCCATCTGTAAAATGTGTTAAAACATGGCTTATGATCTGTGTGATGTGGTTGATCATCAACCAATGCTCATCCTCGTGCAAGGGTGTTGAATCAGATATAAATTCAACACCTCATCCATTATAAAAATCACTTTTGAATGCCAAGTAATGTCATGCTATTGAGATCACTCCAACCTTTGCTTGCACCGAGAGTCACCTCCTTTAAGCCCTTCTCACACTCCTATAGCCTCCTTACTTTGTTGGGATAACCGTCTAGGCTGGTAGCACCACGCATACACCACACTTCTTCCATTTTCACCATAAATCTCCATTTTTGCTGCATATTCCGATTAGATCTCGAGTTCTATCTCATTGCACCGTGAAGAATGGCACCTTAAGAACCTAGGAGAAAATTATCATGTGGTATTCAGAGCCACGATTTGAGTTTTCAGCAGTGTGATAAGTATTCAATTTTGTTTTCGTGTTGTTCAAGTTCTTTTCCAGAATTTGCCTTGATGTGTGCACTATTTTTTCAGTTTGATTATGTTCTAGTAGGTTATGTTATGGAGATCGATTATGGAGATCACAGATGAACTGAGGACGGGGACTTGAGGACGAACAATAACTAAGGACGAGCTGTGTTGTGGGGAAAATTGAAAAGGTCCTGCGAAAATTTTAGGAATGTTTCGTGTAAGAGGTTTAGGAAAGGGGGAAAATGTTAGCATAAGGAGGGACGATAGGTTTAGGAAAATTTTAGTATAAGAGGGAAGCTAGAATGGTGAAAATTGTATTTTAATCTGTGGAGGTCATAAGCATCTTCAGAAAACAATTAAAATCCTCATTATATCAACATTCAGACAATTTCTTTTAACCATCTTAAATAATGTTAATTTGTGAAGGGTTTTTATAACCCCCACAAAATAACATTTTTTTTTTGTAGTGGAATTGCATGCATATCTATAATAATTGTCTAAATTGATGGTAAACGTGTAATAATGGTGAGATTTTGCTTGTATGGAATCGCTGAAATAGCATGAGTCTTATGATCATTCAGCAAGGCATTCTTGAGGACTTTAGGGTTACTACCTCTAAGGAGATAACAAGTGTCAAAGATTTTCTTGCTAAAATTGGAAAGTGTTTTGCAAAAAATGATAAGGCACAAACAAGTGTTTTTCTTTAGAGCTTGAAATCTATGAAGTATTAGGGCAAAAGAAATGTGAGGGAATACGTTATGGGAATGTCAAATTTTGTTTCAAAAAGCACTAAAGTTTGAGATGTATGAAGGTTTGCTCATACATTTAGTATTGATTTCTCTTCCTTCACAATTTGGCCATTTTAAAATATCTTATAATTATCAAAAGAAAAAACCATCTCTTAATGAGCTCATTTCATATTGTGTGTGCGAGTAGAGAAGAGAATAAAGTAAAAAGAGATAGAAAATGTTCATTTTGTAAGCCCTTCTAAATACAAAGGAAAAAGAAAAAAAATGAATATCTTTTAAGGGTTCAAAACAAAATAAACAAAATTAGGACTACAATTGTTCCTTTTGTGATAAGCCTGTTCATATAAAGAAGAAATGTATCAATCATGCTTCACATGCAAAGAAATGTATATTTCTTGCTTTAGTCTATTCTGATGTCACATATACCATTTAAATGTTAAAGTTAAACTTATAAACTGGTATATTAATATTAGATTTATAATTAATGACATAATTGTCATAAAAAGTTATTAGATTTATGACTAATGACATAATAAAGGTTTGTTATGTAGATACATAAAGTAATATTCCAATTTGGTGAGAGATTAAATTAGAATTATTAAAATATAGATAATATAAGTTACAAAACAGGTTATGATCTCTATTTATAGAAAAAGTAATATTAATATTCTATTTGATGTATACTCTTTAACCCTATCAGGAGACAAAACAAAAGTAGAACATGAAGTCTTCAGTATTTAGAACGCATATGTATTATCTATTATTGTTATTATCAACATTATTCTCAATGAAAAATTTAGATATATTTCTGCATTCTATTTTTTTATCATGAATTAAAATATGTGTGCATTAAGAATTAACATGAGGTAAATTTTAGATTTATATAAGTAAAAACATATATACAATTATGAACGGTTAGAAAATCTACTCAGTTCTCGTTAAATCTTATCAAATTTCACCAATTTTTCGTGCTATATATTTGTCCTGTTTATAGGACATTCATCCAATTTCTCAAAAGATTTAATTACTACCTATTCTTTAATAAATTAAACCGAAACAATCTCGAATACCTTCAAAATTGATTAAAAAAACTGGGTTTAATGCAAGAGAAGAATTGACACAAGGAAAAGGACAAGAAAGAATGAGTAACACAAACAAAAACTTAAAGGGTTAAATATGCTTTTAGTCCCTGAAGTTTCACTGATTTTTGGTTTTAGTTCCTGCATCAAACATTGATGGCATTCCATCCTCTTAGTATGGAAACATGTATTTTTAGTCCCTATAAATAGATGGCGTCAATTCCTTCCACGTCTTCTTCCACCTTCACTGAGCATTGCCTTCCACGTTGGCGTTTTTTAGCATTTGGAAGTAGATTAACATTGTAGCACGTGTGTTGGTGACTTAATCTTTTATAAACCATATTTTAAGACACCTTGGGGTTGTTGTTCGTGATCTGAGTTGGGGGTAAATTAGGTTCGAGGTCGTGTTGTTCAAGAGGGAGATAGGCTTGTTCAAGTGGGAGACAGTCTTCTTCAAGAGGTAAGCTAATAGTTGTTTTGTTGTTCTGCATTTGATTTTAAGGATTGGAGATTTAGGTATTTGCTTCTTGTAGTGAAATGAAAGGTGAGAGTGTAGGAAATGGTTGGACACGAAAGATGATTGGTTCAGCAAAGTCTCAAAGCTGTGGATCATCTTCACGGTTACCATCTAAAATGTGTGGTTTTGGTGAGACATTGTTGCTTTTGAAGGCAACTATTGCGAAGAACAAAGGAAGACTATTCTATAGATGTAGAAATTGGGCAGTAAGTGACTAAATCTTTCAGTTCATGTCCTGAACTTTGTATTCATGGTGTGTTATTTTGATTGCAGAGTAATTCAACTTGTAATTACTTCGAATGGCATGAAGATGAAGTTTCTGAAATTCAAGGCAAACGTGAAGGAGTTGATCTGTGTTTGGAAAATGATATAGTTGTCCTGGATCAAAAGAAGAAGATAGAGAAGCTGAAAAGGAAATTACAAGAAGAGAAGAAATATGGGAAAATGATGTTGTACTTGTTTGTGTTGTCATGGGCATTAAACATTTTCTTTTGTATTATGCTTTTACTGAAGATGAATTGTAATTGAGATGATGATAGCATGAAGGATTAAATGAAGGAGAAGTAATGTAAAAGACAAGTAATCTGAAAGTAAGGCAGAGCTTAGGTAGAAGGTTGTGTGTCTGAGGTTGGTTTGACCTTACGGCTTGAACAAGAGACATTTGAAAAGGGGCTATTAATTATGCAGCCTTTATGCAGTCAATGACATATTTTTCATGAGCACAAGTTATTTTTTTCTTTCCTTACTTTACAATTGATTATGGTAGAATAAAACATCAGAAGACCAGGTTTTGCTGCTAGCCAAATTGGATTTTAAAGAAAAATTTCATCAAAACAGATTTGTTTTCAACACTGCAGCAGAAATGAATCACTCCAAATTGGCTTCATTTTGGTGGTTTGAAACTCAACTTTGCATAGAAGTGGCTTAACTCGAAATGAATCACTCCAACAACTTTAATTAGTGATTTGAAACTTGTTCAAACTCTGAAATGAGTTAAAAACAGATTGCTACTAAAATTCACCTTGCCACTTCCTAATTTAACTCAAAATGTCATGGTTTCAAATGCAAATATGCATATAGGCTCAGTTTTGACCAAATGAACAGTGCTAGCACCTGTAAACCATCAATTTAAACTTGCTTAAACTGTAAAACAGCAAAGAAACAAGTGATTTTGAAAATTCACCTCTGCTGAAAATGCAGCAGATTTCAATATTATGCAGTGGAATAAAGTGGTTCCAAACCCAATACTCACATGAACAACAACTGAAGTACTTCAAATTTAAATTTGCAGCAGTGGTCCCATACAATGTGCATTCAATATTAAAGTAAACATCAAGTGGTCCCTTCCCACTCACAAAAAAATATTGTGCATTCATTACAAGTGGTCCCTGCCACCTACATCATGCCAACTAATGTTCCCGTAGTGGGTTTGTAATACAAAATACATTAAAAAGGGGTCTTCTTGCAGCTTGGTCAAGTGGTACTAGCTTGGGAACCGAGATGGTGTGCATCCAATCCTGAGGCTGTTCTTCGTGCAGCTTGGCCTCTTGATGCAGCTGCTGCTCCACTGAATGATGGTCCACTATGTGCTGTTGATGCTGCTCCAGCTGCAGCTCCTTGTGAAGTTGATGGTGGTGCTTCTACTTCAGATCTGGGCCTGCTACCAGATCCTCCAGCACTTGAAGTGCCCCTTGTGTTCTACAAAAAGAGTAAGCAACATTAGAAGCCATGTTGTGTAAATAATTAGGTGAAGTTTTAATAGAGAAATTTTGTACCTTTTTTCTTCTACATGAACTAACATTGTGGCCAAACTGTTTGCAACTACTGCACTTCATAATAGCATTCTTCTTGGACAATTTTGTATGGCTCACAGGTTCATCTGCCTCTCTTTTTCTTAATTTTTTTGGCCTCCCAGGAGGTGTTTTGTAAATTGAAGGGAGGAGTAAGGGGGTGTTTTCAGAAGTTGGCCACATTTGTTGCCCATTTATTGGAACTATTTCAGGGGCATAACAAGTGACATAAGCTTGTTTCTTGTAATAAACATGGACATAATCTTCAGGGTTTTTCACTTTGTAACTAATGGCAGCAATAGCATGCCTACAGGGTATTCCTATTAAATCCCAACTGTAACAACTACAGGAATTGTTACTTAAGTCAACAACAAACTTATCCATTGTAAAGCCGTGTGTGACCTCAAATTTTTCAGCCCCGGCCCATGTGGGAATCCAATTATCACTTATGTATTCCTCATTGATCTCATGCTCTCCAACTTCATCATCCATTACAAATGAACCTTCCCCAACATTGCCTCTTCTAGTCACGCATTTTTTTTTTCTTTTCATTGCATTCCACCTTTCCAAAACTGGATTAATGTTTCTGCGAACATCATCCACCCTGTCATCCACTCTATCATTCTCAACACCAAACCCATCATCATCATTATCCATTCTTTCTTCTTCACTCTCATCCACATAATCTTCAGCTGAAGCTTCTACTTCCCCCTCAACCACATTCCTCCATGTTTCCTCACCAATTTCAACCTCTTCCTCACCAATTTCTACCTCTTCGTGACCTATTTGAACATCTATATGTTCCTCAGCAGCATGACCTTCTTCCACATTCAATCCACCCTCTTCTACAATGTCAGTCACACCCTCCATGTTTCCATCATGTGTCTCTTCGCCACAACTAAGAAACAGAACTTCCATTGGCTCATAGGAACATGTTGAACATATATTTCTACCATGTCCCCAGTCCCCTTTGCATACTTAGACAAGTTCATTGCTTCCCTGTCATCACTCAGTAATCTCAGACTATTCATCAGCATTTCCCTGGACCCCTTCCACCATAGTTTAAAGTCTCCATCGTAATTAAATTCTTTAACAATTCCAACTGCTTCAAAATAAGACCATCGATCTGGATCAAGCCCTACTATCACGTGTACCTCTCCACCAACATATTGTAGCCCCCTATCACTAACAAACCTTCCCATGTGATGCAAACCAACTTCGAACACCATTTTTATACCTACATTCACACATTAACACTTAACTCACAATATCGACCCAACAATGATAAACGAAATACGATCACTTACCTTGATACAATGCGCGAACGAACCACCTTGTATCTTTCACCACCCAATGTCTCTCTCACGACCACCACAAGGAGCACCGCAACGAACCGCCTTGAAACAATGCTTGGAGAAGAAGGTTTCAACGAGCACCCAATGCTTGTATCTTCTACCAACGTACTTTTCCCCAATTGCAAAAATCCAATTTGCCCTAAATCCCTGATTGATCCCTAATTGATCTCATCACTCAAACACACGTGAAAGTCAAATTTTGTTAATCCAAATGTTAAAAAACCTAAACGTGGCAAGGAGTGCCAGGCAGTGCACAAGGAATACGTGGAAGGGTCGTTAGTCACATCACCAAAAAATTGATGCCATCTATTTTTAGGGACTAAAAATACATGTTTCCATACTAAGAGGATGAAATGCCATCAATGTTTGATGCAGGGACTAAAACCAAAAATCAGTGAAACTTCAGGGACTAAAAGCATATTTAACCAAACTTAAATTAGTGACTACCGTGTAAATAATCTTTTAACATAAACTTGTATTTCATTAATTTTTGGTAGTATGGTAATTTTTTTCTTAAAAATGAATTTATAAATTCATGAACTGATCACTATTTTAGAGTATACAAGCAATCATCATAAATAAATAAATAGAGGCTTAATTAACTTTTAATTACTTTTGAATATTTTTTATTAAATTTCTATTAAATATTCAATATAAAAAATTAAGATGCAAAGTTGTGACAATAATTGTGGGTTGAATTTTTTTTTGTAAAATTAAATGTTAACAATAATTTTATAATTATACATACCAAATATTTTATAATAAAAAAAGTTATGATTAAGTAAAGGTTAATAATTAGAGTAAGAATCTATACATATATAGATGACATCCATTTTTGTTACACAATTTTTATTCTTATTTTATCCTTTATAATATAATTATTAATTGATTTTTTAAAAAATAAAATTATTAATTGATGTTTTAGAAATAATCTCTATTTTAAAATATGTTGTATAAAACTGTTATATGTTTTTCTTTTCTTTTTTTATTATATTTGTAATTTCTATTATTAACATTCAAGTATTTTTATTATCTAAAATATTCTTATTTATATTTTTACTTTTATATTAATTTAATTAATTTATATATTATTAACTTATAATATAATACAAATATTCAGATGAGAGCTTACGCTAGTCAATAGATAAAATCTATTGAATGTCACATCCTCCTACTCTTCTGAGTTTTAAAAGATGCAAGTGATTTTTACTTTTTTTAAGTAGGGAAATAGGAGAATACGTTTTGCATCTCAACCAGTAACAATGATCTGAAGTGTTCCTGGATATATTTATATTAAGGGAAAATAAAATACAAAGTGAAAAGAGAGAAAACCAAATCAAACCAATTAATAAATTCTAAACGAAAGGATCAATTTTGGCTCTAAACAAATTTAAGAAATACAGGGTGGAATCCTACCCAAGTGTAATTACCTAATTTCTAATGCCAAAAGTAGGAAAAATATCATCACATCTACTTCCTTCCAATTTCAATATCAATTAATTTTAAATTATAAATAGATATTTAAATAAAATAAATTGTGTCTATACATGCAACATAGCTTCAAGGTTTCTCAAGGATAAAAGATAGTATTTCAATCCAAAATTCAACAAAGTAAAGGAAAAATGAAGGGTGCATATCTAATTTATCTACTAAAATTTATCCATGCAAAGTGGACTGATGATTACAAAGCTCCTATTCATTAATCAAACACTACAACATCTAGTATAAGAAAACAACCCCAAAAGCAATAGAAAATTTCAAGCATTCAAATCATGATACATTACAAAGTCAAAAACAATATGGCACTTAGAAAAAATAGAAAGAATTTCACAAGGATGCTTATTATTCAGCTTCCACATTATCATATTGCCAAGGGTTGAAGTCTGGTCTGTTGTCAGATTCATGAATGCCCTCTGAACTATCTATAGCAGCACGATGTTCAGTATATTTACCATTGTATTGGTACACTTCCAACTCACCCCAAGGGGTTGTAGTTACTTCATCTGTTAAATCAAACCATCTTGGTGTGAATTTATGGTTCTTGGCCTCTCGGTTTCTCTTCTCAGCTCTTTGTCTCTCTTCCAAACTGATAAACAAGTTTAAGCACATGCAAGTTAAGGAATTAGAATCTCTTAGGTGATGCTAATAGAGAACAATCAAAATTTTAAAACCTTTCTTCATCTTTGTTACCTGCTCTTCTCATAACCAGATGTGGATAGATCACCCTTCTCAAGGGCCATTCTATCAGGACGCAGACGAGAATCAGATGCCAACAACTTCTTGGGAGCAGTGTCAAAGCTATTAATCTTATGTGCAAAATGTGTGTATTGAAATTTGTCCTTCTTAGGGACATCTGCAACTCTCCAAACCTGTGCAGTATGGAACAGGTTACTTCACACAACATTATTAAAATTTCTAGAACAACATAATTAAACTACACTGTAGAAGGTTCAATAACGAACCTCTTTCAGTTCAGTGCCTGGAAGTGGTTCTCCTTCTGAGTCACAAACTTGGTAACTCATATACTCGTTCCATTTTCCAGTCATCAGTATCTTGGGCTCGTCAGCAGAATTATACACGTATCCGTCCACTTCATACCTACCCGCACTGTAAATGCAAAAATCTTTCAAGTTAGATAATACATATGACAGCAGCACTGAAGTTACGGAATAAAAACACCGTATGCTGAGCAATTAATAGGTTAAAAGTGAAGATTTGATGGCAAGAGAAAGTAGTCATACCCAAACCAGCCACATGGTTGAAAATACAGCACCACTTTGTCCCCTGTGGTTAGATTTGTCAAGATCATCTCTCCAGGTGAATCAATCCACGTTCGTCCGAAAATCAAGTTGCTAACTTTTGTAGGAGGAGGCACCAAATCAAGGACCACGCCATCTTTTTTGAGGGTAACACGTGTTCTGCATCCATGTAAAAGTATGTTACAAATGAACACAATGTAAAAAAGAAAAATGATCACTAATGAATATAGTTGTTGTAGACTTCTGGCATAAAAAAACTACATAATAAATTGATGTAAACTGATATGAAACATCCTTAGCCATAAGATACAGTGCAGAATCAGGTTGTTTTGCAGAAATAATTTGTCAGTAACATAAGCGAAAACCATATACAATCCCCAGACATGATATAAAGAGAGAGAGGGAGTTTAATAACATCAAATTCCACAAATATAAGTAACAAGGAAGAGAAGTGAAAATGGTAGAGAAGTCTTACCTTCCAACAGGATATACATCCACTGAGTTGCCAAGAAATTTGGTTTTCAATTTCGATGTCACATCATAAGTGAAATGTTCGTTTTCAGCATGCCCAGCACTCATTGGGGGGTGGTGGCTGACCTGCAGCAGTTTACAAGTCAACCATATTTAATACAGAAGCTTCTCAAAGAAACTGAAAAATTTGAATACTTCCATTACAATATGCATATCAAGGAGGCCATGCCTTAATCCCAAACCCCCAAAATGAAATATGAAGAGGCATAAATACTTTGTTGGTTCAGCATTTTGTCTGAAGAAACTGACAATTAACAGAAACTTAAACGCACCTGCTCTGCTATAAATGTCATGTCACCATGGTTAACCATTTCGTAAGTCTCACCAAGAATTGGATTGAATGGCTTCCATGTTCGCTGATATGCATAGTAGACAGATATGAAGAATGATGCTGCAAAAATCATTTGTAAACTCATGTTCCATGCAATGTATACAGAAATAACAGAGACAGGGTGAAAGTCATCCGTACAAGCATATACTAATCTCATGTATGGATCCTCAGTCTTGTCCGCCATATCCAACAGGTAAGAATACTCCATAAGCTGTGAAATTTATTACAATCAATGAAATTGCACTGGCAGCAAACTTGCATAAAATACTGTGTCAACGGAGTATCAAAGAAATACAGCAATTATGTGTATGAGACAGACCTCAGCCATTCTCTGCAGCATTGTCATTGGCTCAAAAATAATAACTGGAAGTGTCACCATTGATGTGATATCGGAGCCAACATACTTTTGCATCATTTTCCAGTAACTATCTCGCTCCTGTAAAGTAAGGGAAATAACATAACATCCAGAGATGATACACTAGAAAAGGATGAAAAAATCTCCAAAGTTCATTTTGAGATAAAAACTAACTCATATTCAGATAACTAAAGATGCAATTGGTTTACACTGCATATTATCTGTAGAAAATGCCAAAAAGCAAGAAGTTGACCCTAACATGCAAACAAGACCATATATGTTTGCTAAAGCAGAAAACATCACAGTTCAATAAGCACATTCTCATCCCTCTGTTATAGAAAGATGACAAGCAGCAATTTGATCAATAAATCTAGATTCAGTTAACTTCAGTCAGTATAGAGGAATAACTTCCTCCCATGATAAATTTTCTTTGACTCAGATTATGTTTTCATCTCCTAGCTGTCTTCATGTTTTGCTTAGACAATCATGTGTGCAAGCCTTTCTTCACTTCACAATATAAATTCAACACAAAATTAGAATAAGTAGTATACCTCTTGTTTCCAACGTCCCTTCTTTGCTTCTTCTTCAACATCTTCAGTTCCTCCTTCTGGATTAATAACCTCCAGTCCCTCATAGGCCATCATACTGAATACGAGTGTCAACAAAAATAAACCTTATTAGTCCAAGAGATCGAATCAGGCACGCAGAAGACAAATCAAACAATTACAAGTCATATTTCCAAGTTATGGTGAAACTGCAAATGCACAATTCTGAACTTGATTAGAATATATTAAAACAATCAAGAATCTCTTACATCAACCCATGCATCATAAGTGTGAAACATCCATAAGCTAAAACACAACAGTGATATCATAATAATCGAACAAAACAACAATAAAAGATCAATCGAGAAAGATGATCTTCCAAAGTAAGGATCTCTTGCATCTAGCAGTGTTAAAATTTTCAAAAAGGGTAAATTCATTATCGGGAGACACCCCAGATGAACCAATTAGAGAAAATCACCATCAAAACAGAGAAATTTAACAACTTCAAAAATTCAGACTCCAAAGGATTCATACCCATTAACAGATTTGGACATAGCACTGCCAAAATTGGACAAACTGGAAGCAATAGAAGCAAAAAAGCCCCCACCACCAGAAGCAGCAGCTTGCTTAGGATCATTTGGAGCCATGTCAAAAACTAAATCAAAGAAGGAAATCCAATTGAGAGAAGAGATGATTGTTGGAGAAAGAAATAGTAGCAAACCCGATCTACTGAGGCAAATAAAAAAGGGTAAGCTACACTTAAATATGGTTTATTTATGAAAAGAAGGAATAGTGAATAATGAATATTTAAAAAACAATAATAATATTATTATAATATGTAGAGAACAGCAAAGAAAGCAGTGATTTTGGTTGGCGGTTCTCGAATTTGAAAAGTCCAACCAGACTTAATGGAAAACGGGGGGATGTTTCTTCCTTGAAGTGAGAACAGAATACAAATCAAAGAAGAGTTTGTTCAGCACGCGCGTACAGATGGCGTGGCAGTGAAGGGTTAAGTTGAGTTTAGAAAATCCAAATTGGCGGCTTTACAGGGAACATGAGAGGCTGTTTTGGGATTGCAATGAGAAGGATCACAACTTCTTGCCGGCTGCTTTGTTTGTGTCATCATATGGTTTACATACATACATGTCTTTCATTTAGGCTAACAATGAGATTAATTTGAAATAATTTCAAAATTAAATTATCTTTTAAATAAGATTGTTGTGTACATCAGTCTAAATTTTTATATTTTAGTTATATTGAAATCTTAAAATCTATCAATAAAAGTTTATTAAATAGAAAAAATACAAAACATGGAAACTAATTTATTTTAATAATTAATTGTTGTTATAATTAATTAGAATTATTTTTTTATTGAGTAAAATTGTTAAAAAAATATTAGAATAATTAGTTTCTTTTAAAAATTAAAAATAGGGCTTTGTAAATTGTCAATGAATAATCATTAGCTATAAATGTTTAATTTCATAAAAAAAATATACATTAAGAAAACATTCTTCAAATGTTAAGTATTGTTTCAAATAAATATCTGAAATTAGAAAGAGTTTTTATATAAAAGATCTAAAATGAAGAAAATAAAGATTTCACCAACATACACTAAAGAGTATTCATTTGTTTAAAAAAAATGTATATTTTTAATAAGATTATACTTTTTTTGTGATAAATATGGAATGATAACAAGGATGTTCTTATAGTATATTAAATGTATTTATCAAATAATTAATAAATTTTGGAAAGTTAATGCATGATATATTACTTATCAATATTTATCAATTATTTTTGTCATTCATAATATTAGGTTTTGTCAAAATAATTAATATACATTTACTCATTTTTCTTTTTTATAACTCTTTCTAATAGGTAAATCTTATAATCAAAGTCACTAGATAAATTATAAAGTAAGGATCCTAAAAATATGGTAACATCAACTTGCAACTCTATCCGTTATTTAGTCAAATAGTCAACTAATTACTTTGAAGTTATAACACCCCTTCTCTCTAGGTACATAATATCTTAAAGGAAAAATCTTCATACATTTGTATCTAAGCTTTTTTATGTTACAAAACTAAATTTTTCTTGAAAACTAGAAAAAAATTATTGATAAAACTAAAATGCTAAAGCTTAACTTCTTAATAAATACTGACACGAGTTTTAAATAATATACAAGATTTTGTGAATGATTGTTTTAGTTCTTATAAAAGTGTTTTTTAATGGTGGTAAATCTTTGAAAAAGATCTCAGGTTTAAAATCTATTATTTAAAATATCTTATATTAAAGGAAGAAATAATATCTCCTTCATGGAAAATAAACTTTTCTACAAAATATTTTCCAAATAATTAAAATTATTATAAAAAAAATCAATATGGGATTTACAAAAAAATTATTCAAGCATTTAAACTTGGATCTATTATTAAAAGGAAAATTGTATAAGATCTTAAAATAAGATTTTGGCCTAAAAATGCTCTAAGAAAATTGGTAATGAAAAAATTCTAAGATATTCCATAACCATTCTCTCCATGATAAAGCATCAATTAATTTGACATCTTTACCATTCTTAACATGTCACACTCAATTAGGTCTACATTTAGATAAGGGAATTTTGCTTGATGAATACCTAAAACAATCAAATACAACATGCATCAAATCTTTAATTAAATCCTAAAGATCTTGACTACAAATATTTTTCCTCTATTTTTCCTTCTCAACTTCCATAAGTCCTTTCTTGAATCCACCAAACGTTTGTTATCTTCCTTTAGTCATTCCACATTCACCTCCAAATATCCTAAATGACTATTGAAACATTCTTCCCTTTTTCCATTTCTAACAAAATCACCAAATCGTCTTCTTTTTCATTAAAATCCTCACATTAAATTATTTGTAACTCTAATTACATCAAAGAGCTTTTTACCAATATATTTTCCTTCAATAGTTATGAACTTCATTTGTCTTTCCTTTCTCTCTTTTTTATGAAAAATTATCCTAGGAATTTCAATACAAAATAAAAAGACAATATCAAAATAGTTCTAACAAATCATACCCATATAACAAGAAAGTTGGGATAAAATTCCCATGACTTACTCTTCAATTCACCTTTTCCTCTAAAACAATTAGTTATACATAGCACGTGAGAATAGTTATAGAGTTAGGTTGCTAGTACGAAACAAATTCATTAAAGGTAAAAGAATTTTTGAGCCATGAAAACAATTTTCTAAATATTCAAACAAAACCTTACATGCTTCAATAAAGCCTATGAATTCAAATGTAATTAAGTAGGTATTAACTACATGTATTTCTCTTTCTTTCGAAAGATACAATGTAATTAACTACGTGTATTAAATTAAATACTTCCATCTATTTTGAATAGATACTTCTTTCTTAAGAAATGCATAACGCAACCTATTAATCAACATTAATTAAATATATATTATTTAGACAAATTTCTCTTTAATTTTTATAAAAAAATAATATAAAAATAAAATTAGTTTTTATAAGTTCAAATTTATTTATGCATAAATAAATTTCTATAAGTATCTTAAATAATTTTAAACAATTGATATTAACTATATTTGGCTTATAGATTTTCATTTTTATGACTTTTTTTTTGTTTAAATAGGTTGCATTAATAAAGTAATGGTTTTTCTTCAACGAGTTTGTTTTACAATTGATTTGTTTTTACTTTAACGCACTACAATTATTGCATCGTTTCTCTTTTTTTTAAGAAATCGATATATTAATTTCACTTTTTACCAAAAAAAAAAGTTAATTTGGTAATGGAAATTGAGTAACATAAAAATATTTTAATTATCGAAATTAACATCATGAATCAATTTAAAACTTTAGACTATAGAAAATGGGAATCTAGGGTTGGCCACGTAATGCATAGCCACACACATGGCAAAGTAAAGGAAGAAAAAGGGCTGTCTTTTTGTCTTCGCTTTTATTCTTGTGTATTTAGGGTCACAAAAATGATGCAGATTTTTATGAAATTGAAATTCTTCAACTTGTTCTAGAAGAGAGGTACTTCTCAAAGAGTTTTTCTTCTTCTTTTACCAATGACTCAAGAATTTAAAACCAACGTGTCAAAGAGTTTTGAAAGGAAATCAACCATTGAAATCAACAAAATACATTGTGTTTTGTTCATAGGTTTTTGCTTCACTTATCATATTGCATGTCGATAAATCATATTTCTCAAAATATTTAAACTAAAAATATTATCACTAAGTATATTTAAAAATATATTTGATTATAATATATTGTTCTTAGATTTTTTTTAATTTAAAATAATTTAATACACTACAAAAATATATAATTTTATTAGTGGTTAATTGTTTGCAGTTTAGATAATCTCTCTAAATTTTCAACGATTTTACACTTAACCACAATTAAGGTTTTTTTTCTCTTTTTTTTTTAAAGATTTTGACGATTTTAGAAGTAAACTGTGGGTTAGGATTGTAGCTAATTTTATCTTTTTGTAATTTTTAAAACATATACGATGATTTCTAGATTAAACTACTAGTAAAGAATGTGAAATGATTAAAATCTCTAATTTCGTCGTACCTGTGCTCGTGACCTTTTCTTCTTCACTTGCTTCAGTTTTTGGCCGTGTATGCTTCGGTTCTCAAATTCTTGTTCCTCGTGCATCAGATTCTTATTCATACATGTATATCACATTCGTCCTTGGCCTTGTCTTAGTGCCATTGAAATCGCCATTCAGTTTGTCATTATTCGTCAAACCGCAATCCCTAAAATCCCTAAGATCCCTAAGTTTAGGTATTTTTCTTCTTCCATTACTGAGTCTTCTTCCTTCGTCCCATCAGTTTTTCATCATTGTTGTGTGGGTCTGTCTTTTGTTCTTCATTCATTGTGTTTGTCGTTCGTAATCCCTAAGTTGATGTTTTCTTCCTCCTCCTCCATTACAGGTCCTTTTCCTAATCATTGTGTATTTGTTAACAAACCTCTCTTCTCTATTCATTATCTTCATCATTGTTGGGCATTGTTGTAATCTCTAAATTGGATTCAATTTTTAGTTCATTATTATGGTGTCTTCTCCTGCAATTCATAAATCCCTCGTGGCCTAAACCTAAAATTTGTTTTCCATCCCCTATAGTGTTCCCATTAATCCTGATTCATCTCTAATTTGCCCTCTAATCTCATAGAGGGGTTTCATTCGCGTAACCACTATTTTTTCCTTCATGATTGAGGGTCCAAAGTGGTAAGGAGAGCGAGAAGGTCGAGTGAACAACGTTAGGAGCTTGAAGGCTTTCAGTGACGAGGGATTTGGCTGTGAGAAGAACTAGAACCAAGTATGAGGGAGCTAACCTATGTGTGTCCTTGATTTTTTTTGCTTGAACAAATGTGATAAAATGATTGGTTCTAATATTGCTTTGATTTTTTTATGTTGGTTAGTTAATGTTATAATATGCTAGGTTGCTAGAGTATAATTTGATAAAGAATCTGACATTTTGATTAGACTAGTATGTTCTTGACTTGGGTTTTAACTATTCAATGTGTGATTAAGAACTAAGTGGAATGGGTAGGATTTATTTGAGTTGCAATGTCACGGTAGTTAGATATTAACTTGTCATGTTATTGCCAAAGAAGATTATATGCACGTCCATTGGAATGAAAACAGGTTCAAGTTAATGAAATGTAGTCTGGATGCCTATAAGTAAGACTAGTTGATACATGTGTCACTATTTTGTTTACTTAATGGTTTAAAGATATGAATAAGGTATGAATGGTCTATATGTTGGTTGTGTTGGTACATATTGAATGATGAGTTTTTTAGTTGTGTCATAATATGTTGTGTTTAAAAGGGAAGTGTAATTGTGATTTCATACTTAGTGTTTTATTCATTCACTATTTGAAAGAACTTGAATTTGATAATTAAGTGTGGTACTTAGTGTTTTATTCATTCATTGTTTACTTTTAACAGTAAGTAGGTGTACTACTTATTATTAAATTATTCCAGGTAACAATTTTATAACTAAGTAGGGAAACTACTTAGTTTTGAATTCTTCAGTTTCATAAGTAAGTGAGACTATTTCAGTCTTCAAATAACTTGGTATAAGACTTAGTTTTCTAACCAGTTTAGTAAATTCATCGTATGTAGTGTACATTGTTGAATATGGTCACTTATTCTAACATTCCAATCTTCTTGGCATGAACATAGGTCGTTTTAATGAACAAATCATGGATAGACATGTCTTGAAATACAAGTCAATATATGGTAGGATTGAATACCTTATTGGACTTCTCATTCACTAATAGTAGTGTTAGGGAATATATAATATGTCCATGTCAGAAATGCAATATTAAGAAATGACAAAGTCGTGAAGAAGTATATGAGCACTTAGTTGTTAAACCTTTTCCAAAAGGGTATACAATATGAATTCTACACGAGGAGAGAAGAGTAAATTATGAAACTCCATAAGTAATGGCCAAAGAAAAAGGTGGAAGAGCTCCAATTACTAATAATATGTGTGAAATGGTTAATGAGGTATTTGCACATAATTGCTCTAACAACGACATGGCGGAGGATGACAATTTGGGTGTAGAGTCAAGTTATACTAGAAGTCATAATAGTACAATTTTTTTTTACTTAAAGCAAGATGGACAATAAATTTTATATGAAGGATGTGATAAATATTCGAAACTTTCATTCTTGGTGAATTTGTATCACATCAAATGTCTATGCATAATAAGTGACAAAGTTATATCGATGATACTAGAGTTGCTAGCAGATGCATTTCAACATGCTAAAATTCCAAATTCATTCTATGAAGCCAAAAAAGTCATTAACAAGCTTAGTCTTCATTACACCAAAATTGATGCTTGCCCGAATGATTTTATGTTGTATGTTGGAGAAGACAAAGATAGAGATTCTTGTAAGAAATGTAAGACATCAAGATGGAAGCCAAAAAAGAGAAATACAATTGGTGATGTTGTTGATGTTAATAAACGAAAGAAGATTCATGCAAAGGTGTTAAGGTATTTTCCTTTTAAGTCTTCATTACAAAGGATGTTTTTTTCATCTAATTGAGCATATGAGATGACATGCATTAGAAAGTACAATGAAGACATGTTAAGACATCCAAGAGATTCTGAAGCATGGAAGAAATTTAACTTGATGAACCCTTAATTTGTCTTAGACCCTCGAAATGAGAGACTCAAATTAGCTACTGATGGGTTCAATCCATATGGAAACTTGAGCATCAATCACATTATTTGGCGATTTGTTCTCATACCATACAACCTTCATCCTTGGATGTGTATGAAACAAAGTTCATTCATTCTCACCATGATCATTCCTAGAAAGTAAGCACCAAACAACGATATTGATGTTTACTTACAACCATTAATAGAAGAGTTGAAGGAGTTGTGGAACACTGGAATCAAAACTTTTGATTCATATGAGAATGAAGTATTTGTTATGCATTCAACCATATTATGGACTATTAATGACTTTCCAAGACTTAGAACCGTATCTGGGTGGAACACACATACAAGATTGGCATGACTGAGATGTAATTTTGACACTACTCCTAAAAACCTTGTCAAAGGTGGGAAATTTTGTTTTATAAGTCATCGTTGGTGGTTAAATGGAAGAAATAGGTTTAGATTGACTCATAGGAGGTTTGATGGAACTATTGAAAATAGAAACCAACCAGTGTCAATCTTAGGACATGATATCTTATAACAACTTGGTAATGTTCATGTTGAATTCAGGAAAGAACCTATAGTTAAAGAAAGGTCAAAGAGACAACAGAGAGTTAGTCATCCTAAGGTAGAGGCTCTACAATGACGAAAGAAAAGTATATTTTTTGACCTTCCTTATTGGGTAGATAACTTATTGCACCGCAATCTAGATGTTATGCACATTGAAAAAAAGTTTATGACAATATAGTTTTTACATTATGCACATAAGAGTGTATGCCATAAATTTGGCCTTGAAACTCATCAGAATAAGTTAAAAAGAACTTATTTTGATTCCAAACACCTCACATGAGAGCTTATGACACAAATTTAGTCATGAAATGTGTTGAAAGAATTTTAAAATTAATAATTTGAAAATTTTGAAGAAAAACCTCTACATAGGAAGGATTTTCCAATGCTACACATGGAAACCTGAAATAGTTTGAAAATTAAGAATTTGAAAGGTTTACATCATTACTACCAGGACCCGAGTGTAAAAAGTAATTAACCATGACTAACAGGATTTTGCATATCTTAATTCAACAAACATATGAAAACTCAGTATCTAATTCATAAACTGATAATTTATAAACCAAATTTTATTTGAAGAGTGTTGTTGTTGGTTATTCAAATTTGTTCCTAAAAATTGATTTCAACATACTCAAGTAACATGTTCTAAGATAATTTGCAAATCTAGTGTGTTCCAAGTAGTTTTTGAACACTATTAGAAATCATAAGTTAATTGTGTAATTGGCTAAGTTTGTTTATGTATATATAGAGACTAGTTTTGCTTCGAATTGTCATCTATATTCCTATCAAGTGCATTCATTTGATTTGACACTTAACCTCTATATAGTCTTCAAATGAAGCTGCTCTTCACTCACCACCTGAAGTTGGAGGAAATTCACATGAACAAGATGAACATGAAAAGGATGAAAGTTAGGACATTTTGTTAGAAGTGCAACAAGAAAGGCCAACAACATATAAGAGTTCATGGTTAGTTGATGTCATTGGTAAGACATTGTGTATATATTAATGCTTACATTATATGTTACCTTTATCAATATTTACTGCTGAAGTTGTTTGACACAAGGGTATTTGACATAATTTTGATTTATTCACAGATGATCAGTGCAAGATGTCTAGCAAACACTTAAAAACAAATTATGTTTGGAATTTGCCTCAGAATGAAAGGATTATTGTATGTTGGATCGTTAATGGCGCATTATTGAATCGATTCTTAGGGAATATTGCTAGAAACTTCAAGGCATTCCCTATTTTTTATTCTACTTGGAAGAAGATTCCTAAATATTACAAATAAGACATAATTCATAATACCTTTCAAGTAAGTAATGTAAATTTTCAATTCACAATTGAATTATTGGGTAATTGTTGTTAATTTTGATTAAAATCTGTTTTGAAGGAAAAGTTTGCAGTCAATTATGATCTTCAAATCAATTACATCTTGAAAGCGCTTAATCATAAATGGAGTGATTGTCGGCTAGAATTGTGACAACAAAGAGATGATGGGACGCGTACTAGAGATGAATTGATTGTGATGGCTCTAAAAGAAATATATAGAGATCATAGGGCTTCTTTTGTTGACTATCGACTTAATTAAAGAACAAAGGTAAAACCTATATTTCTTTTCTTAAAATTCTGTTATAATTTAATAACTTTTTTATGACATTGTTAGGAGATTGTCCTAAAAAATGAGCATACTAGGACAAAACAACTCGTGCTCACACATGGGGTTTAAGAGCATTGCAAGGAAGAGGGAAGAAATGGTGAAGCGTTATTGTTCTTCAGTTTTCCATTTCTCATAATATTTATGACATACTTAATATGCATTTGTTAATTTTTATAGGAAAGAGAGTATGAGCACAAAGTTAGTACGAAAGAAGTTTGGATAGCTACCCATAAGAAAACTGTTAGATATATTATCTTTATTTTATATTTATCATTTATCTTTAGTTAGTTTGTTATTATTTCTTATTTGTATTTTGGGCTTAGCCTATATTTCTTCTATTATAAATAGAGAACCCTATATGTGTATTTAACACAAGGGAGATTAATCCAAAATATAGTTTTTTAGTATATTTAACATGGTATCTAGAGCCAGGTTCTTTTGAGGAAAAAGTTTCTGGTGCCTCTACAACTACATCCTCCGCTGTCGGCGGCGACATCATCTACCACTATCGGCGGCGCCATCATCTACAATTGCCAGCAGCGCCGTCGTCTACTATTGTTGTTTACCGCTGCCATTACCGGAGTTTCAGTTTTGACCAACAATCACACGGTTTTGATCGTCTCAGCCATGCGATCACCATGTCATCAACGACGCCTTCATTGGAACTCCTACGCGCTCTCAAGGCCCTTTTAAGTTATGGATTTACTCCTTTTTTCGTCGTGCATGGTGGCATGTCTAGTAGCAATTCATAGCATCAATGTCGTTCATTTTCCTCTTTCAGGTTCATTGTGCGTCGTCGCACATCTCATCTCCTCCAGGCAGTTATTCAGAGTATCGAGGTTGCTCTTTTACCTTTTTCAGGTGCCTTGATTGGAGAATTTTTTATTTTTATAGTTTCTCTCTCTTGTTCATCCATGGCTTCTTTTGCTGCTGTCTCTTCTGACATCTTTTTTATCACCATTGCATTTAACCCGTCCATATATGCTTTTTCTCCCATGGAAAATATGGTTTTGTTAGTTTATTTATAGTCGTGGTGACTCTCCAACAATTGCCTCTTTATCCACTGGTGGCATTCCTCAAGGGCGATTTGCAAGAAGAGATTTACATGGAGTAACCTCCCAAATTTGTTGTTCAGGGGGAGTCTTTTGGGTTGGTATTTCGTCTTCCTTGTCATCTTGCAAATCATTAGCAATTTGGTGTCACTCGAGTGCAGAAGCAAATATTTCCATTAAGTCTTGATGGATTATATTAGTAACAAGCTTGGTACACATGTATGTACCAACTTGAGGGGGAGTGTTAGATATTTATTTTTTATCTTTATCTTTTATCTTTAGTTACTTTGTTATTATTTCTTATTTGTATTTTGGGCTTAGCCCATATTTCTTCTATTATAAATAGAGAGCCCTATGTGTGTATTTAACACAAGAGAGATTAATCCCAAATATAGATTTTTAGTATATTTAACAAAAACCAATGAAGGTTTTGTCAATAATAAGGTAAAAGAAATTGATGTCAGTTCCATTCATGTTTATTACCTTGCCGCTTCAACAGGATTTCTTCCACAATTTTGTTGTCATTAACATTTTTACAAACTATATTACTAGTTTATACTTTTAATTCATTAATATATTCTGGTTTGAGACACACAATTTTCTTTTCTTTATCCATTTTGATGGTAGAGTAGTACACTACTACTCAAACAAAAGTCTTGTGTACTAGGTTTATTCTCATATGATTATTAGTTGGGTGTTGCTCCCTCCACCTCCCCGCTTCCTCTTTTACCCTTTACTCTATTTTTCTATTCCTATTTTATCCTTTCAATAAAGGTTTATTCTTAGGATTAAAATTTTATAATTTTTACCCACTCCCCTGATAACTCCCAAATTTTCCCCATTTTTTCTCTCTTTAGAAAGTATTTTTAGTTTCTTTAGTTTCTAATTTTCTTGAATTAGGTTAGTTTAGCATTTTTTTCTTTAAATTTAGAGTTTTGTTAAAATATTGTTAATTTTGTCTTTTTAGTTAAATAAATAGGTTTTTAAATAAATAAGTCTTTTTCTTCTTTAAATACAAATATTCAGAAAAATAAATAATTCTTTTTACTGCTAAACTCCTATTTTTTTTTTCTCTTTGCAGATCAATTTTTTGTTTGGATCTATGAAGCTTAAATTTGGGCTCAAGCAATGTGCTGGCTGTTTTGAATTGAATAAAAGCACTGGTCAAAATCATTTAATGGGCTAGCAAGAGCTGAAATTACTGTGTTGAGAGTGGCCAACATTGTTAAGAAGCCTTGAGTTTTAATCTGCATGAAGCTGAAATTGCTGAATTGGGCCGAACTTATAATGGGCCGGTGTTGAACGACATTATTTTGGGGCCAATAAGTCAACAAAGGAAGGGGTTCAGCGTTTTAGTGAAACGTTCGTTTTGGCACCAGCAGCTTTAGTGCAACGCACCGTTTCAGTGTAATTTGAGCAGCTGTTGAATGAAGGCTCTGAAAAGTAAAGATCGAGCAAGGAAGAATTCCCAATTCAAAATCCAGCAGCTAGGGTTCATGAGAGTGCCTCCAGAGAGCATGAGAGAAATGGGCTTTATAGCCCAAAGGATGATGATCTAGACAGTTAATTAAAAAGGAAGCCGGCCCAAGCTGATCAGAAGCAAATCGGAAGCAAGGCATCGTGATCAGAAGCTTGCAATCCTGACCAGAAGCAGTGTGAACAGAGGATGAAGGCAAAGAAGATAATCCAAGGCCCAAAGGACGCCAGCCTAAGATCGTGATCGAACCAGTGATGATTGAAGAACAGAGTGAAGCAGAATTAGATGAAGATGCTCGAGAAGCTTCGAATTCAATTAACGATTCTCCTCCTTTTCCCTTTTTCCCGATTTTTCTTTCCCTTTTCCCATTCTTTTAGTTTCTGATTTTCCAAAGGGAGGTTTTGTAACATTGTAAAACACGTGCACTGGGTGATAGACATTGTACCTAACTTAGGGTTTTCAATTCTCTGCTTGTAGTTTTAGATTTTACTATTTTCTTAGAGGTAGATACATTCTTTGTTGCACTGGAATTCTTGGGGATGATCAATGGGTGACAGACTTTGAGCTCTCTTGGATTTCTGTTTTGAGTGCTGAAAGTGCATGACCAGGGCCAACCACAACCCTCTCTATACATTGGATCCAGAAATTGGCAAGACCAGGAAAGGGATCAAGAAGGAAAGAAACCAGAGTAGATTTGAAAGCACTGGATCAGTCCTGAAAGTGTCAGATTCATCAGAAACTGAGGAAATGGCTACTGGACTAGGAGAAAGAACATTGAAGGAGTTAGCCAATCAAGACATTGGATATCAGCCCCTGTGCATTCAAGTACCTCACGTCCAAGGAGCTCCCAACTTTGATTTAAGGTCTGGATTCATCCAGCTTCTGCCCAAATTTCATGGGTCAGTAGGGGAGGATCCTCACAAGCATATAATGGAATTCATTGTGATCTGTTCAACCATGAGACCGCTGGATGTGCCTGAAGAGGTTGTCAAGATGAAGGCATTTCCCTTCTCCTTACAAGATGCTGCCAAGGAGTGGTTGTTTTCACAATATATACCTATAACCAGCTGGGAAGATATAAAGAGAAAATTCCTGAAACGATTTTTTCCAGCATCAAGAACAACAACAGTGAGAAAAGAGATCAGTGGCATTAAGCAGCTGCCTCGGGAGAACCTGTTTGAGTATTGGGAGCGCATGGACTGTGGTCCACCTGCCCCAATCACCAAATCAATGAGTAGCTGCTGCTATAGTACTTTTATAAAGGGTTGCTGCCTCAAGAAAGAAACATGATAGATGCAGCAGCAAGTAGAGGCACTCTCATGGACAATACACCTTCTCCATGAAAACTACCAGCAGACGTACACAAGAGGTGGCAGCAGCAAAGGAGTCCATGAGATGCAGTTGAATGCAATCTCTGATGTCGTGAAGAACAACATTTTCAATGGAAACAACATGCTGTTGGGAAATAAGATACTGGAGCTGATTGAATTAATGAGGCAAGTGGTTTTTGGAGGCCAGGTAAATGCAGTTAGGAGACACTGTGGGTTGTGTGCATCAGACCAGCACTTCACAAACCAGTGTTCTCAACTTCAAGACACCACTAGAGCTGAATCAATGGCAGTTGCATTCCAAAACCAGCAAGGCAGCTTCAAACAGAACAATCAGACATGGCAGACTCACAATCAGCCACAACATTACAACCAGGCTTCCGGCTCACACCATCAAGGGTGGAGAAATATGATGAATCCAAGATATGAGGCTCCTTCATACAACCAATAGGATGGACTGTCAGAGCGGCTGCAGTAGAATGTTTAGCGTGGAATAACAAACCAAGAGGGGTTTTAATATAAACGTGTATCTTTTAATTTCTTTTCAATTTATCTTACTATGCTAATAATAAATATAAATAAAAGAGTAAGGTTGAGAGAAATTTGCACAGATGAAGATGAATTTTTACTGGTTCAGATCTTACCAATCCTACGTCCAGTCGCTTATCTCAAATCAAGATAAATAGTTTACTAAGCACAAAACAATTACAAACTACATTCACAAAGAAACAATTTGTAAAAGTTTAGGAACCACCTCTCTTGATACCACAAGAGATGAACCTGCACCTCCTTTGAATCTTCACAAAGGATGAGACACCGCCTTCGAATACTTCACGAAGGATGAAACACCTCTTCCGAATACTTCACAAGGATGATCCTCTTCTACACACCTCCTCAGACGCACTAAGGATGAACCAGCTATCCCTCCGTCACCGTAGCAACAATTCACCAACTCCACAAACAAGAGTTTCCTTAATTGAGCAAGAGCACACAATTCTCAAAGAGTTTTGAGTATTTGAGCACAAGGGAAGAGTTGTTGTTGATGGATAAGGAGAGCCTATTTATAGACTTAGCCAAAAACTCTTCCATTCTTCGTAACTGGCCATTTAACGCTTTTAATCGATTAATATTAGTGTTAATCGATTAAAACGAGTACAACGGCTAGTTTTTAACAGCTAGAAAACCCCAATGGCTAGTATTAATCGATTAGCTAATCCATTAAAACTTGCTTTAATCGATTATTTCATAACTGATTGGGCTTTCAGCGTCTGCAGTGATTTTAATCGATTATAACTGGGTTTAATTGATTAAAATCGAGAGTTTTTTTATTTTGAACAGCAATTTACATACTTTGGAGGAACATGAATCAAAACCCAACAAAAATCTAAGTTCTAAACTCTCAACTATAATTATTACAAAAGCTTTGAATTATAAAATAAGTCTTCAAATGATCTTCTTGAATCTCTTGACTTGTATTGGGCATCATCAAAACTTCATCTTCATTATTTTGCTAACATTCTCCCCCTTTTTGATGATGATCAAAATTCCTTAAAATAAAGCTTATAGTAATAATCTTAAAATTTGAAAAACACAACTCATGAAAGAAAAGGGCATTAGTAAATAACAAAAAGCTTTAAGATATTTTTCTCCCCCTTTTTGATCAGAATTAAAAAGTTGTGTTTTAATGTTCTCCCCCTAAGATAATACTCCCCCTTAATAAATGCATGTATGCATATGAGCTAAAATATATTTCAAATCAAGATAAATTCAAACATACACGCTAGGAGATTTGAAGCATATAATTTTGGGAGATTTGATATCAAAACACACCCTTTATGGCTTAGAATGAGCTTAGAATCAAGTAAAACATTTAGGTGAGTCACATGAGAGTCAAAAGTTGTTTTTAGAGATATTATGCTTGTTTTGCATGGTTTTGATGAGAATTGAAGATGGAAGTAAAAGAAGGAGGACTTAGACTCAAGAAAGAAGGAGAAAAAGGAAGAAAAGAAGAGTCAAAGTCACCGCTCAGTGCTATTTTCCAGCGCTGAGTGTCAAACTCAAGGGAAAAACCATTGCTTCTCGCTTAAGCAGTGCTGCTGAGCGTCCAGGCGACTTCGAGGAAAACCGCTGAGCGGTCCTGCGATTAGAAGGAAACCGCTGAGCGGTCAAATGAGGCGCTGAGCGGTGGAACGCTGGGCTTGACCTTAAATTCTGTTACTTTTATGCGTTATAAATAGCCCTAGTGCGACCTTCAGAGTAATTCTTTTGGCAGACAGAGACGTCCAGAGCACTTCTACACTCCTTGGAGGCGGTTTCTTGGATGCTTAGGCTCCAATTTATCAAATCTAGGGTTTACTCTTCCATTCTTTCATTTAATTCCATCTAGTTTCACCATGTCCATGGTGAACTAAACCCTTTGTTGTTGGGGAACAATGTAATCTTTTGAAACTCTCTTATATTGAAATTCTTGTTTTATTCATATGCTTATATTATCAATTATTGGGTTTCTTATCTATGCTCAATGCTTTTATTGTTTAACTCATTTGGTAAGAAGATATTTGCCTTTGTCGATACGGAGACGTACGAGGAAGTCATGAACTGATGGGGAATTCCTTGATTAGGCAATACTGCCTAGAGATAGGGGTAGGACGATCAATTGTATTTGCTTCTGTGATATATGCATTGCTAATTAGTTAGGGAGACTAGAGATAGTAAACTAGTAGTTAGTGATAGGCTCTTTTCGCCGAGAGATCGAGTTTAGGGTAGGTAAAGAAAGTTTGCATGATAATTAGATAATAAAGCGAATTAAATAAGAAAAGTAGATATAAGAGGGCGGATAAGATGAAATTGTAAACCCCAACAACTCAATTCATTCATATCTTTTCTTTGCCAATTGAATCACATGCATTTGCATGTTTATTTCTGTTTTGCATACAACCACAAAATTATTTCTTTTTCAAGTCTTATAAGATCAATTTAAATGAAAGATAAGGCCTAAGAGTCCTTTGGGAGAACGATATTTGGTCTTACCATGTATTATTACTTGATACGATCTGGTACACTTGCTAGGGTTTTAACAAGTTTTTGGCGCCGTTGTCGGGGACTCGTGGTTTAACTTTTCAAGTAGTGTAAATTGATTAAATTTGATTTGTTTGTATATATTTTGTTCTTGTTTTTTTTTATTATATCTTTATAAAAAGTTCTTCTAGGGTATTTGTTTCTTGTGCATGCAGGAAACTATTCATACTAGAAGTAAGAAAAACCAATAACCGCTTCTTGAAGGACTATCAGACAGGGGGGGAAGGAGAGTCAGACGTTCATCTAGAAAATTGTTTCCTTCTCTTGAGAGATTATTACAACCCTCACCAGAAGCTCTTACACAAGATCCAGAAGAGATGGCGCCTGAGCAAACTCCTCCCAGACGCACACTTGGTGATGCATCAAATGTTGTAGGCCCGTTTCATTTCAACAGTATAGCCATGTGTTAATCCCCTAACAAGTGTACCAGATCGTATCAAGTAATAATAGATGGTAAGACCAAATATCGTTCTCCAAAAGGACTCTTAGGCCTTAACTTTCATGTAAAGAGATCGCATAAGACTTAAGAAAAGAATTAAATTTAGGTTTTTGAATGCAAGACGAAAATAAACATGCAAAATGCAGTGAATCAATTGGCTAGAAGAAACTACGGATGAATGGAGTTGTTGGGGTTTACAATTTCATCTTATCCACCCTCTTATATTTACTCTTCTTATTTAATTCGCTTTATTATCATATTGTCATGCAAACTTTCTTAGTCTACCCTAAACCCAATCTCTTGGCGAAAAGAGCCTATTATTAATTACTGGCTTACTATCTCTAGTCTCCCCTAGTAATTAGCAATGCATTATAAACAGAAGCAAAATACAATTGATTGTCCTACCCCTATCTCTAGGTGGTATTAGCTTAATCAAGGAATTTCCTACCAGTTCATGACATTACCATACGTCTCCGTATTGATAAAGACAAACAACATTTACCGAATGAGATAAACGATAAAAGCATTAAGCATAGATAAGAAACCCAACAATTGATAATATAAGCATATGCAAGCATATAAATAAAATAAGAATTTGAATATAAGAGAGTTTCAAAAGATTACATTGTTCCCCAACAACAAAGGGTTTAATTCACCATAGACATGGTGAACTAGATGGAATTAAATGAAAGAATGGAAGAATAAACCCTAAATTTGGTAGATTGGAGTCTAAGCATCCAAGGAACTGCCTCGAAGGACTGTAAAACAGCTCTGGACGTCTCTGCCTGCTGTAAGAATACTTTGAGAATCGCACTAGGACTATTTATAGCGCATAAAAGTAATAGAATTTAAGCCCAAGCCCATCTGATGGACGCTTAGCGCCTAATTTGGCCGCTCAACGATTTGCCTCTAATTGCAAAACCGCTCAGCAGTCCAATACGCCGCTCAGCGGTGGCCCTCTAATCGCACAGGACGCTCATGGTGTTGCTCAAGCGAGAAGCAGTGACTTTACCCACGAAACTGGCGCTCAGTGCTGGAATTGGCGTTGAGCGGTGCACTTGACTCTTCTTTTCATCCTTTTTCTCCTTCTTTCATGAGTCTAAGTCCTCCCTTCTTTACTTCCATCTTCAATTCTCATCAAAACCTTGCAAAACAATGTAAAACAATGCAAAACAAGCATAATATCTCTAAAAACAACTTTTGACTCTCATGTGACTCAACTAAGTGTTTTACTTGAGTCTTAAGCTCATTCTAAGCCATAAAGGGTGTGTTTTAATATCAAATTTAAGTATAAAAATAAAGGTTTTCCAACCGTTATCACAACCCCAAACTTAAAATTTTGCTTGTCCTCAAGCAAATAAAACAGAACTTGGCTTTCCACTTTTTCATCAAAATAGTTCAATATTTCCAAAATTTATTTTTCTCACAACAAGAGTTACTCAATTCAGATGCATGCATGATTTCAATTTAACTCAGTTCACATGATCACATATTTTCCAATAGATGTTTCATTTATGAATGATAAATCCACTAAGCATAAATGTAAACATAGAATCTATCAATTCTTACTAAGCAAGTGTTTCACTCAATCAGTCAAGTGTTTAAGAGGTCTCTCCCTCCCTCTGCTATTCACATATCACATGAAACCAAATTGCCCTTCATCTAATACAATCAACATTCTCACATATAAATGTCATCACAAGGACTTTTCCAAGGCTTATAATGAGGCTGGGTTAACAAGAAAAACTGGTTTTTCTGGAACACAAGATCCTTGAGTGAAGAGAGTTATTTTAGCATCCAAAGTTCAAGCACAAACTCTCTTTTTCACCAATCTTACTCATTCCCAACTTCTTTCCTTTTTCTCTTTACATTGTGCTCATCTTTCATGCTTTTTCTTTCTTCTCTTTTCATGCAATTTTTTTTTTCATTCAACACTTGAGCTCAATGCCTTTCTTTTGCCTTTCAATTTCCCCAACAACCCCAAACTTGAAATTTGGTAATATCATACAATTATTCTCAACCCAACTCAAGGTAAAAATTTTCAAAGCAAGGGTTTTCATCTTATTTCAAGGCTAGGGTTCAAAAAGGATAAAACACATGGTTCTCTTTTCTTTGGGTTAATATTTAGCTAAAAATGGCTTCCAAAAATGGCCTTGATCATATGACATAAACATGCAATTCAATCAATCATAAAGATTCAGGCAATATCATGCATGCTTCCATATGAATAACATATATATCAATGAATATTCTGGAGTTCAAAACCTCACACAGTTGTGCTTTTCTCAAACATCATTCATACACCCTGCTTGGCATCATAATCACAATCATAAATCATCACACATCTGTTCACAAAGCTAGTGAACACATCACCTGTATATTAACATGCAACACCAACTCAATCGTCATCCACATCCAATTATCATTTGAGAAAACTCATCATGCAATATCATCATATCAAACCATCATTATAATCAGTGTACAAGCCAAGCATAGACACATAAAATAAAGTTCAACCTATTCTACAAATCCAAAGTACAAAATTGTTCCAAGTAGCGCTTGTTTAACGTCACGAGCCTGACCCGAACCTCAAGGATCCACCAACATCATCACCGTGCAGAATTGTTCCACTTCTCCTCCCAAATAATGTTTGAGTCTCTGACCATTCACCACCCAACTCTGCTGCTAACCATTATCATTTGGATTCTCTAATTCCACTGCTCCATTTGGATATACACGCTTTATCACAAAAGGTCCTGACCATTTTGATTTCAACTTCCCAGGAAATAACTTTAATCGTGAATTGAACAATAACACTTGCTGCCCCGGATTGAAAACTCTCTTTATCAGCTTCCTGTCATGATAAAATTTCACCTTTTCTTTATAACTCCTAGATGATTCATATGAATGTAACCGCATCTCTTCAAGCTCCAATAATTGACTTCTACGTTTGCTTTGAGTTTCATGAGGATCAAAATTTAAAAATTTAAAAGCCCACAAAGCTTTATGCTCTATCTCTACTGTAAGTGACATGCTTTCCCATATACCATTTGAAAAGGTGATAATCCCATAGAAGTTTTCATAGCCGTCCTGTATGCCCAAAGAGCATCATCTAGTTTATGTGACCAATCTTTCCTTGAAAAAGCAATTGTCTTTTCTAAAATTCTCTTGATCTCCCTGTTAGAAACTTCAGCTTGACCATTCTTTTGCGGATGATAAGGTGCTGCCACCTTATGTCTCACCCCATAGTGTTTAAGTTCCTTAGCTAGCTGAGCATTACAAAAATGAGACCCACCATCACTGATGAGTACCCTGGGAGTTCCAAAACGTGAAAAGATCTGTCTTTTTAAAAATTTGATCACAGTATTAGCATCATTCTTAGGACATGCTAGAGCTTCAACCCATTTACTTACATAATCAACAGCCACCAATATATATTCATTGTTGAAAGATGAAGGAAAAGGCCCAACAAAATCAATACCCTAGTAGTCAAAGACTTCAACTTCCAAAATGCCTTGCAAAGGCATCTCATGTCTTCGTGAAATAGTCCCTATCCTTTGACATTTGTCACAATTCCTGACATGATTATGAGCATCTTTAAACAAAGTCGGCCAATAAAATCCTGATTGAAGAATTTTTGCAGCAGTTCGCTCTCCATTATAATGACCTCCGTAAGGGGAATTATGAGAGTGCCACAAAATTCCTTCTGCCTCTTCTGTCGTTACACATCTCCTCAAAAGATTATCCGCTCCAATCTTGAATAAATACGGATCATCCCATATAAACTGCTTAGCATCATGTAAGAATTTCTTTTTCTGTTGCCAATTCAATTATTCAAGAATAACTCTTGCAGCTTTAAAGTTGGCTAAGTCAGCAAACCATGGCCTTTGCTGAATGTATAAGAGAGTTTCATCTGAAAAAGAATCCTAGATTTCTTTCTCCTTGCTTGTTACTTCAGTGTTAACTAGCCGAGATAAATGATTAGCAATTAGATTTTCACTTCCCTTTTTATCACGAATCTCTACATCAAACTCTTGTAATAGAAGCACCCATCTAATTTAAAGGTGGCTTTGAATCTGGCTTTGTCAATAAGTACTTTATAGCCGCATGATTCGTATAGATAATCACTTTAGATCCAATAAGATAAGATCTATATTTCTCCAATGCATAAACTATAGCCAAAAGTTCTTTTTCGGTGGTAGCATAATTCAGTTGGGCTTCATTTAAAATTTACTAGCATAGTAAATAACATGTAACTCCTTTTCTCTTCTTTGACCCAACACAACACCTATGGCATAGTCACTGGCATCACACAGAAGCTCAAAAGCTTTATTCCAATCTGGAGCCACAATAACTGGAGTAGAAATCAAACGTTTGTTCAAAACATTAAATGCTTGCACACATTCTGGACTCATTACAAATGGTGTATCATTAACAAGAAAATTACTCAATGGCTTAGCAATATTTGAAAAATCTTTAATAAACCTCTAATAGAATCCAACATGGCCTAAAAAACTTCGAATTCCTTTCACATCTATCGGTGGTGGAAGTTTCTCAATAACCTCCACTTTTGCTTTATCTACTTCAATCCCCTTGTCTGAAATCTTGTGTCCCAACACAATTCCTTCTGTAACCATAAAATGGCATTTCTCCCAATTCAAAATAAGATTTGTTTGAACACATCTTTTAAGAACAACATCCAAGTTGATCAAGCATTTTTGAAAAGAATCCCCAAATACGAAAAAATCGTCCATGAAGACTTCTATGCTTTTTTCCATGAAATATGCAAAGATTGCTTGCATACACCTCTAAAATGTGGCAGGAGCATTACATAATCCGAATGGAATTTTTCTCTAAGCAAATATACCAAAAGGACATGTAAAAGTTGTCTTCTCTTTGATCTTCAGGATGTACCACAATTTGATTATATCCAGAATAGCCATCTAGAAAGAAATAATAAGCTTGTCCAGCCAATCTTTCTAACATCTAGTCCATAAAAGGTAAGGGAAAATGATCTTTCCTGGTAGTCGTATTTAATTTCCTGTAATCGATACACATCCGCCAACCAGTAACTGTCCATGTAGGAATAAGTTCATTTTTCTCACTATAAATCACAGTCATCCCTCCCTTTTTTGGGACAACTTGAACTGGACTCACCTATCAGAAATGGGATAAATAATTCATGCTTCCAATAACTTCAATACTTCCTTTCGCACAACCTCTTTCATAATAGGATTAAGTCTCCTTTGTGGTTGAGCTACTGACCTGTAATCATCCTCCATAAGAATTTTGTGCATATAGTATGTGGGACTTATACCCTTGAGATCTGCAATTGACCAGCCTATAACACCCTTATTTGCTTTTAAGACTTCCACCAGCTTCTCCTCTTCTTTTAGAGATAATGAAGTACTAATAATTACTGGCTTTCCTCCATTATCTTCCAAAAACACATATTTCAAATGCGGTGGTGTTAAACCCCTGACAAGTGTACCAGATCGTATCAAGTAATAATAATCAGTAATCCCAATATCGTTCTTCCCAGAGGACTCTTAAGGCCTTATCTTTCGTGTAAACTAATTGTTTAAGACTTGAGTAAAAGAAAATAATTTGAATGGTTTGAATGCAAAACAGAAATAAACATGCAAATGCAAGAATTCAATTGACTAAGAGAAACTATGAATGAATGAGGTTGTTGGGGTTTACAATTTCATCTTATCCACCCTCATATATCTACTCTTCTTATTTACTTTGCATATTTATCATATTGCCATGCAAACTTTCTTGGTCTACCCTTAACCCAATCCCTTGGTGAAAAGAGCCTATTACTAATTACCGGCTTACTATCCCTAGCCTCCCCTAGTAACTAATAATGCATAATGATCGGAAGTAAAATACAATTGATCATCCTACCCTTATCCCTAAGCGGTATTAACATAATCAAGGAATTCTCCCCAATTCATGACATTACTGTACGTCCCCGTATCAATAAAGACAAACAACATCTACCGAATGAGTTAAACGGTAGAAGCATTAAGCAAAGGTAAAGAACCCAACAATTGATAAATCAAGCATATGCAAGCATATAAAGTAAACAAGAATTTCAATATATGAGAGTTTCAAAAGGTTACATTGTTCCCCAACAACAAAGGGTTTAGTTCACCATAATCATGGTGAAACTAGATTAATTGAATGAAGAATATAAACGCAAACCCTATAATTGATAAAGTGGAGTCTAAGCATCCAAGAAATTTCCTCCAAAAGTGTAAAGCTGTTGTGGACTTTGTTCTCTGCCAAAAGAATTTCATTTGGATTCGCACTAGGGCTATATATAAGCCAAAAAAATAACAAAAAGATCTCAGAATCCAAAATATAAAAGCTGACAACCGCTCAGGCGCCTAAAATGACCGCTGAGCAGTTTGCCTCTTGTCGCTTTGGATGCTCAGCGTCACCGCCTGGGCGCCAGACAACAACTTTTCCTTGCAATAGGACGCTCAGCGGTGGAATTTACCGCTGAGCGGTTCACAGACTCTTCTTTTCTTCCTTTTTCTCCTTCATTCTTTAGTCTATGACCTTCCTACTTCCTTGCCAACTTCAATTTTCATCAAAAACCCTGCAAAACAATGCAAAACAAGCATAATATGTCTAAGAACAACTTTTCACTCTCATGTAACACAACATAAGAGTTTTACTTGATTCTAAGCCCATTTTAAGCTACAAAGGGTGTGATTTAATATCAAATTTGTGCATGAAAATAACGGTTTTGAGACCGTTATCAGGTGGTAGCTCTTTCAATTCAATCTTACTTTCTTGAACTTTATCTTTGAGCTCAATTTTTTCAAAAATAGTATTTTCTGCTGGAATTTCTTTTATTGCCTCCAAATCCTGAACGCATTCTTCAATCATTTTGTCCTCGTCTTCATTTAAATCTTCACATTCATTAATAAGGGTTCTTTCCAGAATGGATGCATCACGAATTCTATTTTCTTGCGTCATACAAAGTTCTTCCACAATGTCTATTTGAGTGCATGACTTATCATCTTTAGGATGTGACATTGCTTGGAACAAATCAAAATCCACCTCTTCATCTTATACTCTGACTTTAAGCTTGCCATTTTCAACATCAATCACGATATTGGCTGTCTTCATAAAAGGTCTTCCAAGAATCAAAGGTGCATCTCCATTTTCTTCCATCTCCATTATAACAAAATCCACTAGAAATAAAAATTTGTCTACCCTGACTATTACATCTTCAGCCACTCCATATGGATATTTAAGAGATCTATCTGCTAATTGAAGAGTCATCCTTGTTGGCTTGATTTCCAATCCTCTAATCTTTTTGAACATAGAAGAAGGCATTAGATTAATACCGGCTCCTAGATCAATCAAAGCTTTCCCTACTTCTAACTCTCCAATAGTACATGGAATGGTAAAACTCCTTGGATCTTGTAATTTAGGAGGTAGTGTCCTCTGTATGACTGCACTACAATTCCCTTGCTCCTCAATAGTTTCCTTCTCAATATACTTCATTTTCTTTATGAGAAATTCTTTTAAAAATTTTGCATGTGACAACATTTGCTGAAGTGCCTTAGAAAATGGTATTGTTATTTCCAACTTCTTAAAAATCTCCATAAAACGCTCAAACTACTTTTCTTTCTCCTTCCTAGAATATGTCTATGGATAAGGCAGAGATTTTTCATAGTTCCTCTCTTTCAATTTTACAACCTCTTTATCTTGAAATTCTTTCTCATCTCTCAAATTTTTATTCATCATATTTTTCTCTCTCTCACACTCCTCTCTTTGATCACTCTTTTTTTCAACACTTTCTTTTTCTTTCTCTTTTTTCTCAATTCTTCTCTCCTCTAATACTCTCCCACTTCTGATAACCATCTCACATGCTTCTCTCACATCACTTCTCTCCACACAATTAACATATAACACACTTCTATTCACAACTCTCTGAAAAATCTCTTCAGACTCTGCACTCCTCTGTACTGGCATAAATTGGGGCTGCTTTGGGATTCTTGAAGCTTCTATAATTTCCTGTGGTAAAATAGATAATTTTTGCGTAATTATCTCCAATTGCTGAGTAATTACCTTGTTATGCTCCATCATTAAACTATGATGTTGTATCAATGAAGCTTCCTGAACAATATCAACACTTTCGCTATGTGTTTCCTCATTATCTGCCATACTCTCGATCAAATCATAGGCCTCATCCTCAGTCTTTCTTCTTATGTCGCCTTCGGCTGCAACATTCAACATCATCTTTGACTGCATATTTAAGCCTCCTAGGTAAGCAAGAACTAACGTTATCTTGTCAAACCCATGAACTGTCGTCTTCCTCAATAGGCCTTTAAACCTATCCCATGCTTTCCCGAGAGTTTCTTCCATGCCCTGTTTAAATGATGAGATCTCCAACCTTCCCGGGGTGACTTTGGACTGTGGAAAATATTTGTTGACAAATTTGGTTTCCACAGTTTCCCACGTAGTGAATGTTCCTTCTGGAAAGGAATTTAACAATGTCTTAGCATTCCTCCCAGTGAAAGTGGAAACAAGATAAGCTTTACTCGTTCATATGATACTCCAGTCATCTTCACAGTATTGCAAATTTCACTAAATGTTGTCAAATGATCATATATATTCTCATTAGACAAACCGTGAAATTGGTTGCTTTGCACCAGGTGGATTAACGTTGGATTCATCACCATGTTGGTCGTATGATTTGCTGGCATGGCTATGCTATTAAAATGGAAAGGGCCAACAACATTAGATTGATCCGCTAGAGTGCGTCTTGGAGGAGGTTGCTCGGCTGCCATCTCCTCTGATCTTTGTTCTGGTGAAGGTAATAATAGTCTGTGAGGAGAAGGAAACAAATCCCTAGATGGGCGTCTGACTCTCCTTCCCTTTGTATCACTTAAGCCTTCAAGAAGAGGTTGCGTGTTTTTCTTGCTCCTTGTATATCTAGTGTCTTGCATGCACAAGAAACACAAACCCTAGTAGCACTTTTATATAAAAATAAAAACAAAAACAAAATGAATTTACACTACTAGATAAGTTAAACCACGAGTCCCCGGCAACGATGCCAAAAACTTGTTAATCCCCTAGGAAGTGTACCAGATCGTATCAAGTAATAATAGATGGTAAGACCAAATATCGTTCTCCCAAAGGACTTTTAGGCCTTAACTTTCATGTAAAGAGATCGCATAAGACTTGAGAAAAGAATTAAATTTAGGTTTTTTAATGCAAGACGAAAATAAACATGCAAAATGCAGTGAATCAATTGGCTAGAAGAAACTATGGATGAATGGAGTTGTTGGGGTTTACAATTTCATCTTATCCACCCTCTTATATTTACTCTTCTTATTTAATTCGCTTTATTATCATATTGTCATGCAAACTTTCTTAGTCTACCCTAAACCCAATCTCTTGGCGAAAAGAGCTATTACTAATTACTGGCTTACTATCTCTAGTCTCCCCTAGTAATTAGCAATGCATTATAAACAGAAGCAAAATACAATTGATTGTCCTACCCCTATCTCTAGGCGATATTAGCTTAATCAAGGAATTTCCTACCAGTTCATGACATTACCGTACGTCTCCGTATCGATAAAGACAAACAACATTTACCGAATGAGATAAACGATAAAAGCATTAAGCATAGATAAGAAACCCAACAATTGATAATATAAGCATATTCAAGCATATAAATAAAATAAGAATTTCAATATAAGAGAGTTTCAAAAGATTACATTGTTCCCCAACAACAAAGGGTTTAGTTCACCATAGACATGGTGAAATAGATGGAATTAAATGAAAGAATGGAAGAATAAACCCTAAATTTGGTAGATTGGAGCCTAAGCATCCAGGGAACCGCCTCTAAGGAGAGTAGAACAGTTATGGACGTCTCTGCTTGCCAAAAGAATACTTTGAGAATCGCTGATGAGTTGGTATTTTTTTGACTGTATTTAGTTTATTGCACTTAAATAAATTAGGGAATTGTGTTTAATTATCCATTATTTTCCCGTTTTTCCTAATTCTGCTTAATTTGATCGAAAATTCGTATTTTCGCTAATTTGAATTTTCTGAGGTGATTAATTGCATTTTTAGTAGCAGGGAAATTTTGAGACATCTTTTGGAGCATTAGGAGGTGGTGTGGTCATTAAAGAATCTTCATTTAGTCATTTCAATTTTAATTAAGTTGTAATTTAGTTTTCTAGAAACTTTATTTAGGATTTTGTGTATTGGGCCCTTTTTAGTGGCAATTTTGTAGAAGCCCAATGTGTGGGACACTTGGCAAAAACCTTTGGATTTCTTTAGTGGTGGACCCCACCATTTTAGAAGGATTCTCGACATTTGTAGCTAGATGGCCGAACATTGCATAGGAGAACACTCCACTTTTCATTTTACTTTGCATGTATGAACTCTCTCTTGGAGACCATGATGGGTGCTAGGGTTTTTGAGCTATGGAATGACCAAGATCACATTTTTCTGCTTCTTTTGCTTGCAACTTTACTTATTCTTGCTTAATGGAAGGGAGATCTATCGCTCCTCTTCTTGCATTTTCCATTTGAATGTTGAAAGCTTGAGCTTGGAGGTGGTTCTTTGCATTTTCATGGTGGTTTCTTTGGTTTGAATGAAGAGCTATTTCCATTTTACTTCTCCTTTGCTGTAATACTCACGGTTTTCCATTTAGTTTTCTTGGTTGAATCATGAAAATGAGGTTCTTGATGGGTTTTGGAGTGAAAGAAGCTTGAGTTGGTGTATGATGTTTGAGGGTTGGACCCTTTCTTCTTGTGTTTTGTTTTATTGATTGGACGCATTTTATGAGCTGAATTTTGTGTTGTTTCCTCATGGCTGGACGGTGTTGGACCTTGAGCTAGGAGTTTGATTTTCGATTTTACCAAAAGCTTGAAGAAATGGGAAGGTTTGGTTGGGTCAAATGAGTAGAAGTTTGTGTTTATTTTTCTTGTGTTAATGTGCAAGTTGAACTTTGGTTTCTTGGGGTATAGTTTCGGTAGAATGAAGGAAGAAAACATGAATGATGTTTGTGTTGGGTGAGAAAACCGAAAATGAGGTTGGAAGGAAGAGAGAAGGTGCATTTAATTTTTTTACCACTTTTGGGCAAACACATGAGATGCTTATTTTCACTCAAAGAATGTTTCCATTTTGAGCTTTGTCTTTAGCTTGTATTTTGCTGAGAATTGCACATGAGAAGGGAGGTTTTTGGTGTTTATTTTGATTTGACTTTGCTTACATGGCACATTGGTTAAAGCACTCAAGGTATCTTTCAATTGCACTTTGGTTTTTGGAGCTCATTTTACACAAAGGTTTAAGGTGGTTCGGCAATTTTGGTTCTTGGAGTGTGGAGTCCGAATTTTGCTGCATGGGAAGAGAGAAGAAATGTTTTCATTGGGATTGTTGAAGACACAGTTTAATTTCCTTGGAGAATGGTGCACATGGGACAAGAAGTCAACACATTTTGTGGCTTATTGAAGGTGGAATTTGAAGTTTGACTTTGGTGCTTGGGAACTCACGGCCAAGAGGTCTTCTTAGGCCATTTGCATTTTTAAAATTCATTTGGTGCATGTCTTGGGTCACGTGAATGTGTAGGGAAAAAGCATGTTTGATTATTCCTTTGTTTTGAATTAATTTACATAGTAAGATTAGTTGCTTTTTAGTTTCTTTAATTTAGTTTGCATTTAAATTAATTTCACTGTGTTAGATAGTTGATTGCAACAGTGTTGGTGTTTAGAATTTTAATTTGTTTTAATGTTGTCTAATGTGTTTGGTCGTGTTAATTTAATTGCCATGGTAGCTTAAATTAATTCAGTTGGTCATTAGCTATATTATGATGTTTCCTTGAGATTTATGTACTGTAATTGTGGTAGCTACTCTGACCTTGGTTAATGTAAAATCTGTATTTGCACTTGCAATTGGGTATACGCTTAGTTGCCCAGTTGGTGTTACATCTTCGCTTAGTTGATGTAACTGCATGGTGTAAATTAGATTTGACATTAACACTGCGTCCGCTTAGTTCGCTTTTATGATAACATGATTAGCCTTCGCTTAGTTGGTTAACTGTGTTGGATTAGAGGTTTGAGTCGCTGCTTTATTTTGTTGATCTGTGATTGAAAGCATTGTAATTAAGTTAATGACCAACCGTTTTCATTATGTATTTGATTCCATTTTTAAATTTCTATTTTCGTGCCTACTTACATTTGTGTTTACGTTTTTGTTTGCATCTGTGTTTTAATTTAATTCATCTGCATTCACAAACCTTTCAACAAACCCCCCCACTTCGTGTCTGACTTAATTCTTGAACCGCAAAATTGGTCCTTGAGAGACGACCTAGGAGTCATTTCCTAGCTATACTGCATTTCTAAATTGCACATTAAATTTATGTGGGTTGCGACAGTCCATCAATCGCACTAGGGCTATTTATAGCGCATAAAAGTAACAGAATTTAAGCCCAAGCCCATCTGAAGGACGCTCAACGCCCAATTTGGCCGCTCAACGATTTGCCTCTAATCGAAAAATCGCTTTGTGGTCCAATACGCCGCTCAGCAGTGGCCCTCTAATCGCACAGGATGCTCAGCGGTTTCGCTCAAGCGAGAAGCAGTGACTTTACCCACGAAATTGGCGTGCATCGCTGGAATTGGCGTTGAGCGGTGCACTTGACTCTTCTTTTCATCCTTTTTCTCCTTCTTTCATGAGTCTAAGTCCTCCATTCTTTACTTCCATCTTCAATTCTCATCAAAACCCTGCAAAACAATGCAAAACAAGCATAATATCTCTAAAAACAACTTTTGACTCTCATGTGACTCAACTAAGTGTTTTACTTGAGTCTTAAGCTCATTCTAAGCCATAAAAGGGTGTGTTTTAATATCAAATTTAAGTATAAAAATAAAGGTTTTCCAACCGTTATCACCATGCCAAGAGATAATACAACTAACATGGTGATGAACCCTGCGTTGATTCATCTAGTATAGGGCAACCAATTTCATGATTTGTCAAATGAGAATCCTTATGATCATTTGACAACATTTAGTGAAATTTGCAATACAGTAAAGATGACTAAAGTATCTGATCATCGAATAAAGCTTAGCTTGTTTCCTTTTTCCCTAGGAGGCAATGCTAAGGCATGGTTAAACTCTTTTCCAGAAGGAACTTTCACTACATGGGAGATTGGGGAATCCAAATTCGTGAACAAATATTTTCCACAATCGAAAGTAATCCAAGGAAGGTTGGAGATCTCTTCATTTAAATAGGGCATGGAGGAAACTCTCGGACAAGCATGGGATAGGTTTAAAGGTCTATTGAGGAGGACGACAGTCTAAGGGTTTGACAAGACAACTCTAGTTCTTGCATACCTTGGAGGCTTAAATACATAGTCAAAGATTATGCTGGACACCTTAACTGGAGGTGACTTAAAGAAAAAGACTAAGGATGAAGCCTATGATCTTATCGAGAGTATGGCTGCAAATGAACAGGAGACATATAGTGAGAGGGACGCATCAGTGCAGAGGAAGGGAGTTTTGCATTTGCCTGCTGATGATGCTATGTTAGCTTAAAATCATCTTCTTACTCAAAAACTGGATAATTTAACGAAGATTTTGTCTCAGCATCCAAAGGATATTAGGAATGTCTCCCAAACTCAACAACTTTGTGATTTCTGTGGTGGTGACCATATTAATGGTCAATGTGTTGTGCGAGAAGAGATGCAACAAGAGGCAAATTATATAGGGAATCCGTTTCAGTATAGGCAGGAAATTTCAACCAAGGCAACTCTAGCCAAGGTTGGAAAAACCATCCAAGTATTGGACAAACTCAAAATAACCCATCTGGACAAGCAGGAGGCTTCTTTAACAACAAACAACAACAACCATCACCCTTGTGGCAACAAGTGAATAGTTTGACAGAGATTGTCAGAAGCCTTAATGATAGATTTGACAAATTTTTGAAGGTTTATGAGTCTCAACATGCAAGTGACCAAGCCAGTTTCAGATCTTTGGAGATGCAAATTGGTCAACTGTCAAAGAGGGTGGAAACTACAGAGAAAAACCAATTTAGGGCTAATACTGATGTTAACCCTAAAGAAGAGTGCAAAGTTGTTGTAACCAGGAGTAAAAGAAAAGCAGAAAAGAAAATTGTTGAAGTTGAGAGTAGTGAAGAGGAAGAAAGAAAAAAGATTGTTGAGCTAGAAAGTAGTGAGGGAGAAGAAGAAGATAGAAGAGATGGTCACAATGGGCAGTTTAGAGAGGTTTTTAATCAAGTGACTATGGTGCCTTCAATGATTCAGCAGATTCCTGTTTACTCCAAGAGAATAGAATATTATCTTGGAGAAGTGATGGACCTTGATGAAGAAGAACATGAAATTTCTATCCAACCTAAAAAGCGGACACATCCGAAAAAAATGAAGGATCCAGGGTGTTTGACTCTTCTGTGTGTTATTAATGATGTTGATATGGGAGGAGCTATGCTAGATTCTGGATCTAGTATTAATATGATACTTAAGCGTTTCTTGAAAAAAATTGGAGGGTTAGTATTAAAACCATCTAAGTTTACTGTGACGGTGGCTGATGGTTCTACGAAAAAGCCGCTTGGTATGGTGGAGGATGTGATTGTTCGTGTGGAGCAGCTAGAGTTCTTGGTTGACTTTATAGTCATGGATATGGTAACGGATGAAAGGATTCCAGTGATTCTGGGAATACCTTTCATGTCAACTTCAAAAATGATTATTAGTGTTTATGACGGGAGAATCATGCTAAGAGATCAAGAACATGTGTTGACGTACAATGGCTCTAAAGAGAATAACATGAGAATAAAGAAGAGAGCCAGACATAAAAAGTCCATAAGAGAGGCTGCATCTGGAGAGAGCACAGGTACTGATACTGATAGTTGTACCGTTTTGCAGGTACCTATAAGTGAAGATATTGATAAAGGATGAACAATCCATCTTGAATCAATAGAGGACTCACTCCGACCTGGCATAAAGGTGAAATACAAGAAGAAAGAGTGGGTAGTGAAAGAACTAAAAGAGAAAGGAGTGGTGGAGATTGAAGCGCCATACTCTAGACATACCAAGAAGGTGGATAGAAGAAAGCTGAGGATTTGGTGTACCAAAGACACCAATACGAAGGAGAAGACGTGATTTGCTGGAGGGCATAATATGTGTTGTAAAACATTAGTTTTCGTTTTATTTTATTTTTGGACATGTAATTCTTTGATTTTTAAACAATTTTTGGGTAGCATCTACTCAGGGATGCTAAATTTTATGTATCTACTGAAGGATATAGGTAAGTACACCTACTGATAGGTGTTTGGAGGCACTTACTGATGAGTGCTAGAAGGTTTGGGTCAGGCTCGTGACGTTAAACAAGCGCTACCTAGGAGGCAACCCAGTTGATTATTTCCTGTTTTTAACTTTGTTCTAAGTGCATTATATGTTTGAATGTTTCATTTGAGAGGGGAAAGGCATGTAATTGAAAAATTGAAGGTCAAAATCAAGTGTTACAGGGTTGGATTACACAAAAGCAAGCAAAAAAGAGGAAGGGATTTTTAACGTGCATCGCTGAGCGGTCCATTTGACCGCTAAACGGTTGCGGCGCAGACCACCCTTGGGTTTTTAAAAGCTCAGCGTTTTTGGGGGTTCTGCATAAAATTTTCAGCGCAGTCCATTTGAACCCTAGCACCCAATTTTTTTCACTTTCAAAGGTTTTCCAAAGAGATTTCTCACTTTTCCTATCACCCACTCACAAAAATCTCATTTTTCTACCATTCTCTTGTCAAAAGTTTGGGGTTTTTGTTGAGGGCTGTGCATTAGATAGGCATTCATCATCAATTAGGAAGAAGTCTTGCAAGCATCTAAGATCTCCATTCAAGTAAGTTATGCAAATTCATTCCTAGGGTTTCTAATTGAAATTTGTTGAAGAACATGTGTAGGAACATGATAAATTAGGGCTTTTTATTTCTATGCATGATTTGATGAAATAGAAACTGTTTGAACCAATTGAATTACATGAATTTGGTTTGGAACTGTGAAATTTGTGTTAAAGTGGAGATTAGGACACTTTGAAGAGGGTTTTTGAAAAACCCCCGTCGCCACCGCTGAGCGTTCTGTTTGACCGCTGAGCGGTGCGCGTCATATTTTGAGTGTTGTTTTTGTTGATGCTGGGACGCTGAGGGGCCCTGTTTTTCCCTCAGTGCTGGACTGTGCTTAGTGTGGAATTTAGTTGATGATTTACTAACCTCTAATAATGAATTTATGTGGGTTTATTGAACTTATTTGATACAGGAATGTCATCCTCAAGGAGAGTAAAGACTATGGGAAACAAGAGAAAGGAGCCAGAGAGGCCAAGAAGGTTTTATTCCCATAGGTTCCTTTCCAGGAAGCATGAGGAGCACTATGTGACTGTGCAGGAGAGAAGATTGTTGATGGAGATGAAGGCCATTTACATCCCAGACTTGGCTCTTGAGTTTGGATTGGAGATTGAGAGGCGAGGCTAGGAGAGGCTAGCTACTTATCCTGCACCAGCTAGCATTGAGCTGGTAAAGGAATATTATACAAACGCCTTGACCAGAGGAGGAGTTGATGCAGGGAGATTTAGGAGCTATGTGAGGGGACAAATCATCAGGTATGACCCTGACACCATAAACATCTTCTTAGGCACTGAGTGGCCAGGAGAGCAGTGCCAGTATGCGGCCTACACAAGGGAGTACATGGATTTTGAGGACATTGAGAGGGTGATGAGTGTCCCTGGGGGACATTTTCAGAGGAACCCTAACAGAGTGCCCGTCAACATCAAGAGGGCATACTTGACTCCCCTGGCGAAGTATTGGATGACATTCACTCATGCCAACATATAGTGGTGCTCACAATTGTCCGACATTACGATGCATAGGATCATCTTCATCTACTGCATGCTGAGGCAGATGGATGTTAACGTTGGTGAGGTCATCGCCAACGAGATTTAGAGCTGCGCTACCATTGTGAGTAGCAGGACACCGTTGGGACATTCGTCCCTGATTACATACTTGTGCCAGCAGGCTGGGGTGGATACTGCTGTTCCACCTTATGAGAGGCCTAGGAGGGCTATAAATGCCTCCTACTATTGTCAATTCTGTGGAGGCGACGAGCCAACAGGAGTAGTTCCTAGGAGACATCCTAGGAGAGCAACAGCTCAGCAGGAGGATGCACCTGCAAATGCTCCTGCACAGCACGCTGAGCCATTCTAGATGAGGGACATGTATATGTCCATGATGGAGGCTAAGATGGAGTCTCTCCGTAGGGGGCAGATTGCTACTGTCGAGATGATAATGGGGTTGTATGACACACCACTAGTGCACAGGTGGACTATGGATGAGTTTCATAGTGCTATGGCTTGGCCTCAGGAACAGGCACATGGTAGCGGGTTTGGAGCAGCTGGAGCACCAGGCATGGACGAGGATAATGAGGAGGATGACTTTGAGGATGCAGAAGCTGGAGACCAGGAGGACTCAGATGATGACATGAGTTGAGAGAGCATCTACTAATGGATGCCAATGCTTAGAATAGGGGTTTTATCTTTCACTTTTGTACTTATGAATTTTTACAATAGGTTGAATTTTATTGTAGGTCTCTCTGCTTGGCTTGAACACTATTTCTGACTATGGTTTGACTTGATGTTATTGAATGATGAGTTTTCTCAAATGATTATTGGATGTGGATGACGATTGAGTTTGTGTACATGCTGATATACAGGTGAATGGTTCACTAGCTTTGTGAACAGATGTGTGATGATTTATGATTGTGATTATGATGCCAAGCAGGGTGTATGAATGATGTTTGAGAAAAGCACAGTTGTGTGAGGTTTTGAACTCCAGAGTATTCATTGATATATGTGCTATTCATATGGAAGCATGAATGATATTGCCTGAATCTTTATGATTGATTGAATTGCATGTTTATGTCATATGATCAAGGCCAATTTTGGAAGCCATTCTTAGCCAAATATTAACCCAAAGAAAAGAGAACCATGTGTTCTATCCTTTTTGAACCCTAGCCTTGAAACAGGATGAAAACCCTTGCTTTGAAAATTTTTACCTTGAGTTGGGTTGAGAATAATTGTATGATATTGCCAAAGTTTAAGTTTGGGGTTGTGGGGAAAATTGAAAGGCAAAAGAAAGGCATTGAGCTCAAGTGTTGAATGAAAGAAAAGCATGAGAAAAGAAAAGAGAAGAAAGAAAAAGTATGAAAGATGAGCTCAATGTAAAGAGAAAAAGGAAAGAAGTTGGGAATGAGTAAGATTGGTTAAAAAGAGAGTTTGTTCTTGCACTTTGGAGGCTAAAATAATTCTCTTCACTCAAGGATCTTGTGTTCCAGAAAAACCAATTTTTCTTGTTAACCCAGCCTCATTATAAGCCTTGGAAAAGTCCTTGTGATGACATTTATATGTGAGAATGTTGATTGTATTAGATGAAGAGCAATTTGGTTTCATGAGATATGTGAATAGCAGAGGGATGGAGAGACCTCTTAAACATTTGAGTGATTGAGTGAAACACTTGCTTGGAGAGGATTAATAAATTGTATGATTACATCTTGCTTAGTGGATTGATCATTCATGAGTAGAACATCTGTTGGAAAATATGTGATCATGTGAACTGAATTGAATTGAAAGCATGTATGCATCTTGATAAGATTCCACTGAAAATATGAATTGAGTAAACTCTTGTTGTGAGAAAATGAATTTTGGAAATGTTGAACTATTTTGATGAAACAGTGGAAAGCCAAGTTCTGTTTTATTTGCTTGAGGACAAGCAAAGTTTTAAGTTTGGGGTTGTGATAACGGTTTGAAAACCGTTATTTTTATACTTAAATTTGATATCAAAACACACCCTTTATTTCTTAGAATGAGCTTAGAATCAAGTAAAACATTTAGTTGAGTCATATGAGAGTCAAAAGTTGTTTTTAGAGATATTACGCTTGCTTTGCATTGTTTTGCAGGGTTTTGATGAGAATTGAATATGGAAATAAAAGAGGGAGGACTTAGACTCAAGAATGAAGGAGAAAAAGAAGAAAAGAAGAGTCAAAGTCACCGCTCAGCGCTATTTTCCAACGCTGAGCGCCAGACTCAAGGGAAAAACCACTACTTCTCGCTTAAGCGGTGCCGCTGAGCGTCCAGGCGACTTCGAGGCAAACCGCTGAGCGGTGAAATGGACCGCTGAGCGGTCCTGCGATTAGAGGGAAACCGCTGAGTGGTCAAATGTGGCGCTGAGCGGTGGAACGCTGGGCTTGGGCTTAAATTCTGTTACTTTTATGCGTTATAAATAACCTTAGTTCGACCTTCAGAGTAATTCTTTTGGCAGGCAGAGATGTCCAGAGCACTTCTACACTCCTTGGAGGCGGTTTCTTGGATGCTTAGGCTCCAATTTATAAAATCTAGGGTTTACTCTTCCATTCTTTCATTTAATTCCATCTAGTTTCACCATGTCCATGGTGAACTAAACCCTTTGTTGTTGGGGAACAATGTAATCTTTTGAAACTCTCTTATATCGAAATTCTTGTTTTATTCATATGCTTATATTATCAATTGTTGGGTTTCTTATCTATGCTCAATGCTTTTATCGTTTAACTCATTCGGTAAGAAGATATTTGCATTTGTCGATACGGAGACGTACGGGGAAGTCATGAACTGATAGGGAATTCCTTGATTAAGCAATACTTCCTTGAGATAGGGGTAAGACGATCAATTGTATTTGCTTCTGTGATATATGCATTGCTAATTAGTTAGGGAGACTAGAGATAGTAAACAAGTAGTTAGTGATAGGCTCTTTTCGCCGAGAGATCGGGTTTAGGGTAGGTAAAGAAAGTTTGCATGATAATTAGATAATAAAGCAAATTAAATAAGAAAAGTAGATATAAGAGGGCGGATAAGATGAAATTGTAAACCCCAACAACTCCATTCATTCATATCTTTTCTTTGCCAATTGAATCACTTGCATTTTCATGTTTATTTCCGTTTTGCATACAACCACAAAAATATTCCTTTTTCAAGTCTTATAAGATCAATTTACATGAAAGATAAGGCCTAAGAGTCCTTTGGAAGAACGATATTTGGTCTTACCACTTATTATTACTTGATACGATCTGGTACACTTGCCAGGGGTTTAACAGTAAATAACAAAAAACTTTAAGATATTTTTCTCCCCCTTTTTGATCAGAATTAAAAAGTTGTGTTTTAATGTTCTCCCCCTAAGATAATACTCCCCCTTAATAAATGCATGTATGCATATGAGCTGAAATATATTTCAAATCAAGATAAATTTAAACATACACACTAGGAGATTTGAAGCATATAATTTTGGGATAAGGAACTTTAAAAATCATGATTAAACATACATTGAATCATATCAGATGGGATTTTTTAAAGCATAAAAAAATATGGTTGATTTTTCAAAATGCACAAAATGGATCAAAATGCAATCCTAAGAGATTTCTAAAATTCCTAGATCTCTTCTAAAGTTTGCCCCTTTAGATATGACTCCAATTTCGTTGTGCAATGATAATCCTCTAGGTTGCTGCCAAATTTTTTTAAGATCTTCATCTTGAGGATTGTCATCACTCTTATCTTCATTTGTTGTCTTTGTCAAATTTTCAAAATTACCCGCATCAGATTCATCTGATTGAAGAGGTTTTGCCTCAAAGTCCACAATTTTATCAAAGACAACTTCCTTGGAATAAAATTTTCTTTAATTTTGTTTTTCCAAAAAAAATTTAAAAAATTTTAAAAGTTAAACATTGTCGTTTGGGTTATATTAAAAATTGAAATCATTTTACAACCCAAACATATATACCATTTGGAACACCAAAATGCTTAATTTTACATTTATTTGAAGTATGACCCTTTTTCATACAATAAAAGCATGATATAACGTTTTTGTTCCTATAAGTTGTTCCTTTTTCTACCCATGTTCTACGGGTTCTATTATTATGTTTATTTTTAATTTTAGGAACATATTTATTTTTAACAACCTTTTTACTTTTTCCATTATTATTGCTACACTCACGTAAGGTTGTTTGTTTTCGTAGTTTCTTAAAATTTTCACAAGATGCACATTCATCACTACTAGTAAATTTACCCTTTTCAAAAAATAAAACTTTATTTTTCAAATCTTTATTTTCTTCAAAAATATTTTCAAAATTTAATTTTAAATTTTTATTTTCTTCAAGAATATTTTCAAATTTTTATTTTAAATTTTATTTTCTTCGGAAATATTTTCAAAATTTAATTTTAAATTTTTGAAATCATTTTTCAATTTCTTATGAGCTTTATCTAATTTTTCAGATTCTATTATTAAAGCAGCATAAGTTTCATGCAATTCACTTTCACTAAATTGACTATAATTATCAGAATCGCTAGATGTACTTACTTGGCTTCCAGCGTCGTCGTCTGCCACTAAACAGATGTTTGCCTCTTCATCAGATTCGCTCAAATAAGAAATTGTTTCATTGTCATCATCCCATGCAATATAGGCTTTCTTTTTCTTGAACAATTTCTTTTCCTTTATTTCTTCATTCTTCTTTTGATTTGGGCAGTCAGCTTTTAAGTGTCCCCTTTCTCTACAACCATAGCATTTATAGTTTGAGGAAGATCCTTGATTTTCTTTCTTTTCGTATTTGAATCTTCCTTTGTCTTTTGATTTCATGAACCTGTTGAGCCTTTTTATCATGAGTCTCAGATTTTCTTCATCTTTTGAGTCTTCATCTTATATTTTGTTCTTGCTCCTTTCTACCTCAGATTTTAAGGCTAAACTCTTTTTCTTAGTTTTGGCTTTTGCTTCTTCTTCATCTAGTCTTCCAAGGTCAAGTTCATGCTCTCTCAACTTTCCGAATAATGCCGCCATAGTCATTGTGTTGAGATTTTGTGACTTAGAAAGTGTAGTCACTTTCGGTTGCCACGACCTGTCTAAAGATTTCAAAAATTTTATATTGAGTTCATCATTTTCGAAAGACCTACCTAGTCCAATTAGATTATTAATGATATTGGTGAAGCGTTTCTGAACGTTTGATATTGTTTCTCCTTGCTTCATCCTGAAGATTTCGTATTCCTGGATCAAGGTATTCTTTCTTGCTCTCTTTACATAATCTATACCTTCGTGGGTTACTCTCAACACTTCCCACATCTCTTGAGCGGTCTTACAAACAGAGATCCTGTAAAACTCGTCAACGGTTAAAGCAGATGAAATAATGTTTCGAGCTTTCACATCATTTTGAAACCTTTTCTTTTCTTCACCAGTCCATTGAATACGGGGCTTTGGTTCCTGCAAATTGCCAGTAGGAATAGACGAACCAAATGCAATAACATCCCAAAGCTCACAATCAATAGACTCAATAAATATTTGCATTCTAACCTTCCAAAATGCATAATTTTCACTTGTGAATAGAGGTGGTCTATTGATAGAAACACCCTCTGCAAAAGTTTGATATGATCCTTCCATTTGAATAACTATTAAATCAAGCTCTGATGCCAATTGTCAGAGCGGCTGCAGCGAAATGGTTAGAGTGGAATAACAAACCAAGAGGGGTTTTAATATAAACGTGTGCCTTTTAATTTCTTCTCAATTTATCTTACTATGCAAATAATAAATATAAATAAAAGAGTAAGGTTGAGAGAAATTTACACAGATGAATTTTATACTGGTTCGGATCTTACCAATCCTATGTCCAGTCGCTTATCTCAAATCAAGATAAACAATTCACTAAGCACAAAACAATTACAAACTACATTCACAAAGAAAGAATTTGTAAAAGTTTAGAAACTACCTCTCTTGATACCACAAGAGATGAACCTGAACCTCATTCGAATACTTCACGAAGGATAATCCTCTTCCACACACCTCCTCAGACGCACTAAGGATGAACCAGCTATTCCTCCATCACCGTAGCAACAATTCACCAACTCCACAGACAAGAGTTTCCTTAGCTGAGCAAGAACACACAATTCTCAAAGAGTTTTGAGTATTTGAGCATAAGGGAAGAGTTGTTGTTGATGGATAAGGATAGTCTATTTACAGACTCATCCAACAACTCTTCCATTCTTTGTAACTGGCCATTTAACGCTTTTAATCGATTAATATAAGTGTTAATCGATTAAAACGAGTACAACGGCTAGTTTTTAACGGCTAGAAAACCCCATCGGCTAGTATTAATCGATTATTCTCAGGATTAATCTATTGGCTAATCGATTAAAACTTGCTTTAATCGATTATTTTAGAACTCATTGGGATTTCAGCCTCTACAGCAATTTTAATCAATTATAAATGGGTTTAATCGATTAAAACTGAGAGTTTTTGATTCTGAACAGCAATTTACATACTTTGGAGGAACATGAATCAAAACCCAACACAAATCTAAGTTCTAAACTCTCAACTATAATTATTACAAAAGCTTTGAATTATAAAATAAGTCTTCAAATGATCTTCTTGAATCTCTTGACTTGTATTGGGCATCATCAAAACTTCATCTTCATTATTTTGCTAACATGGACAAAAACTAAATGGGTTGATGCAGAACATGAACCAATATGCATAACAATATAGGCAAAATGCATCATATGGAGGGCAGAACCAGCCTCAATTACAGCCTAAAATAGACCCAACTCTGGAGGCAACCATTCAAGATTTGAAGATGCAAATTGGGCAGCTGGCTCATGCAGTGAACGAATTGGTGAACATGAAATCAGGAGGCATAAATGCACAACCCTTGGTCAACCCAAAAGGAGAATCAAGCAACTCATAGGGGACCCAATGAGAATAAGCTTTTCTTTTTCTTAGTTCTTACATTTTTTGTTAATGAACATTCTGTATGAGAACAATTCCTGGGTCTTGTTTCAGACATTTTTTGCTCAATTCTAGTTCTATTTTCATTCTGATTTTTGTGCTATTTCATTTTGATTCCTATACTGTAAATAACTGTATATACTTGTACTGTTTAGGAACCTTTCTCATTCACACATTGAGGACAATGTGTTTCTTAAGTTTAGGGGTGAGAAGGTATATATTTAAATACTTGTTTTTACTCTAATATACCTCTGTTATATGTGCTTTTGTAGTAAAAATAGGCGTTAAATTTTTTTCCCTAAGGTAATTCTTGCCTAGTTTTAGGTTTGATTAAGCTGTTAACACTTAACTTATAGGTAGTATAAATAGCTATTTTGTTTCAGTATAGAAAGTATTAGTTCTAGTTTGTTTTTAATACTTTTATAACATGTTTTAGAAGTAGATTTTTAGAATGCTCTATTCATGTTCCCATTTTAGCTTCTGTAAAGTTCTGTTGCACGTATTAATAGAAACTATATTAGCTTGCTTATTCTGCTACAGCCTTAGTTTTCTCATTTGCATTAGGTTTTCTTCCATTATAAATTCTGTTTAGGAAATTTATAGATTTTTTACTTTTCAATTTGTTTTACATAGTTTCTAGGATTGTTTAGGATAAATTCTTTTAACAGTTTCTGTAAATAGAACTAAGTGAATGTTTCTCTCTTTTGATTTTTTTTTGTTTCTCTATTTTAGCTTTCTATACTAGATGCATGTTCTGTTTTAGCTTTTAACTAGATTATCTTAGCTGCTTATAATTTCTAGCCTCTTTTAAGCTTTTAAATAGAAATTTCTTTAGGTTCTTTCCTAATCTAGGTTTTGTTTCAGTTTCCAAATAGGTTCTATTTTGGTTTTTAGAAATAGCTTCTTAGGTTTTCTTTTCCATTCATTGTTACTGGTAGGATTTTCTTAGGCTCCCTTACTTGTTAATATGAGTCTGTTATGGTTTAGGATAGGGTCTTTATTACATAGGATAGTTTTAGCTTGTACAGGTTGTGTTTAGATCAGGTCATTCTTTTGCTCCCTCCACCTCCCTGTTTTCTCCCTCCACCTCCCCGCTTCCTCTTTTATCCTTCACTCTATTTTTCTATTCCTATTTTATCCTTTCAATAAAATTTTATTTTTAGGGTTAAAATTTTATAATTTTTACCCACTCCCCCCCCCCACACAACCTATTCATTCTCTTTTATGTTTATGTTTTCATTCTTACTCTTTCGTGGTGGAATTCTTTCTCTTATCTTTGGCGTGAGAGTGTGGTGAGTGAGAGATTGGTGGAAGGAATTGTTGTAGGGGTTACAAAGTTCAATCATCTCTCGTTGCTTGAAGGTAGTGGTGCACTTTGTGAAAGCTTTAATAAAAAAGTGTGTGAATAAAAATGCCAGGTACGTAACCCTAAATTCGTGAAACCTCCCTTAAACGGATACGAGCATCTGTCGACGGATGTCGACATCCGTTTAAGGGAGGTTTGGACGTTATTTAATATTTTTTAATATTTTGTTTTTATTAGTTTAATTTTTTAAGATTTGCTTTTATTAGTTTACTCTTTTATATTAATTATATTAATTTTGAGATATTTTAATAGAGGAATTTATATGTTTTGATTTATTATTTTTGAATATATTTTTGATGTATTTTAGTAATGTATATTTGAAGATCTATATTCATATTTATTTATTTTGCACATTATATATAATTAATTTTTAAATTTAATGTTTTTTATAATATATATTTTATTTGTATCTTTAATCGTTTAACACTTTTATAATTATATAAAAATTACTTATTACTTTAATTATATGAAATGTATAATTTTATGATATTTAATATTTTTATATTTGTTTGATTAATTATTAATTATGTTAATAAGACTGATTATAATTTTATAGGTGATTATTGTTTAAAATGGATGAATATCTTCATATGGATTCTTAAGTTGGTTCTAGTTTGATATATGATTTCTCTTCATTCATTAACGAAGACGTATAGGCAGATTAGACAAATAAATTTACCACAAATGAAAGATTTCATTCACGAGAGCACTTAAGTGATTGGGTAAGAGGGATGGCTTATGATTTAGGATTTGTTGTGGTAATAATAAGATCTGATAAAGCTACTAGTGTACAGGGAAGAAAAACGTTCGTCAAACTTGGATGTGAAAGAGGAAGGAAATATCGGAAATACAAAGCCGATGCGGTCCGCAGTGTATACGACACTCGTAAATGTGAGTGTCCATTTAGATTAAAGGGTAAACCATGTTCAGATGGGTGTTGAATGTGATGTGTGGACATCACAACCATGAGTTGCTTGAAACTTTAGTTGGGCACCCTTATGCTGGCAGGTTAAATATGAGTGAGAAAACATTTTTAGTTGATATGACAAAGAGTAAAGTTACACCTGGAAATATTTTATTAACCCTAAAAAAAAATAATGATCGAAATGTCACAACCATTAAACAAATCTACAACGCAAGGCAAGCGTATAAACGATCAATTAGAGGGTCCAAAAATGAACTACAACAACTTATGATGTTGGAGCGGGATAAGTACATTCATTGGAGTAGGTGATAACGGTCTAAAAACCGTTATTTTCATGCTTAAATTTGATATTAAAACACACCCTTTATGGCTTAGAATGAGCTTAAAGTCAAGTAAAACACTTAGTTGAGTCATGCGAGAGTCAAAAGTTGGTTTTCTTTGTTTTATGCTTTGTTTCCCTTGATTTTGTAGGTTTTTGGAATGAATTGGAAGAAAGGTTGAAGTGTTAAATGGTTGGAGTGCTAAAATGTCAACCAGAATCCAGAAAAGTCAACCAGTCAACCAGAAACGTCAACCCGTCAACCAGAAAAGTCAACCAGTAAACCAGAAAAGTTGACCAGAGCGCTGAGCGGTTGACCAGGGCGCTGAGCGGCAGTTTTGGGCGTTGAGCGGTACTGCGGATTGAGGCAAACCGCTGAGCGGTTAAATTGGGGCCTGGGCTGTTGTCAGTTTTTATATTTTCGATTCTAAGATCTTTCTGTTATCTTTTTGGCTTATATATAGCCCAGTGCGAATCCAAATGTATTCTTTTGGCAGAGAGAAACGTCCAGAGCTGCTCTACACACCTTGGAGGAGATTTCTTGGATGCTTAGGCTCCACTTTATCAATTCTACGGTTTGCTTTTCCATTCTTCCATTTAATTCATCTAGTTTCACCATGATTATGGTGAACTAAACCTTAGTTGTTGGGGAACAATGTAATCTTTTGAAACTCTCATATATTGAAATTCTTGTTTACTTTATATGCTTGCATATGCTTGATTTATCAATTGTTGGGTTCTTTACCTTTGCTTAATGCTTCTACCGTTTAACTCATTCGGTAGATGTTGTTTGTCTTTATTGATACGGGGACGTACAATAATGTCATGAACTGGGGAGAATTCCTTGATTATGTTAATACCGCCTAGGGATAGGGGTAGCACAATCAATTGTATTTTGCTTTCGCTCATTATGCATTATTAGTTACTAGGGGAGGCTAGGGATAACAAGCTGGTAATTCGTAATAGGCTCTTTTCACCAAGGGATTGGGTTAGGGGTAGACCAAGAAAGTTTGCATGGCAATATGATAAATAAGCAAAGTGAATAAGGAGAGTAGATATATGAGGGTGGATAAGATGAAATTGGAAACCCCAACAACTCCACTCATCCATATTTTCTTGAAGTCAATTGAATCACTGCATTTGCATGTTTACTTTTGTTTTGCATTTTAATCATTCAAATTAATTTCTTTTCTCAAGTCTTAAACGATTAGTTTACACGAAAGATGAGGCCTTAAGAGTCCTTTGGGAAGAACAATATTGGGTTTACCAATTATTATTACTTGATACGATCTGGTACACTTGCTAGGGGTTTAACAAGTTTTTGGCGTCGTTGCCGGGGACTCTTGGTTTAACTTTTTCGAGTAGTGTAAATTGATTAAATTTGACTTGATTTTATGTTTGTTTTTATTTTTATTCTAATAAATGTTTTCTAGGGTTTTGTGCCTAAAGTTTGCAGGATGCAGTACGGACAAGAATTTGATTATATGGGCACTCAATTCTACCAAAATAATTTCAATCACTGGTGGGAACCTCACTCATACATGGATCAAAGCCAATCTGGGCAAGCTTATGAGCAACAAATTACTCCACTTAAGAAAAATACAAATTCTGATGAACTTCTTCAGAGGATCATGAATTTGGAAGTATACCATGTCAGAAGCATAGAGGAGAGTGTAAAGAATGACGAATTTTTTCCACAGGGCATGTATACAAGATTTTCTTCTCATAGAAGAATGGAAGAGATGCAACAATATCAGTGGTAGCAACAAATCTCTTTACCAATAGAAATGTGGGAGTATGATCAACAACTATGTCATCAGATAGCTAATGTGACAGAACAAGTCAAAGGCCTTAATGAAAAGTTCGACAAATTTTTGGAGAAGTACGATTCTAAGAGCTATGAAGTTACCTTCAGGAATTTGGAGACACAAATTGATGAGGTTGTTGATGAGGACAAGATAGAGAGAGGTGATAAAGATAGAAGAGATAGAAACAGAAAAGGTTGTTGTTGAGGAGAAGATAAATGGAGAAAAGATAGAAGAAGAGGTTGTAAAATTGAAAGAGAGGGAGTATGAAAAACCCTTGCCCTATCCAAAGACATATTCTAGGAGGGAAAAAGAAAAGCAGTTGGAGCGATGTATTGAAATTTTTAAGAAGTTGGAAATAACCATACCATTTTCTGAAGCACTTCAGCAAATGCCCTCATATGTGAAATTTTTGAAAGAACTTCTCATGAAGAAAAGGAAGTATATTAAGAAGGAAACTATTGAGGTGCAACGAAATTGCAGTGCAGTCATACAGAGAACATTACCTCCTAAATTACAAGATCTAGGGAGCTTTACCATTCAAGTGGTTGAAAGAAAAAAGAAAAATAGAAAATGTGGAAAAATAAAGAAGAAAATAAAAAGAGAAAAAAAGAGAAAGTTAGAGGAGGAGAAGAGTGAGAAAAAGAGGAAGAGAGGAAAGAAGAAAAGATCATATGAAAAACCTCTTCCTCATCCAAAGAAGTATCATAGGAAGAAAATGAACTTCAAGTGCTTTATGGAGATCTTCAAGAAATTGGAGATTAAAGTTCCTATGATGGAGACATGGAAACAGGTGCTTGATGTTATCAACTTTTTGAAGAAATTCAGCAGGAAGAAGAAGAAGAAAAGAATATCAAGCAAAGGGAGTATCAACACCTACTGATGGGTGTTTGAACTCTACCGGGTCAAGCTAATGACGTTAAAAGAGCGCTTACTGGGAGGCACCCCAGTGATTGTTGTACATTAATTTCATTTTACTTGGGTAGGATCTACTGAGGGATGCTAAATTTTATGTATCTACTGAAGGATACAGAAAGGTACACCTACTGATGGGTGTTGGAAGGATTTGCACTTACTGATAAGTGCTAAACAGGTTTGGGTCAGGCTCGTGACGTTAAACAAGCGCTACCTGGGAGGCAACCCAGTTGATTGATTTATTATTGTTGCATGTTTTAATACTGTTCTAGTTGCATTTAGGGCTTAATTGTTGCATAAGTGAGTAAAGTGAGTGGGAATTGTATTTAGGGTTCAATTGTTGCATTTTAGAAAATCCATTCTCTATCACTTTTGCATCATTCATAATCCAAGTTTGGGGTTTTTGAGAGAGCACTGCATTTTGGTTTCATCCATCATCAGTTATAAGAATTTTGCATGCTTAGGCTCCACTTTATCAATTCTAGGGTTTGCTTTTCCATTCTTCCATTTAATTCATCTAGTTTCACCATGATTATGGTGAACTACACCTTAGTTGTTGGGGAACAATGTAATCTTTTGAAACTCTCATATATTGAAATTCTTGTTTACTTTATATGCTTGCATATGCTTGATTTATCAATTGTTGGGTTCTTTACCTTTGCTTAATGCTTCTACCGTTTAACTCATTCGGTAGATGTTGTTTATCTTTATTGATACGGGGACGTACAGTAATGTCATGAACTGGGGAGAATTCCTTGATTATGTTAATACCGCCTAGGGATAGGGGTAGGAGGATCAATTGTATTTTGCTTCCGCTCATTATGCATTATTAGTTACTAGAGGAGGCTAGGGATAGCAAGCCGGTAATTAGTAATAGGCTCTTTTCACCAAGGGATTGGGTTAGGGGTAGACCAAGAAAGTTTGCATGGCAATATGATAAATAAGCAAAGTGAATAAGGACAGTAGATATATGAGGGTGGATAAGATGAAATTGTAAACCCCAACAACTCCACTCATCCATATTTTCTTGAAGTCAATTGAATCACTACATTTGCATGTTTACTTTTGTTTTGCATTTTAATCATTCAAATTAATTTCTTTTCTCAAGTCTTAAACGATTAGTTTACACGAAAGATGAGGCCTTAAGAGTCCTTTGGGAAGAACAATATTGGGTTTACCAATTATTATTACTTGATACGATCTGGTACACTTGCTAGGGGTTTAACAAGTTTTTGGCGTCGTTGCCGGGGACTCTTGGTTTAACTTTTTCGAGTAGTGTAAATTGATTAAATTTGACTTGATTTTATGTTTGTTTTTATTTTTATTCTAATAAATGTTTTCTAGGGTTTTGTGCCTAAAGTTTGCAGGATGCAGTACGGACAAGAATTTGATTATATGGGCACTCAATTCTACCAAAATAATTTCAATCACTGGTGGGAACCTCACTCATACATGGATCAAAGCCAATCTGGGCAAGCTTATGAGCAACAAATTACTCCACTTAAGAAAAATACAAATTCTGATGAACTTCTTCAGAGGATCATGAATTTGGAAGTATACCATGTCAGAAGCATAGAGGAGAGTGTAAAGAATGACGAATTTTTTCCACAGGGCATGTATACAAGATTTTCTTCTCATAGAAGAATGGAAGAGATGCAACAATATCAGTGGTAGCAACAAATCTCTTTACCAATAGAAATGTGGGAGTATGATCAACAACTATGTCATCAGATAGCTAATGTGACAGAACAAGTCAAAGGCCTTAATGAAAAGTTCGACAAATTTTTGGAGAAGTACGATTCTAAGAGCTATGAAGTTACCTTCAGGAATTTGGAGACACAAATTGATGAGGTTGTTGATGAGGACAAGATAGAGAGAGGTGATAAAGATAGAAGAGATAGAAACAGAAAAGGTTGTTGTTGAGGAGAAGATAAATGGAGAAAAGATAGAAGAAGAGGTTGTAAAATTGAAAGAGAGGGAGTATGAAAAACCCTTGCCCTATCCAAAGACATATTCTAGGAGGGAAAAAGAAAAGCAGTTGGAGCGATGTATTGAAATTTTTAAGAAGTTGGAAATAACCATACCATTTTCTGAAGCACTTCAGCAAATGCCCTCATATGTGAAATTTTTGAAAGAACTTCTCATGAAGAAAAGGAAGTATATTAAGAAGGAAACTATTGAGGTGCAACGAAATTGCAGTGCAGTCATACAGAGAACATTACCTCCTAAATTACAAGATCTAGGGAGCTTTACCATTCAAGTGGTTGAAAGAAAAAAGAAAAATAGAAAATGTGGAAAAATAAAGAAGAAAATAAAAAGAGAAAAAAAGAGAAAGTTAGAGGAGGAGAAGAGTGAGAAAAAGAGGAAGAGAGGAAAGAAGAAAAGATCATATGAAAAACCTCTTCCTCATCCAAAGAAGTATCATAGGAAGAAAATGAACTTCAAGTGCTTTATGGAGATCTTCAAGAAATTGGAGATTAAAGTTCCTATGATGGAGACATGGAAACAGGTGCTTGATGTTATCAACTTTTTGAAGAAATTCAGCAGGAAGAAGAAGAAGAAAAGAATATCAAGCGAAGGGAGTATCAACACCTACTGATGGGTGTTTGAACTCTACCGGGTCAAGCTAATGACGTTAAAAGAGCGCTTACTGGGAGGCACCCCAGTGATTGTTGTACATTAATTTCATTTTACTTGGGTAGGATCTACTGAGGGATGCTAAATTTTATGTATCTACTGAAGGATACAGAAAGGTACACCTACTGATGGGTGTTGGAAGGATTTGCACTTACTGATAAGTGCTAAACAGGTTTGGGTCAGGCTCGTGACGTTAAACAAGCGCTACCTGGGAGGCAACCCAGTTGATTGATTTATTATTGTTGCATGTTTTAATACTGTTCTAGTTGCATTTAGGGCTTAATTGTTGCATAAGTGAGTAAAGTGAGTGGGAATTGTATTTAGGGTTCAATTGTTGCATTTTAGAAAATTCATTCTCTATCACTTTTGCATCATTCATAATCCAAGTTTGGGGTTTTTGAGAGAGCACTGCATTTTGGTTTCATCCATCATCAGTTATAAGAATTTTGCATGCTTAGGCTCCACTTTATCAATTCTAGGGTTTGCTTTTCCATTCTTCCATTTAATTCATCTAGTTTCACCATGATTATGGTGAACTACACCTTAGTTGTTGGGGAACAATGTAATCTTTTGAAACTCTCATATATTGAAATTCTTGTTTACTTTATATGCTTGCATATGCTTGATTTATCAATTGTTGGGTTCTTTACCTTTGCTTAATGCTTCTACCGTTTAACTCATTCGGTAGATGTTGTTTATCTTTATTGATACGGGGACGTACAGTAATGTCATGAACTGGGGAGAATTCCTTGATTATGTTAATACCGCCTAGGGATAGGGGTAGGAGGATCAATTGTATTTTGCTTCCGCTCATTATGCATTATTAGTTACTAGAGGAGGCTAGGGATAGCAAGCCGGTAATTAGTAATAGGCTCTTTTCACCAAGGGATTGGGTTAGGGGTAGACCAAGAAAGTTTGCATGGCAATATGATAAATAAGCAAAGTGAATAAGGACAGTAGATATATGAGGGTGGATAAGATGAAATTGTAAACCCCAACAACTCCACTCATCCATATTTTCTTGAAGTCAATTGAATCACTACATTTGCATGTTTACTTTTGTTTTGCATTTTAATCATTCAAATTAATTTCTTTTCTCAAGTCTTAAACGATTAGTTTACACGAAAGATGAGGCCTTAAGAGTCCTTTGGGAAGAACGATATTGGGTTTACCAATTATTATTACTTGATACGATCTGGTACACTTGCCAGGGGTTTAACAATAGGTGTGTGTTAACACCCTGGAAAGTGTACCAGATCGTATCAAGTAATAAATAAACGGTAAGTCCGAGTATCGTCTCCCAAAGGACTCTTACGCCTAAACGTTCATGTGATTTATGGACATCATAAGACTTGAATAAACAATAAGTTGAGTTTTAAATGCAAAACAAGAAATAAACATGTATGCAAAGATTTGATCAGTTAGCAATAAAAGATATGAATGAATGGTGTTGTTGGGGTTTACAATTTCATCCTAATCCATTCTCAAATATCTATTATTCTTATTAAATTCAACTTTGTTATCAATGTTTATGCCACTTTCTATTTTACCCTAAACCCAATCTCTTGGTGAAAAGAGCCTAATCACAATTACTAATTTACTATCACTAGTGGAAAAACGTTGTTTAACGTCGGTTATTTTGGGCTTTTAACGTCTACTAAACAACCGACGTCATAGTCGGTGACGTCACTAAACTTCGATACTGGACGTCTAAAGACATTATATAGACGTCGGTGTATGACACTGACAGACGTCGGTGTATACATTAACCAACGTCTAATACAGTGGTTTTGTTTTAGTGCAGTTTTGTTCCCGTCTTTGGATAGCCTAGTATCACTATCTCCTTTTGCTAGTTGTTAACACTCTTGCAAGTGTACCAGAGCGTATCAAGTAATATAATTGGTAAACCCAATATCGTTCTTTCCAAAGGACTCTTAAGGCCTCATCTTTCGTGTAAACTAATCGCTTGAGACTTGAGAAAAGAAATTAATTTGAATGGTTAAATGCAAATCAAACGTAAACATGCAAATGTAGTGATTCAATTGGCTAAAAGAAAATATGGATGAATGGAGTTGTTGGGGTTTACAATTTCATCTTATCTACCCTCACATATCTACTCTTCTTATTTAATTTACTTATTTATCATATTGCCATGCAAACTTTCTTGGTCTACCCTTAACCCAATCCCTTGGTGAAAAGAGCCTATTACGAATTACCGGCTTGTTATCCCTAGCCTCCCCTAGTAATTAATAATGCATGATAAACGGAAGCAAAATACAATTGACTGTCCTACCCGTATCCCTAGGTGGTATTAGCATAATCAAGGAATTCCCCCCAGTTCATGACATTACTGTACGTCCCCGTATCAATAAAGACAAACAACATTTACCGAATGAGTTAAACGATAAAAGCATTAAATACAGGTAAGGAACCCAACAATTGATAAATCAAGCATATGCAAACATATAAACTAAATAAGAATTTGGATATATGAGAGGTTCAAAAGATTACATTGTTCCCCAACAACAAAGGGTTTAGTTCATCATAATCATGGTGAAACTAGATGAAATATAATGGAAGAATGGAAAAGCAAACCCTAGGTTTGATAAAGTGGAGCCTAAGCATCCAAGAAATCTCCTCCAAGGTGTGTGGAACAGCTCTGGACGTTTCATTCTGCCAAAAGAATCCCATTTGGATTGGCACTGCGGCTAAATATAAGCCAAAAAGATAACAGAAAGATCTCAGAATCCAAAATATAAAAACAGACAACCGCCCAGGCGCCAAAGTTGGCCGCTGAGCGGTTTGCCTAAATCCCCGCCACCGCCCAGGCATCACAATTGACCGCTGAGCGGTTTGCCTCTTGCCGTTCTGGACGCTCAGCGTCACCGCCTGGGCGCCAGACAGTGGCTCCACCTTGAATTAGGACGCTCAGTGCTGGAATTTGACGCTTGAGCGATCCACAAACTCTTCTTTTCTTCCTTTTTCTCCTTAATTCTTGAGTCTATGACCTTCCTACTTCATTTCCATCTTCAATTCTCATCAAAAACCCTGTAAAACAATGCAAAACAAGCATAATATCCCTAAAAACATCTTTTGACTCTCATGTCACATAACTTAAGAGTTTTACTTGATTCGAAGCTCATTTTAAGCTACAAAGGGTGTGCTTTGATATCAAATTTATGCATGAAAATAACGGTTTTTAGACCGTTATCACAACCCCAAACTTAAAACTTTGCTTGTCCTCAAGTAAACAAAACAAAACTTGGCCTTCCACTTTTTCATCAAATAGTTTACACTTTTCAAAATCCTTTTCTTCACAACAAGTTATTTTTCAATTCAGATTTTCAGTGGAATCCTACCAAAATGCATGCATGGTTTCAATCCAATCTAGTTCACATACTTAAATATTTCCCAACAGATGTTTTATTCATGAAAGATCAATCCACTAAACATAAATGTACACATGGATTTCAACAATTCTCACCAAGCAAGTGTTTCACTCAATCACTCAAGTGTTTAAGGAATCACTCCACTCTCTACTATTCACATGTCACATAGAACAATATTGCCATTCATCTAAAACAACCAAAATCCTTTCATGCAAATGCCATCACAAGGGCTTTTCCAAGGCTTGTAATGAGGCTGGGCTATAAAAAAAAATTGATTTTTCTGGATCACAAAATCATTGAGTTAAGCTAACTATTTCATCATTGAAAAGGTTCAAGTTTAAACTCTCTCTTTGTCACCAATTTCACTCATTCCCAACTTCTTCCCTTTTCATTAATTTTACATTGAGCTCATCTTTCATTTTTTTTTCAATACTTGAGCTTAATGCTTTTCTTTTGCCTTTCAATTTTCCCATACAACCCCAAACTTGAACCTTTTCATCACATATGATTATTCTCAACCCAACTCAAGATAAATAATTTCAAATCAAGGGTTTTCATCCTGTTTAAGGCCAAGGTTCAAAAGGGGTATAAAATTTTAAACTTTTTGGGTGAAAATTTGGCTAAATAAGGGCTTCCAAACATGGCCTTGATCATATAACATAAGTATGCAAATCAATCAATTATCAAGACTAAGGCAATATCATTCATGATTGCCTGTGAATAGTACATACATCAATAAAGATTCTAGAGCTCAATACCTCACACAACATGATTTCTCACACACCATTCATGAATCTTGATTAGCATCACAATCATAATCATAAACCACAATACATTTGTTCATATAGTTAGTGAACCATTCATCTAGATATCAGCACACACAAATTCTTAATCATCAACCACATTCAATCATTATCAAATACTTGTCATGCAATATAATTATCAAACCATCATCAGAATCAGTGTACAAGCCAAGCATAGACACAGAAATTAAAATTCAACCTATTCTACAAATCCAAAGTACAAAAGAAAAAGAAAAATCCCTGTCCAAGTGCTGGCATCCATCAGTAGATACCCTCAACTCAAGTCCTCGTCTGAGTCATACTCCTCCTCATCCTGTGCGTCCTCAAAGTTCTCATCATCATCATCTCTTCCTGGTGCTCCAGCTGCTTCAAACCCACTACCATGTACCTACTCCTGAGGCAAAGCCATCGTACTATGGAACTCATCCATAGTCCACCTGTGCACTGGTGGCTAATCATATAGTCCAATAATCATCTCGGCAGTGGCCACCTACCCTCTGCGGAGAGACTCCATCCTTGCCTTCATCATGGACATATACATGCCCCTCATTTGGAAAGGCTCAGAATGCTGTGCCGGTGCATTTGCAGGGTGTGTTTTGATATCAAATTTAAGCTACAAAGGGTGTGTTTTGATATCAAATTTATGCATGAAAATAACAGTTTTTAGACCGTTATCACTAGTTTCCCCCGAAAAAAAGCTTGCGTCTTTTGAATTTCTTATGGCATTTCAACCCAAAACCGAACCTGGGTTGTTGCTTAGTTCCATTTTCATCCACAAGAGGGAAAAATCACGGTGAAACGATAACTAGGCAACGACCTAGGGTCGTTTTTGGGTTGAAACGACCAATCTCTCGGTGTAAAGAGCTTAATCACAATTACTAATTTACTATCTCTAGTCTCCCTAGCAATTAGTCATGCATTGATGTGAACAGAAGCTTAAGGCAATTGACTTTCCTATTCCTATCTCTAGGTAATACTCATCATCAAGAGAAATTCTTCATGTCTAGACCTAACTATACGTCTCCATATAGAAAGAATCAAAGATGATGCGTTTGAATAACGTCTTAAACAAATCATTAGCAAGATCGGAAGAAAAACTCAAACTATTGATAAACACAAGTATATGAATAAAATAAGAAATTCGATATAAGAGAGTTTCAAAGAATTACATCGTTCCCCAACAACAAAAGGCTTAGTTCACCATAATCATGGTGAACTAGATGAATTGAATGGAAAGAATATAAAAGATAACCCTAGATTTGTAATATTGGAGCTCTCGCATCCAAGATCCGCCTCCAAACTTCTGAGAACCGCGGCCTATTCTCCCTGCAAACTTCTGACATTCCCCAAAAGGTAGTTGGGAGGCAGTTTGGAGGATTCAGAACGTCAGGGAATAGGCCGCGGTTGTGAGGTGAACTGTGACCTATTCCCTGATTTGAATAAATTTTAAATCTTTAAGGAGAAAATGCTCAACCACGGCATATAGTTTGAAAAAAAAAATTCAAAAATGTCATTTTGATTTATTCTTTTCAGGAGAATAGGTCGCGGTTAAGTTTTGAACCGTAGCATATTCCCCCTTATTACCGTGGTTAAGTGTTGAACCGCGGCATATTCCCCTCTAGGTTAAAAAAATAAAGCACACTGGAACAGTATCGTCTCCTTCGCGCAAACAGTTTCAGAGCATTGCTTCCCGTCGACGACGCCATTCTGCTTCCATTTTCAATCATTTTGCACCGTTTAAACTCAAATTTGTTCGGTGCAATCACCATTTTCAACGTTGGCGAAGAGTTTTGACCGATCAAAATCATCAACTTCCACTTGGAAATCGTCAACTTTCGCCGTGCCATTCCTCTCCGCCAGGCCATTCCTCTCTGTCGCGCCCTCCTTTTCGCCGCGCCCATTCCAGGTATTGCCTTTGATGCCCTTCGTCGTTTTTGCTTTCTTCAACATGATTTATTCGTTCTTTTTTGCATAATAATATTGTTTTAGTAATGTAGACATAGAAAATTTAGAATTATTAGAATTTGCATAATAACAATTACTATTAGAAGTATTAGAATTTAATCCTTAATAGAATTCCTAAACCTTATAATATTTGAGTAATCACTAGGTGAAAAAATGTTTGAATGGTATGTATGAAATTGCAATTTTGATTTTCCATACCTTATCTTTTTATTTAATATTTAGAAATGGATCAAAATTGGATTAATTTACCACGCATTAGTGCTGAGTACGAGAGAGGGGTAGAGGAATTTATACAATTTGCACAACGTAATGAGGGTACAAGTGATGATGAAGTGAAGTTTAGATGTCCTTATGTGAACTGTTTGAATGAGAGAAAGTTGAATGCAACCCAAATTAGAGAACATCTTATATGTGATGGTTTCCTAAGATGCTATACAACATGGATATGGCACGGCAAAAAAATGCACTTTCCGACTGACTCCCAAACTGAAAATGTTATTGACTCCACCATGGAAGAAGATCGACCGGAAAATTAGAGGACATGATCCGCGATGTTGCCGCAGAAAATTTTGCCAAAGCTCATGTGTATGAGACGATGTCGATTGATGCGGAAACACCTTTGTATGTCGGTTCAACTAAGTTCACACGTTTGTCAGCGGTGTTAAGGCTCATGAATTTGAAGGCTAGCAATGGATGGACTGATAAGAGTTTTACAGAATTGTTGACGTTGTTGAATGAAATGCTGCCAGATGGAAATACACTACCCACTCGTAATTATGATGCGAAGAAAATTCTTTGTCCAATGGGTATGGAGTATAAAAGGATACATGTTTGTCCCAATGACTGCATTTTATATAGGAAAGAGTTTGAATTTTTGACAAAGTGTCCAAAATGTGGGTTATCACGATATAAGTAAAAAAACAATAGTGAAGATAATGGTCAGATAGAAAAAAATGGATCTCCTTTGAAAGTAGTTTGGTACCTTCCAATAGTGCATAGACTTAAGCGTTTGTTTGTGAATCCCAAAGATGCTAAAAACCTTAGATGGCATGCAGATGAGAGAAAAATTGACGGCTACTTCGTCATCCAGCTGATTCAAAGCAATGGAAAAATACTGATCAACAATTCCCCTAATTTGGTAAAGAGTGTAGAAATCTTAGGCTTGGTTTAGCCACTGATGGAATGAATCCATTTGGTAATCTGAAAACCAATCACAGTTGTTGGCCAGTTATACTGATAATTTACAACTTATCTCCTGCATTGTGCATGAAGAGGAAGTACATGATGTTGTCTATGATGATATCTGGTCCAAAGCAGCCTAGAAATGACATAGATGTTTATCTAAGCCCACTAGTTGAAGACTTGATGTTTTTGTGGGTTGATGGGTTTGAAATATTTGATGCATTCGCTTCTGAAACTTTTGTGATGCGTGCAATGTTATTTTGCACCATTAATGACTTTCCAGCATATGGCAATTTGTCAGGATATAGTGTCAAGGGTCATAAAGCATGTCCTATCTATGAAGAAAACACTGCAGCTCATCAATTGAAACACGGAAGAAAGATGGTGTATTTGCATCATTGGAGATTTATAAAATATAATCATCCATATCAAAGGTTAAAAAAAGCATTCAATGGATATCAAGAGAGGGACGAAGCACCATATCCACTTACTTGAAATTCTTGAAAAAATTAATAAAATACCTCATGTATTTGGGAAAACATCCAAGAAGTCATCTGTAACGATCCCTTGGAAGAAGAAATCAATATTCTTTTATCTTCCATACTGGTCAAAGTTAGATGTTAGACATTGCATAGATGTCATGCATGTAGAGAAGAATGTGTGTGATAACTTGAATGGTACACTACTCAACATTCAGGGAAAGACAAAAGATGGAGTGAGTGCTCGTTTGGATTTGGTTGACATGAATATTCGAGAAGATTTGGCACCAAGGGAGATTGGTAAACGTACTTATTTGCCTCCTGCATGTTACACAATGTCTAGACAAGAGAAGATAAGTTATTGCCTTTGTTTAAAGAGTATCAAAGTACCACTAGGATACTCTTCAAATATGAAGAGTTTAGTGTTGATGCAGGACTTAAAGCTTGTTGGCATGAAGTCTCACGATTGCCACGTCTTAATGGAACAATTGTTACTGGTGGCTATTCGTGGAATTTTGCCCAAAAATGTTAGGCAGAGCCTAAACAGGATGTATTCATTTTTCACGTCAATTTGTAGTAAAGCCATTGATCCTACAAAGTTAGATGAACTTCAAGGTGAGATTGTTATCATCTTGTGTCAACTAGAGATGTTTTTCCCTCCATCTTCTTTTGACATCATGGTACATTTACTTGTTCTTTTGACGTGGCAAACGGCGATACCAACTTTCTTCTTTAGTCTTTGCCACGTTACCTTTCTTTTTCGATGGCAGAGTTGTTGCTTTTGACAAGTAATGAGGAAAAAAGAAATTCAAATTTGACTAATGAAATGAAGAATTTGAGATTTTCACTTCAGTTAGCAAAAACGGGCATAGTCTCCTGAACCAAGTTTCTAACCTTAACTCTCACCGCCCTACTCAACTGGTGTACGCTTTCAGCAATTCCAAAATGCTAATATTTCCCTATCTTATTCTTCAATGAAACCAGCACCATTTGAGTTCCACAAAGCTCGTCGTAGATCCTCTCGAACTCTTGCAGGACCTCCTTCCCAATCCCTACCCTGTTCCTCTTCAGTAGCATCTTCAGCAACGCCACCACGTGCCTGTGAAAGTTTCCCTCCTCAACCGCGGGTGACTCAAACTTCACACTTTGCAGCAGTTTCAATAGCCTCTCAACATCCCTGTGAACAGAGTGAAGGGAATGGGTATTGTGGGCGACATCCACGAGAGTTGCTGCATACCCAGTTGCAGGATTTGAGTTGCATATGGAAGACGACGGTCTGGGATTGAGGGGTGAGAGGGAGAAAGGAAGCGAAGGGGAAGATTTGTGGGAGAAAGATTTGGTTTTGGGGAGAAAAGTGGGTGTGGAAGTGGAGAAAACATGATGGGGTTGTTGTGGTCGTGAAGGGGTTGCTTTGAAGGGAAAGAAATCGCGATTTGTTAGGGTTGACGAAGATGGGAAAGGAGGAACTTTAAGGCTTGAAACCGATGATGAGAGGGTTTCAGACACACAAGTTTTTAGGTTTTATTGTTTAGGAAAAGAGAAGACTTTCTGAGAAGAAAAGATACGTGGCACCCACTGTTGGCATCATACATGGATTCGCCGTTTGCCACGTCAAACAAAAATTAACGCCGTCCAATTTTAAGGACGAAAAGTGAGAGTTTCAAAACAATGAGGACTAAAAACCATTGATGTTTCGAGTAGGGACTAAAACCAAAATTTAGTGATAGTTCAGGGACTAAAAACATATTTAACCCTTTTTATTAATATTGCATAAGTCTTTTATTAATATTTCCTATGATTACTATTACATCTTTTGTTAAATTATATGATATTACATAAGTCTTTTATTAATATTACATGTTGTTCTTTATTTTGACAGATATATGGCTGACCATCCACATTCTTCATGGGATGAGGCACCCCCTTCTAGATCCACTAGAGGACCCACTAGGATGAAACAACTTTTGATTAGAAAAAATAGTGGTGAAAGAACACTAGTGAATGTTAACGTGATCACGGGTGTGGCAATTGGCCCTAATGCAGATGACTTCCGATCATACCTTGGAGTAGTGGCACGTGACAGGATTAGTATTCTTACTCCATCTTTTGACCATGTGTCCGAGGTTGATCGGAACATTATATGGAACGATATATTGGTAAGTTAGTTAATATCATTTGAATTACAATTTGTTTATATTGATAATTTTGTACTGATACAACTTTATTATGTTTATTTCAGCTGACATTTGACATTCCAAATGTCGCAACACTTAGAAATAAGTGTTTATCAACTGTTCCTGGAAACTTTAGAAATTTTAAAAGTAAGTTGACCTCGAGATATATTTTTGGAAGTAAAAAAAATAAGTCTCCATGTACTACATATAAGGCCATTGATGAGGAGACTTGGCGACTTTTTGTACAGAGTCGAACATCAAAGGAATGGCAGGTTAGTATAATTGATATTATTAAATTCCTCATTAACAAATATATATCATATGAACTAATTAATTAAATATATGTGACAGGAAATTAGAAGCAAAGCACAAGAAACAAGTGCTCAAAACAAAAAACCCCACCTATTATCTCGTGGTGGGTATAGGAAGCTTGAGGAGAAAATCCTCAAGAAAAATGGAAGATGATAGACCACCATCTGAGGGTGGTAGCCCCTAGCCTCCTTCTCCACCTTCTCGGCATGAGAAATGGAAGTTGCCTCGTATGAAACCATCAGGCACCTACTCTTCTGACACTGCACGGGAAATTTTTGAAAGAATTGTAAGTTATCACTGTTCCTAAAATAATAATAATTTCATTATACATACTACATTGAACTTTTTAAAGAATAATGGTGTTTTGTAATGTTATAGGACTACTTGGTTGAGTAGAGCTCCCAAGGTCAATTCACTCCAGAGGGTCACCAGGATATTCTTACCGTTGCAACTGGACGACCTGAGCACATTGGACGTGTACGTGCTACTGGAACTGGAGTAGGCATTCAAGATTATTTTGGGAGCTCTTCTCGTCAGACTTCATATGCATACAGCAAAGCACAACAACAAAGACTGACACAAGAGATCACAAAAAAGCTTCGAGCGGACCTTAGGGAGGAGCTTAGTACAAAGCTCAGGACAGAGCTTAGGACAGAACTCAGGGATGAATTGTATAATGAGGTCTGTGCCATGTTCCAGCAGCAGTTTGAGAGCTATGGCATGCGCCCGATGCCATCTTTTGTATAGGAATAGGAACATGTTGTGCCTCCCACAGGTAAAATTAATAAACATTTATGTGCAATTATTTCTATCTTTTGTATAATCTAACATTTACTCTGACAAGGAGAAGCGAGAAAGGAAGTTGTTCAGCACCAGCCGTCCCAAGGGATGACATGAACGATGTTAGTCCATATCTTCTATACATTTTAGACGGTACCGAGACGGTGCTGGTAGCTCGTGCAACAATGTTTAAGGCAGCGACTGTTGTTCATGGTATGGAGCTATCAGAGGATGAGGTGAAGGTCTCAGTAGACGACATTATCATACCAGATGCCTCACTTCCTCTGTCCATATATGAGATTTTCACTGTGGCACATGCATTCCAGTCTTTTATCGCTTGGCCTAAACATTTGGTTGGTTCAGTTTCTGACCCCCCGGTATGGAATTCTACTTTACAATTCTCAATTTTAAAGTTTACATGTTATTGATGTCAAAACTGATCTTATTTTTCCATGTAACAACAGACGCAGGCACAGAAGAAGACTCCTCTATCTGAGGATGATCCTCTTGGTTCATTGCAGCTACTTGCTGACACCATTGCAGATAAGCCTTTGGAGGTTGAATATGATGCTAATGTATTTGGGAAAGGCTCTGAGGTCCCATTATACCTGTATAGCCAAGATGTTAGAGAGCTTGCGTCGGGAACAGAAGAGTTGAATATTACATTAGTTCAGCTATGGATGATGTAAGTTTATGAGCAATTATTTATATAAAAGTATACTTATATGAAAGTTAATTTTTGATTTCAGGTATATGTTTGGGATCAGTAACAACTTGGGGTACAATGATGACTATGGGTTCATTGATCCTCAAGTCATTCACGAAACAAATGATTTTGATCAGATCACAACACATCTCACAAGAAGATTTGCAAGCGGCAAGAAAATATATTTTATGCCTTATATATCTGGGTAAGTGAACTTTGTTAACATAATAAAGTTTCATATGTGATTTTAATATAATAATATACAGGAGAGTTATGCTTTGTGGTTCAGACATCTCATCCCACACATCTCAGACAAGCAGTTGATTGGTAAGAACCTCAATGTTTGGACTTTCTTTGTTATATAAATGAATGCTAAAACCTTTTTTTTTATATATAGTTCTATTCCAGCAAGTATGATGATGGTTGGGAGATCAATTGCTAACAATAGAAAGCTTGCATGGATTTCTCTCAAGTTTTGACATATGCTAAAGCCATACTTTCTTATAGTTGTTTTGTTTTAATGATTTTCACTAACTATTTACAACTGTGATGATATATTGTAGTGTAACAGACAGAAGGGGTCATATGAGTGCGGATACTATGTAATGTATTGGATGGCCCACATTATTCGTTCCCATATAACAAGAGGCTGTGAAATGGTAATATTTAAATTTAACAAATTTTTATTTTCTCCAACATTTGGAATTCATATACATTAATTAATATGAATTATCTTGTGCAGAGATTCAAGACTACTGCAGCAATTCCTGAGAAACCACTTTCATTCATGAGGAAAGTTATTGAAAAATATTTAGTTAGATTATATAATAATTCATAATTATTAGATTTAAAATACATTTGAACATGTTGATTTATAGTTATTAGTCTTTGTACATTATGTGATGTAAACATTGATTATTTTGCTGAATCTGTTGAATCTGTGTACATTATGTGATTGTTTGATATGCAGGTCTGTTTTTGTGATAGTGGATATCACAAAAATAGACCTGCTATTAAAAAGGTTTTAGGAGAATAGGCCGCGGTTGTGACCACAACCACGGTAGAAAGTTAGACGACTTTTTTTTAAAAAAAAAAGGGTTTTGGTCGCGGTTGTAACACGAACCGCGGTCTATTTCCCGCTTTTTACCGCGGTTCGAACCACGGCCTATTGTTTAACAATTTGTTTTAAAAAAAAGGGGGGGGGGGGTTGGCCGCGGTTCCAGGGGGAATTGATGGGCTGTCGCAACCCACACAAATTTAATGTGCAATTTAGAAATGCAGTATAGCTAGGAAATGACTCCTAGGTCGTCTCTCAAGGACCAATTTTGCGGTTCAAGAATTAAGTCACACACGAGGGGGGGGTTTGTGAAAACGTTGTGGTGAATACGGATGAATAAAATCAAATCACTGACGCAAACAGAAACACAGACACAGATCTAAAAACGGTTTCAAAGACAGAATGAAAACAATTGGTCATTAACTTAATTGCAATGCTTCCTATCACAGATCAACAAAATAAAGTTGCGACTCAAACCTCTAATCCAACAAGGTTAACCAACTAAGCGAAGATTAACCCTCTTTTCATAAAAGCGAACTAAGCGGACGCAGTGTTAATGTCAAATCTAATTTAGACCATGCAGTTACATCAACTAAACGAAGATGTAACCCCGATTGGGCAACTAAGCGTATACCCAATTGCAAGTGCAAACACAGATTTAATATTAACCAAGTCAGAGTGCAAATACAGTTACAGTTCAGAAATCTCAAGGAAACATCATAATATAGCTAATGACCAACTGATTTAATTTAAGCTATCATGGTAATTAAAATAACACGACCAAACACATTAGACAACATTAAAACAAATTAAAATACTAGACACCAACATAATTACAATCAACTATCTAACGCAGTTAAATTAATTTAAATGCAAAACTAAATTAAAGAAACTGAAAAGCAATTAATCCTACTATGTAAATTAATTCAAAACAAAGGAACAATCAACATGCTTTTTCATCTATCAATTATGTGACAATACATGCACCAATTAAAGTAATTCAATTCTTGGAATGGCCTAAATAACCTCCATGGCCGTGAGGTCCCATACACCAAAGTCCCTTCATTCTCTTCATTCAACAAACAATTTAATATGTTGCTTCCTTGTGTGCCATGTACTTCATTCTCCAAGACAAACATTGCTTTCCACACTATGGGATCTGTGCCTCTCTCTCTCCATAAAGCAAATTTGGTTTTCAACCTCTCAAGGCCAAATTGTCGAGCCACACTCTCCTCAATTGTTGCAAACGTTGCTTCCCAAACTCCACAAGTCAAAAAGGTGCTTAAATTGCTTCTACCAAGGTGCCACATAAGCCAAGTCAAAGGGAATAAACAACACAAGACATCCCCTTTCTCATTGCAATTCTCGGCCAAGCTAGCAAAGGGGTCAACACCAAAAAGGAAAGATTCCTTCTATGGAAAATGTGCTTCTACTTGTGCTTGCCCAAAAGGGGTAAAAATTAAATGTGCCCATTCTCTCTCCCTTTCAACACCAAACGGTTTTCTTCACTTCTCAACAAACATCCAAAGCTTTTCTTCACTTCTCCACACCGAGAATGCACCCAACAAACCAAGTTTTCATTCCCAAAGAATTACAAGAACAACAAAGCCAAATTCTAACTTCTACTAACTAACCTAACACTCTCTCTTTTTCAAACTTTTGATAAAAACCAAAATGCAATCTCTAACCCACTTTGCAGCACCGTCCAGCCATGAGGAAATAGCACAAAGTTCAGCTCATAAAATGCTTCCAATCAACAAAAACGAAACACAAGAAGAAAGGGTCCAAACCTCAACACCCATACACCAACTCAAGCTTCCTTCACTCCAAAACCCATCAAGAACTTCATTTTCATGATTCAACCAAGAAAAATAAATGGAAAACCGTGAGTAATGCAGCAAAGGAGAAGGAAAACGGAAATAGCTCTTCATTCAAACCAAGGAACCACCATGAAAAATGCAAGAACAACCCTTCAAGCTCATACTTCCAACTTTAAAGAACAAGAAACAAAGTGGAATATGGGACGATTTTCACCACCTCCAAGCAAAGATAAACAAGATTTAATCTAGAGAATAAGAAAAATGCATCATTGATTCATTGAAGCTCAAAAACCGTGGGCACACACCAAGGCTCCCAAGAGAGAGTTCATACAAAAGCCTAAGCAAAATGAAGTGTAAAAGTGAAGTGTGCAAATGAAGTGGCGGCTCCTCTCTTCTCAAGGCCGAGAATTCCATAAAATGGGTGGGGTCCACCTCTAAAAGAAACCCTAGGGTTTGGTGCCAAGTGTCCCACACATTGGGCTTTTACAAAATTGCCCTTAAAAGGGTCCAAAACACCTAATTCTAATTAAGGACTTCTAGAAAACGAAATTACAACTTTAATTAGAATCTAAATGACTAAATGTTGAGCCTTTGAATGTGTCACGCCATATCCTAATGCACCAGATGATGTTTCCACAACTTCCCTGCAACCAGAAATGCGCTTAATCAGCTCAGAAAATCCAAATTAGCACAATTACGAATTTCCAACCAAATTAAGCAGAATTTGGAAAATAGAAAAATAACAGACAATTAAACACAATTCCTTGGTTTATTTAAGTGCAATAAACTAAATACAGTTCAAGAAATAACGACTCATCAGGAACGGTGGTCTATTCCCCTGCTTTTTACCGCGGTTGTAACCGCGGCCTATTGTTTAACGATTTTTTTTTTAAAAAAAAGGGGGTTTTGGCCGCAGTTCCAGGGGGAACTGCGGTCTATTCCCCCGCTTTTTACCGCGGTTGTAACCACGACCTAAAGTCCCAGACTTTTTACCGCGCCCGTATATGTCGCGGTTCGAAAACCGCAACTTATACTAAAAAACAACCACGGTCGTTTCCCTGCGCTGCACTAGTGCCGCTTGAGCGTTCTCTGCAAATTCCTCTAATGAGTCCACCGCCCAGCGGTGGGTTGTACCGCCTGGTAGTGGCTAGGATTCCATCTTCACCCCTTGGCGGTGCCCTTTAAGCGTGTGGCAGTGTAATCATAGAAGGTTTCACCGCCCGGCGGTGCTATCACTGCCCAGCGGTGGCTGCGGTTCAACTTTGCTTCATTCTTCCACCTTCTTCTGCATCCAACACTTCTATTCCTTCCTTTATTCATTCATCAAACTCTTGATAAATCCTGTCAAAATAAGGGAAACCAAGCATAAAACCCAGAAAACCCACTTTGACTCTCTTTCTCTCTAACTTAAGCATTTTGCATGATTTCAGGCTAATTCTAAGTCATAAAGGGTGTGTTTTGATGTGAATTTTAAGTATGAAAATAACGGTTTTTAGACTATTATCAGTGTGTTGATGATTCAAAGGTTATTACTGACTTGTTTTGGACATATCTTGAAGCAGTGAAATTGTTAAACTCATTTAATGTTGTATTTTTGATGGATTCCACATATAAAACAAACAGATATAGACTTCCGTTGCTTGAGATTGTGGGCATGACGTGTACAGGTTTAACCTTCTCAGCAGCATTTTCTTTCTTGTGTACTGAAAGGCAGAGTAACTTCACATGGGCTTTGGAAAAGCTGAAAGGTTTATTTTTAACATTTGAGAGTGGTCCTAAAGTAATTGTCACTTATCGAGACTTGGCTTTGATGAATGTCATTGAAAATGTATACCCTGAGTCATATCAGATGTTATGTTTGTTCCACATCCATAAAAATGTTTTAGCCAAATGCAAAATGTTAGTTCGTTCTCTTGAGGCTTGGGATGTGTTGATGGATGCATGGGATAATGTGATGGATTGTGCTGATGAGAGCTTGTTTGCTGAGTATGTGAATGGTCTTCAATACGCGAGCAGTTCATGGCTTTTGTTCTTTGAATATGTGAATCAAACTTAGATTATTCCATACAATACATACTTTGTGAAGGTCTAGACGAACAGAGTAATGCATTTAGGAAACACAACCACAAACAAGTATGTTGTAATGTATTTTATTTATTTTTTTGTAGATAAATATTTATTTTCACTTGTTGATGTTTTTTTTATTTCAGGGTTGAGTCTGCTCATTCGAGTCTAAAGAAAATTCTGAGCAATAGTATGGGTGATTTGTGTTCTTGTTGGGATAGTATTCATAACTTTGTTATCCTACAACACAACAAGATTAAGACGTCATTTGAAAGAATTCCGTTGCTCACGAGTGACCCTTTTAAAGGATACAGGTATAGACAACTTATTGGGCGTGTATCTAGATATGCATTAGATCTCATTGTCGAGGAATTGGAAAGAGTGCAGCAGATAGGATTGGACTCATTAAAGTGTGGATGCGTATTGAGATGTACATTTGGTGTCCCCTGTGCATGTGAATTAGCAAGGTATGATCTTGGGATGATCCCTGTGGGTGAATTTCATATCATCTGGTGAAGATTGCATTTCTCAAATGTTGAATTAAATGAAATCAAGCCCCATTTATCCATTAAATATGTGTTGAAATGATAACGGTTGGAAAACCATTATTTTTATACTTAAATTTGATATTAAAACACACCCTTTATGATTTAGAATGAGCTTAAGACTCAAGTAAAACACTTAGTTGAGTCACGTGAGAGTCAAAAGTTGTGTTTAGAGATATTATGCTTGATTGCAAAACAAGCATAATATCTCTAAAAACAGCTTTTGACTGTCAAATGACTCAACTTAAGTGTTTTACTTGATTCTAAGCTCATTCTAAGCCATAAAGGGTGTATTTTGATATCAATTTAAGCATGAAAATAACAGTTTTTAGACCGTTATCACAACCCCAAACTTAGAACTTTGCTTGTCCTCAAGCAAACAAAACAAAACTTGGCTTTCCACTTTTTCATCAAATAGTTCAACAATCCCAAAATTCGTTTTTCTTATTACAAGAACTACTCAATTTCAGATTTTCAGTGGAATCTAATCAAGATGTATGCATGCTTTCAATTCAATTCAGTTCACATGATCACATATTTCCCAACATATGTTTTATTTATGAATTATCAATCAACTAAGCATAGATGTAATCATGGAATTCAACAATTCTCACCTAGCAAGTGTTTCACTCAATCACTCAAGTGTTTAAGAGGTCACTCCACTCTCTACTATTCATATGTCACATGAAACAAAATTTCCATTCATCTAATACAATCAACATTCTCACATGCCAATGCCATCACAAGGACTTTTCCAAGGCGTATAAGGAGGCTAGGCTAACAAGAAAAATTCGTTTTTCTGGATCACAAAATCCTTGAGTTGAGAGTTATTTTAACATTTAAAGTTCAAGCACAAACTCTCTTTCTTTAACCAATCTCACTTATTCCCAACTTCTTCCCTTTCCTTTTATTTTTACATTGAGCTCATCTTTCATGCTTTTTCTTTTCTTCTTTTTCTTTTCTCATGCATTTTTCTTTTTCAACACTTGAGCTCAATGCCTTTCTTTTTTCCATTCAAATTTTCCCAACAACCCCAAACTTGAACCTTGTTAATACATACAATTATTCTCAACCCAGCTCAAGGTAAATAATTTTCAAATCAAGGGTTTTCATCCTGTTTAATGCCAAGGTTCAAAAAGGGTATAACATTTTAATCACTTTGGGTGAAAATTTTGCTAAGTAAGGGCTTCCAAAAATGGCCTTGATCATATGACATAAACATTCAATTCAATCAATTATCAAGACTCAGGAAATATCATTCATGCTTTCCTGTGAACAATAAACATAGCAATGAATACTCTGGAGCTCAATACCTCCCACAACATGCTTTCTCACATATCATTCATTCATACACCTTACTTAGCATCATAACCACAATCATAAATCATCACACATTTGTCCACATAGCTAGTGAACTTTGCACCTGGATATCAACATGCAACACAACTCAATCATCATCCACATCCAATCATCATCAAATAAATTCATCATGCATTTCATTCAGTCAAACATTTTTAGAAATAATGTTCAAGCCAAGCATAGATACTGACAATCAAAATTCAACCTATTCTAAAAAAAAAACAAAATACAACAGTGAAAGATAAAACCCCTATTTTAAGCACTGGCATCCATCAGTAGATGTCATATCACTCCATGTCGTCATCGGAGTCCCCATCCTCTCCAGCCTTTGCATCCTCAAAGTTATCATCCTTGACATCGTCCTTCCTGACTGGAGCTTCAGCTGCTCCAGTTCCACTCCCATGTGCCTGCTCTAGCCAAGCCACAGTTATTGAACTCATCCATCGTCCACCTATGAGTAGGAGGTGTGTCGTACATGCCTATGATCATCTCGACAATAACAACCTGTCCTTGGGGTGGAAAGACCTTAAATGTATGCAAAATTCTTATAATTGATGATGGATGAAACCAAAATGCAGTGCTCTCTTAAAAACCCCAAACTTGGATTATGAATGATGCAAAAGTGATAGAGAATGGATTTCCTAAAATGCAACAATTAACCCTAAATACAATTCCCACTCACTTATGCAACAATTAAGCCCTAAATGCAACTAGAACAGTATTAAAACATGCAACACTAATAAATTAATTAACTGGGTTGCCTCCCAGGTAGTGCTTGTTTAACGTCACGAGCCTGACCCAACCTTTTCTAGCACCCATCAGTAAGTGCAATCCTTACCAACACCCATCAGTAGGTGTACCTTTCTGTACCCGTTAGTGAGATACATAAAAATTAGCATCGCTCAGTAGATGCTACCCAAAAATTGTTTAAAAATCCAAGAATTACATGTCCAAAATAAAATAAAACTAATATATTACAACAATTAGGATGACCCCCAGCAAACACTCATCAGTAGGTGTTGATATTTTTTTATGTTGGTGTTCTTCCTTCCTTCATGACACCAACAACATCTCGGAAATTTCCTTGTTACCAACTTTAAGAACTCTGTTTGCTTTAATAGTCTTGACAACCCATAACTTATTCTTGAATTTCACTTGATGTGTCAGGTTTGGGTTTGTCACTTTTCACATCAGGGTGTTGGTGAACCAATTCTCCTTTCTTACTGCCTCTTGATGATCTTGTGCTCCTAATACAAATTTTTATCCTGCACACACTAAAGAACACTGCACTAGAGCACATAATTAGCCCAAAAAATAAAAACAGTAAAAGATATTATTTTATTTTAATTTTCATTTTTTTTAAAATAAAAACAGTAAAAGATATTATTTTATTTTATTTTATTTATTTTTTGTTTTTTTTAATAAAGAAAGAAAAATAAAAACAGAAAAATAAAAACAGAAAAATAAAAACAGAAAAATAAAAACGGAAAGATAAAAAAACAGAAAAAGACTCCCCTTGCTTGATATTCTTTTCTTTTTCTTCTTCCTGCTGAATTTTTTCAAAAAGTTGAAAACACCAACCACCTATTTCCATGTCTCAATCATAGGAACTTTAATCTCCAATTTCTTGAAGATTTCAATAAAGCACTTAAACTTCTTTTCTTTCCTATGATATTTCTTTTGATGAGGAAGGGGTTTAGCATATGATCTTTTCTTCTTTCCTCTCTTCCTCTTTTTCTTAATCTCCCCCCTCAACTTTCTCTTTTTCTCTTTTCTTATTTTCTTCTTTATTTTCACATATTTTTTCTTTTTTCTTTTTTTCTCAACCACTGCTTTTTCTTTCTCCTCATCTTTCTCTCCCTCACTCAACTTTTCTGTTTCTTCTTCCTCTATATCTCTCTCTATCTTTTCTTCCTCAATCTTCTCCTCATCAACAACCTTATCAATTTGTGTCTCCAAATTCCTGAAGGTAACTTCATAGCTCTTGGAATCGTACTTCAAAAATTTGTCAAACTTATCATTAAGGCTTTTGACTTGTTCCGTCAAATCAACTATCTGATGATATGGTTGTTGATCATCCTCCCACGTTTCTATTGGTGAAGAAAGTTGTTGCTGCCATAAACGTTGTTCAGCTTCCCCCAACGTTTCTTTTCGCAAGGAGGATTGTTTCTGCCAAAGACGTTGTTCGGCTTCCCTCAAAGTTTCTCTTGGCAAAGAGGATTGTTGCCCAAATTGGTTTTGATACATGTTTGAATGAGGTTCCCACTAGTGGTTGAAATCATATTGATAGAATTGAGTGCCCATATAGTCAAATTCTTGTCCATACTGCATTCTGCAAATGTTAGACACAAAACCCTAGAAAACATTTATTAGAACAAAAATAAAAATAAACATAAAATCAAGTCAAATTTAATCAATTTACACTACTCGAAAAGTTAAACCACGAGTCCCCGGCAACGGCGCCAAAAACTTGTTAAGACCTTGGCAAGTGTACCAGATCGTATCAAGTAATATAATTGGTAAACCCAATATCGTTCTCCCAAAGGACTCAAAGGCCTTATCTTTCGTGTAAATCAATATCGTAAGACTTGTAGAGAAAATTTATTTGTGGTTTGAATGCAAAAACAAAAAGTAAACATGCAAATGCAATTGATTCAATTGGCAAGAAAAAGATATGGATGAATGGAGTTGTTGGGGTTTACAATTTCATCTTATCCACTCTCTTATATCTACTCTTCTTATTAAATTCGCTTTATTATCTAATTGTCATGCACACTTTCTTAGTCTACCCTAAACCGATCCCTCAGCGAGAAGAGCCTACTACTAGTTACTGGCTTATTATCCCTAGTCTCCCCTAGTAACTAGCAATGCAAGTACCACAGAAGAAAAATACAATTGATCGTCCTACCCCCTATCCCTAGGTGGTATTGCTTAATCAAGGAATTCCTTATCAGTTCATGACTTCCTCGTACGTCCCCATATCGACAAAGGCAAACATCTATTTATCGAATGAGTTAAACGATAATAGAATACAGCATAGATAAGAAACCCAACAATTGATAATAACAGCATATGCAAGAATATGAATAAAACAAGAATTTCAATATAAGAGAGTTTCAAAAGATTACATCGTTCCCCAACAACAAAGGGTTTAGTTCACCATTGACATGGTGAAACTAGATGAAAAACAATGAAAGAATGGAAAAGCAAACCCTAGATATGATAAATTGGAGCCTAAGCATCCAAGAAATCTTTTCCAACGAGTGTAAATCAGCTCTGGACGTCTTCTTCTGCCAAAAGAATAAATATGAAATCGCACCGGGGCTATATATAGCACAGAAAAGTAACAGAATTTAGGCCCAAGCCCAGGAGACCACCGCTCAGCGTCGTATTTTACCGTTTCGCGGTTTCCCTCAAGCCGCGCCACCGCTCAACGGTTAGTTTCACCGCTGAGTGATTTGCCTCTAATCGCCCTGGACACTCAGCTTCATCTCCTGGGCGCCAAACAGTGCTTTCCCTTGAATTATGGCGCTCAGCGGTGCATTTTGACGCTGAGCGGTGCATAGACTCTTTTTTTCTTCATTTTTCTTCTTCTTCCTTGAGTCTAAGACCTTCCTTCTTCAATTTCATCCTTAATTCTCATCAAAAACCTGCAAAACAATGCAAAACAAGCATAATATCTCTAAAAACATCTTTTGACTCTCAAATGACTCAACTTAAGTGTTTTACTTTATTCTAAGCTCATTCTAAGCCATAAAGGGTGTATTTTGATATCAATTTAAGCATGAAAATAACGGTTTTTAGACCATTATCAGTAAGTTGTGCAATTTCATACATAGGGTTTCTAATTGAAATTTGATAAAGAACATGTGTAAGAACATGATAAATTAGGGATTTTGATTTCTATGCATGATTTGATGAAATAAAAATTGTTTGAACCGATTGAATTGCATGAAATTGGTCTGGAATGGTAAAATTGGTGTTAGAGTGGAGATTAGGACCTTTGAAAGAGGTTTTTTAAAAAACCCTCATCGAAATCGCTGAGCGGTCTGCTTCATCGCTGATCAAAATTCATCAGGTTTTGGGTTTTCTTTTGTGATGCTTGGACGCTGAGGGGCCCTGTTTTTCCCTCAGTGCTGGACTGTGCATGATTTGGAATGTAATTGATGATTTAATAACCTCTAATGATGAATTTCTGTGATGTTATTGAATTTATTTGATACAGGAATGTCATCCTCAAGGAGAGTGAAGACCATGGGCAACAAGAGATAGGAGCTAGAAAGGCCAAGAAGATTTTATTCTTCTCGGTTTCTTTCTAGGAAGCATGAGGAGCACTACGTGACTGTACAGGAGAGGCGTTTATTGATGGAGAGGAAGGCCATGTATATTCCAAACTTAGCTCCTGAGTTTGAATTGGAGATCGAGAGGCGAGGCTGGGAGAGATTGACCACTTATCTTGCACCAGCTAGCATTGAGCTGGTGAAGGAATTATATGTGAACGCCTTGCCCAGAGGAGGATTTTTACCTGGGAGGTACATGAGCTACGTAAGGGGGCAGATCATCATATATGATCCTGACACCATCAACAGCTTTTTGGGTACTGAGTGGCCAGGAGAGCAGTGTAGGTATGTTGCTCTTACAGGGGAGTACAGGGATTATGAGGACATCGAGAGGATGATGTGTATCCTTGGGAGACACTTTCAGAGGAACCCTAATGGAGCACCAGTCAACATCATTAGGGCGGACTTGACTCCCGTGGCGAAGTACTGGATGACATTCACTCATGCCAACATACAGTTATGCTCCCATGTCTCCGACATCACTATGCATCGGATTCTCTTCATCTACTGCATGCTGAGGCAGATGGATGTTAACGTTGGTGAGGTCATCGCCAACGAGATTCAGAGCTGCGCTACCACTGTAAGTAGCAGGACACCGTTGGGACTTCCGTCCCTGATTACATACTTGTGCCAGCAGGCTGGGGTGGATACTGTTGTTCCACCTTATGAGAAGCCTAGGAGGCCTATAGATGCCTCCTACTATCGTCAGTTCTGTGGAGGCGACGAGCCAGCAGGAGCAGTTCCTAGGAGACGTCCTAGGAGAGCAGCAGCCCAGCAGGAGGATGCACCTGCACAGCATGCTGAGCCATTTCAGATGAGGGACGTGTATATGTCCATGATGGAGGCTAGGATGGAGTCTCTCCGCAGGGGGCAAATAGCTACTGCAGAGATGTTAGTAGGGTTGTACGACACACCACTGGTGCACAGGTGGACTATGACGAGTTCCATAGTGTTATGGCTTGGCCTCAGAAGCAGGCACATGGAAGCAGGTCTGGAGCAGCTGAAGCACCAGGCGGAGATGAGGATGACCAGGAGGATGATTTTGAGGATGCAGAGGCTGGTGATGAGGATGACTCAGATGAGGACATGGACTAAGAGGGCATCTACTAATGGATGCCAGTATTTAGACATGGATTTTTCTTTTTCTTTTGTACTTTGGATTGGTAGAATAGGTTAAACTTTATTTTATGTGTCTATGCTTGGCTTGTACACTGATTCTGATGATGGTTTGATATGATGATATTGCATGATGAGTTATTTGATGATGATTGAATGTGGTTGATGATTGAGACTGTATTGCATGTTAATATACAGATGAATGGTTCACTAGCTATGTGAACAGATGTGTGATGATTTATGATTGTGGTTATGATGCAAAGCAGGGTGTATGAATGATATGTGAGAAAGCATGATGTGTGAGGTTTTGAGCTCCAGAGTATTCATTGATATATGTACTGTTCACAGGGAAGCATGAATGATATTGCCAGAGTCTTGATAATTGATTGAATTGCATGCTTATGTTATATGATCAAGGCCATTTTTGGAAGCCATTCTTAGCCAAATATTAACCCAAAGAAAAGAGAACCATGTGTTCTATCCTTTTTGAACCTTAGCCTTGAAACAGGATGAAAAGCCTTGCTTCGAAAATTCTTACCTTGAGTTGGGTTGAGAATAATTGTATGATATTGCCAAAGTTCAAGTTTGGGGTTGTGGGGGAAATTGAAAGGCAAAAGAAAGGCATTGAGCTCAAGTGTTGAATGAAAAAATGCATGAAAAGAGAAGAAAGAAAAAGCATGAGAGATGAGCTCAATGAAAAGAGAAAAAGGAAAGAAGTTGGGAATGAGTAAAATTGGTTAAAAAGAGAGTTTGTGCTTGAACTTTGGATGCTAAAATAACTCTCTTCACTCAAGGATCTTGTGTTCCAGAAAAACCAATTTTTCTTGTTAACCCAGCCTCATTATAAGCCTTGGAAAAGTCCTTGTGATGACATTTGTATATGAGAATGTTGATTGTAGTAGATGAAGGGCAATTTAGTTTCATGTGATATGTGAATAGCAGAGGGAGGGAGAGACCTCTTAAACACTTGAGTGATTGAGTGAAACACTTGCTTAGTGAGAATCGATAGATTCCATGTTTACATTTATGCTTAGTGGATTGATCATTCATAAATGAAACATCTGTTGGAAAATATGTGATCATGTGAATTGAGTTGAATTGAAAGCATGCATGCATCTTGATAAGATTCCATTGAAAATCTGAATTGAGTAACTCTTGTTGTGCGAAAAATAATTTTTGGAAATGTTGAACTATTTTGATGAAAAAGTGGAAAGCCAAGTTCTGTTTTATTTGCTTGAGGACAAGCAAAGTTTTAAGTTTGGGGTTGTGATAAGGGTTGGAGAACCGTTATTTTTATACTTAAATTTGATATTAAAACACACCCTTTATGGCTTAGAATGAGCTTAAGACTCAACTAAAACACTTAGTTGAGTCACATGAGAGTCAAAAGTTGTTTTTGGAGATATTATGCTTGTTTTGCATTGTTTTGCAGGGTTTTGATGAGAATTGACGGTGGAAGTAAAGAAGGGAGGACTTAGACTCATGAAAGAAGGAGAAAAAGGATGAAAAGAAGAGCTAAGTGCATCGCTCAGCGCCAATTCTAGCGTTGAGCGCCAGTTTCATGGGTGAAGTCACTGCTTCTCGCTTGAGCGGCACCGCTGAGCGTCCTGTGCGATTAAAGGGCCACCGCTGAGTGGTTTGGCGATTAGAGGCAAACCGCTGAGCAGCCAAATTAAGAGTTGATCGTCCATCAGATGGGCTTGGGCTTAAATTTTGTTACTTTTATGCGCTATAAATAGCCTCAGTGTGATTCTCAAAGTATTCTTTTGGCAAGCAGAGACGTCCACATTTGTTCTACACTCCTTGGAGGCGGTTTCTTGGATGCTTAGGCTCAAATCTACCAAATTTAGGGTTTATTCTTCCATACTTTCATTTAATTCCATCTAGTTCACCATGTCTATGGTGAACTAAACCCTTTGTTGTTAGGGAACAATGTAATCTTTTGAAACTCTCTTATATTGAAATTCTTATTTTATTCATATGCTTGCATATGCTTATATTATCAATTGTTGGGTTCCTTATCTTTGCTTAATGCTTTTATCGTTTAACTCATTCGGTAAATGTTGTTTGTCTTTATTGATACGAAGACGTACAGTAATGTCATGAACTGGGGGGAATTCTTTGATTAATCTAATATCGCCTAGAGATAGGGGTAGGACAATTAATTGTATTTTGCTTCCGTTTATCATGCATTATTAGTTACTAGGGGAGGCTAGAGATAGCAAGCTAGTAATTAGTAATAAGCTCTATTCGCCAAGAGATTGGGTTTAGGGTAGACCAAGAAAGCTTGCATGACAATATGATAATAAAGTGAATTAAATAAGAAGAGTAGATATAAGACAGTGGATAAGATGAAATTGTAAACCCCAACAACTCCATTCATCTAGAGTTTCTTCTAGCCAATTGATTCACTGCATTTTGCATGTTTATTTTCATCTTGCATTCAAAAACCTAAATTTAATTATTTTCTCAAGTCTTATGCGATCTCTTTACATGAAAGTTAAGGCCTAAGAGTCCTTTGGGAGAACGATATTTGGTCTTACTATCTATTATTACCTGATACGATCTGGTACACTTGTCATGGGTTTAACATGAAACAAGTAGAAGAACGATTCAATGAGGCTGACATTGGAGGTAAAGTCACCATCAAGCAGAAGTTACTTAACATTACTTGTCATACATTGACATCAATGGTCCCTCCATTAATTAAAGTCAAGACAAAGGGTGCAACAAAAAGAAAAGTTCAACGAACAGAAAGGTCTACTACGCGGGATCCATCATATTTTGAGTATGTCGACGCCTTTCATTCAACCATGGAATCTTCATCTGTGAAAAGTAAATTAAAATCAAAGCTAAATGCAGTGAAGAAAAAAAAAGTTCCAACGATAGACCAGTTTGATTCTATTACTCACCCCTTCATTGTGGACGTTGTTGATGTTGTGGCTGATGGTCATTGTGGATATAGATGCATTGTTGCGTCGTTAGGACTCGGAGAAGATTCATGGCCCATTATCAGAAATGATTTTCACAAAGAACTCAGTCAATGGCGTGATGAATACACAAGCCTAGTAGGAGGCGTTGATATAGTAGACGAACTGAAACAGTCTTTGTTGGTGCAGCCACAGTCGACAATAAGTGTGTATCCCGTTTTATGTATTTTATTTATTATATTTATTTTATCTAACAATTTCTTTTATTAATAACAGGTTAACATAAACAAGTGGATGACATTACCAGACATTGGTTATGCAATTGCTAACCGATATAATGTAATTTTAGTGTGTATGTCATCCTCTCAAAATTATATTATTTTCCCACTACGTTCCACACCACCTTCTGATATTACTCAACATCACTTAATTTGTATAGGACATGTTCATGGATGTCATTTCGTACAGGTAATTTTATTATTTTTTGATTTCATTTGAAAATTACTTGACTCAATTAACTATTATAATTTGTATAATGCAGGTTAAGCTACAAGAAGGTTGTCCTTTGCCCATGGTGAATATCATCTCCTCAACCCACTGTTATCCTCAAGCACGATCGTGGTCATCTATTTATACTAGTAGGATGCAAGCATATGCACAGTTGATGAAAGTAACGACATCTTATGTTGAATTAGGTGATTCTTGATATTTATAAAGATATGTAAAAATTGTGATTTTTTTAACTTTTGAATTAATAATACATAAAAATGTCACCCTCCTTCTTCCTTTTGTTATCAATTTTTCCTCCAATGAAATTAAAATAAATTTTGTTATTTCACGTCCTTCTTTCGCTTTTTTAATCATTACAAAAATTTACCTGTTCAAAAAATACTCTTAAAAGTTTGTGTTTTTAACATTCTGAAAAATATAACATTCCGTTATATTTTACTTTAAATTATTAGAAAGCTTGTTCATTCTTCCCACAAAATCTTGAAGGAAAAACAAGGATTACAAAGTATACATAAAGGCACCATGAATATCATTTTCCATTGCAATGTAATTAATAAATAAAAGTAATGCAAACAAAGCCTAATTTTGAAAATTTAACACAAAGCTATCAAACAAAAAGTACCAATTTGTTCCCTTACCTATATTGTCAAAAACCATGATTCAGAATGGTAAATAAGAGATGATGCATTCTATAGGGCAAGTAATTACACATAACAAACATGATTTAATTATGAAACCTATTGCTAAAACGAATGAGGAGCACAGATGCATTCCCCTTCCTAGTTCTTTTTCCAAAAGGGTAGAACTTTATCAATTCTTTTTTTCCTTTTTTACCACAACATATTTTTACCTCTATGTATTGAACAATGTTGAGTTCATCATTTACATATAGAGCAATTTTATTTATGAAATTCACATAATACACGTGACTGACAATATGAATATTTAATTAAAATAATAAAAGAAACTCAATCAAAAATATAAATTCATTACAGCAGTATTAACAATTTTAATACTTAAGCAACTTCACACAAGTCTTTAAAAGTCTATTATTTACTCTAGCAACCGTAAACATTAATCATTATACAATGTAATTGAACTAACACATCTGATAGCATCATATTATCTAAACCGTTAGCTATTTCTCATATTGATTAAATTCATATGACACAGAGATTCTATGCAAACTGATAACACACGACAACAATACAGCAGTTGAAGAAAATACAGAATGTTGAAACAGCAAGACTTTTTTGCAAATTTAAGTAATTTATATAGATTTTATAACAGCAAACAGCAAGCCTCTTTGACAGCAAACAACAAAGTGTTTTACATAGATTTTGTAACATCAAACAACAACAAAGTTTTCTGGTGTAGAAACATTAATTAAAACAGTGTAAAAACAGCAATAAATTAACGTATGTTAATAGCTCAGAACAACATGGATTCATCACTTTTTAATCAGGTTAAAATAGTGCAAGATAGCAATGAAAAACCCAAGGCAGCAATGAACACCCACCTTATTAAATCAGTGACTCATACTTAACATTTCCCAAGAACACTGGTTTTGAATTCAACAATTAACACCACTGACAAGATATACAACCATTGTTCATCACCGTGAGAGACAAGGATGGTGCCTAAAATAACTCCTACTCTGACTCATATCAGTTTGCCAAACTACAGCAGGAAAATTTGCACCTAATATTTTCAAGACTAATAGCATAAATAAATTTGAAAAATATGATTCCCCTTGTTTCCTTACCTGTATATCAATTATAAACAATGAATCAAAACAAACCAAAGTAGACTCATTAAAACAAAGTCCTATCAATTAGACATCGACCGTCTACCACGCACATGCCTCTACCCTCTCCTAGTCGGATCATATTCATCGATGCCATCATTAGCATCCTGAAGCAGTTCTATCGCCACCTGATGTGCAACAGTACCCTCGGTCACATGACGACACGATATCAACGACTGTATCTTTCTCGCCATTCGCCTAAATCTAACCTGCATAATAATTATATCAAACAAATAAATAAACATGGTTAAGCAAAATTTAATAACATAAGCAATGAAAAATAACATACCAAGGCGCGATGGTGAAGGTGGAGAGGATCTACGATGAGGTCGTGTCTCCTGTGGAACATCGGGGCATTGTGTAGGCCCAAGAACCGGTCGCGCGTCAGATATGCTCTAGCAGCATAGTCCCAATCCTACGACTGACACCTCTGAACATATATGTCTTTGAGCCAGCTGAGTCTGACTTTCGTACCACGTGCGTCCTCCATCTCAGCACAGTTGTGCCACCATCAACGCCGAGCAGGTCTACGAGGGTTGTACGAGCCTCCTCGAACTCCAACTCCTCCAAATCACATAATTGTCCCAACACCGGGAGGTGAAGTAAAGTGGAGACATCGTCAAGAGTGATCATCATCTCCCCTACAGGGAGATGGAAACTACTCGTCTCAAAGTGTCATCTCTCTATGAAACTTAGCAACAACCCATTATCAACGTAATCATAGCAGATCTGTGTGAGAGGCATCAAAGAGGAATTCAACACAATGTGTTGAATTCCCTCGACGCACAGTCCTAACTTATTAACTTTTTTACCATGTGAGATTAACTTGATCATATCCCCTCGATCCTACACAACAACATTTAATATAAATTGTATTCGAAAAGAAAGTAATAATCAAAATTTAAGTTCTACACTCACCCGGCCCTGCGAAATAGCATAAGCAACATGCTGAGCATAGTGTGTCAGCAATGAAGCATCACGTGGACTCCCAGGAAATCCACCGACATCCTCCTGTATGTTAGGAACATCTGCATGGTCCTCCTCCTCCTCATTGTCCTCAGGGGTCTCAAATGCCTCCTCGTGAACATGACCCTGATAGGCCTCATATGCCTGCTCCTCAAATGCTCAATCCTCCACTATAGGGTCATCCTGAATAGGAGTTGCACGTCTTCTCCGAGTCGATGTTGTAGGTCGTCTCCTACCTTCGCCTTGCGCAAAACTCTATCTTCGAGAATTCTCTCCTCGAGAACTTTCTCCACGAGAACTATAACATGCTCCACGTGTTCTTACCGTTTCTGACAAAAACTAATTTAATTAAATTTATAATTATCTCATTAAATTAATAATAATTTTTTAAATATTCTATAAATTATTTTAAAATACAATTAATTAATAATCTAAAAAGTAAAAAAAAAAAAAAAGAATTAACAACCTCCGCAGATATCGCATATCCGTGAACGGATGTGGTACATCCGTTTAATGACATATCATCACTTTTAATTTTCTAGAAATAATTAAATAAATAATAATTGAATAATTAAATTTAAAAAAAAATTCCACTAACAAATTAAAATAAAAACTAAATTTAAATAAATAAATATATACATTTCAAATAAAAAAATTTAATAAACTAAAAAAGAAAAAAAAAACACTCAAAGCCAAAACTGATGTTCCATATCCGTTTGGCCTTGAAATGGATGTGCTACATCCGTCAACGGATCTGCGACATTCATTTCAAGGCCAAACAGATATGCGACATCCGTTCTGGCCTGAGCGATTATCGTCTTTCTACACAAGCACACAGCAGCGAGACAAACATTCACAGTAAATCAAAGATTATGCATACTAAAGAGTAAAAAAACGAACACACCTAATAGAGAGTAAAAAACCGAACACACCTGGTAGAGGAAGGAAGATCTGCACCACGCACCACCAATCAGTAAAGCGAACCACCACCTACAACGACACACCACTACACCACGAACAAAAGAACAGCCGCACCACCGCACCACGCCACCGCACCGTACCACCACACCACCACGAAAAGAAAAGGTAGAGTTTTGATGACAAGTCTCATCGAGAGAAAACAGTGTGACGAAAAGTGTGACGGAAGTGAGAAGAAGAGACGGATCTCAAAAGAAATCTTTGAAGGATGTGAGTAGGGAATAAAAGTGAATATATATGATTTGGTAAATAACATTAAAAGTAAAAATGTAAAAAAGTTTAAAAAGATAAAACAAAAGGTTATTTTTGTAATTAAAAAAATTGAGGAAGTAGAGAAAAGAAACGAAGAGGTGGAGAGAGCAACACCTTATCAGTTGGATTGAAAATACATCATTAAAAAAGAAAACAACAAAATACTTCATTAAAAGAAAACAACAAACTCTGTCCCTATTCCCTTTGTGAAGTTCCAATCATTTCCCATCTCTCAAAAATGAGTCTAAACAAATATCTTTGATAAAAAATAAAAATAAAAAATCATAAATGAGTAACGGGTTTTATACTTTTTGAATGAATTACGAAATTCGGAAAATCAAGGAAATTCAAAATTCATTCAACTTTTAAGGGTTAGGCGTTTTCATGTATTGGAGATGCAAGAAGAAATACTTAGAGGTGCAGGGAAAAGCCCTCACTCTTTTTCCCAATTTTTATTTTCCCACATTGCAATTTGAAACACTCTAAACACATTCAACCAGTGGTTGGAACCAAGCTCTTTCTCTTTCAATTTCCCAACTCTTGTTCTCAATGCACCCAATTCTCAATTCGCGTTCCCACTCCCAACACCTCTACTCAGTCACTGGAACCAATCTCTCTACCCAATCGGTCTGTGTTCTTCCTTGTTCATCGGTGTCCTTGACTAGAGACATTGAAGAAGGTGTGTGACATATAGAAGAAGCAATTGGCCCTGACAGAGGATTCAACTGTCACAGAAGAGTCTAAATTTACCACACTTGGAGCTCATTGTCTTCATACGGTGCTTTCATATGATATGTGTATCTTCAATGCTCCTTTTTTACATTATGTTATCTCTCTGAAATGTTAAAAAATATGAAGCATGGTCCGAATATAGTTTTGGTGTTAGAGAGTAATCTCCATTATTTTCTAGGTCGCACATTCTGAAATTTTATCTGACCATGCGTTTATTTACATTGAACTTTACCGCATTAAGACTTTTCTATGATCAAATCCATCTGCATAATGCTAATATCATGATACTATGACCATAACCATCTGCATATATGGGAAATAACCAAATAGCTTCCTTGACATTCTTTTCTCCACCTCTGACCTGAATCCTTCTATCCCCTGTGTTGAAGAGTAAATGTACTACTACTTACTTGTGAATGAATGATTTTCCAAACTTCGTTTATGCATAAACCCTTAAAATAGAAACCTATTTCTACCATATGAGTAGCAACCAATAAGTTTCACCATATTTTCATTGTGAAGTTGGCTTAGATAATTGACTTCTCCCTGCAAGCATAATGAGCAGAAAATCAGTAAAGGTCTAGCAACATCAGGCGGTTATAAAATAGTTTAAGAGTCTATGTAGAACGTGGAAATACCCACCAATCTTTGTAGCCTTGAAAAGTTTATTGGGAGGATAACTGTTTCAACTATACATCCCTTGTATACAAAACCAAGCCCTCCTTCTCCAATTAAATTTTCTTATACCTGAAACTTTTAGTGGTTTTGTAGTCACTCTTCTTAAGCTCTACTAAATAAAACTAAGTTACCTCCTCCTTAATGCAGCATAGGATTCGACCTAGGTCTGTCCAAGGAGAGCAAGTGTAGTGAGTTCATTGATTGTGTTGAAAGACAGATTTTTGGTGGTTTTCATAAGTAAGGATCGAAAGTAGTAACAACTAAAAAGACTAGAATAATGAAAATGCAATTAACTCTGTGAAACACAGGCTGTCAAACTAGAAAACAAGAATGCAACCAAACCAGGATTGTGAAATGAAGTGTGTAACAACAAAAGGAAGGTGCATGGTCCTTTCAAGCTTTTGCATTCTGATGTGCCAAGGTGGTTGAACTGCTTTTTTTTTATAGTACAAGGGCAGAATAAATATGCTTTATCCTTCATTTTATAATTTCTTTGAATGAATACTTTGGTTAACTAATTTTTTTAGTTAACCCTATTTCATTTAATTGTTTTGAGGATAGTACACATTTCCTCTTATTTGTATGATCCCTTTTCTAGATAATGAATTTTTTTCTTTGGTGTTTGTTTTGTAGTCATGCTAATAGATGAATTGTGGATTTTTAAGCCATTGAACACCATTGAATATTCAAATGGGTTGAACGATTTTATTTTATTTTTTTGGATTTTCATTTTGAACATGCTAATAATGGTAGTGTTGTTAAGTGTCCATGTTCAAAGTGTGGTTTCAAAACACGACAAACTAGGGATGTAGTTCAAGAACACCTAACATGTAGAGCTTTCCCTGAAAACTGCAAAACATGGTATTTGCATGGTGAAGGACCAAGTGTAATTGAGTCTATGGCTGGTATAAGTGCAAATGTAGTTGAAGGTTTTTAGAATCTTAAAATCCAATGGAAGACATTTTGAATGATGCCTTCTGGCTTGTAGGGAATGATGTCATTGATTTTTATGGGACTACTGAAGATGATGGTGTGCAAACTAATATGATGGGTGATGAAGGCAATATAGATTTTGATGCACTGATGAAGGACAATAACCAACCATTATGTGAAGGTTGTGCAATGTATTCAAAGCTATCATTCATGTAGAAATTTTATCATATAAAGTGCATATGTAGAATGAGTGACAATAATGACAATGATTCTAGAGTTGCTAAAGGATGCATTTGAAATGCTAAGTTTCCTAACTCATAGAAGCCAATAATGTTATTAGCAAACTTTGTCTTAATTATGTTAAAATACCAATTTGCCCAAAAGACTGCATGTTATATTGGGTGAAGAGAATGAAGGCTTAGAAGAATCTAAGTTGTGCAAGACGTCTAAATGGAAAGATAAAAATAAGAAGCTACTGTGTTACTTTCCCTTAAAGTCCAGATTGCAAAGATTGTTTGTGTTATAACACAATTGATTATATGACATGGCATGCATCAAACAAAAAAAAAACATGTTTCCCTTGATTGTTTGATAGGTATGAAGTAATGAACACAAACCTAACCACGTAAATAAGTGATTAAAATATAAATATGGTTTATGGACAAAGTGACATTGTGCACCATCATAATCCATACACAAAAAATAAAATAAAAAAAATAGAGGTCCACTTATAGGACAAGTATGATTTATTTGTCAGCATTTAATATACTCACTATTCACGTATAATTTCTACTGATTTGATTTGAATGTCAAAAGATTTTTTTATAAGAACTTTACCCTTCAATCTTAGAAAAAAAAAATGAGATATGACGTAAAAAGAGAAAAATGTTTTAAGAAAACAAAATACTTTATATAAGCAACATAATACAAATTATTTATATAAAAAAGATAATTATCTAAATCGTGATCATATTTCTCTAAACAACAAAATCATAAATTTATTTTCTATTAAACAATTACAAATATTATCTAATATAATGAGGTTAACGTAATGGCACTACTAAAGGACAAATAATTATAAAAAAATCATTAAAAATTAATTTATATTCAAGAATGATATTTTAGAAGTGAAATTTTAATTATTTTTATTCAAATATACTTAAACAATGTAATTTTTAAACATAAAGAAGTGTAACAAAATTATTCTCAATTCAGAAATTTTTTTAGAACTTGTCCACACAATTTAAATGCTTTTGATATGTAACAAAGGAAAAAATAGAATAATTTGAATAATAATAATGTTATGATAAATTAATAAGATTTTACAAAAAGCGAGAATGCTAACAAAAGAAGCATGTTTGCACTTAGGAATTCGATAGACAACTATTTTTTTCTCTTTTGTATGGGCCCAAAAACCCATATTTAAAGCTAATTCCAATCCTATTAGTTGCACCCCCTTTTAATTCTTATTTAAAATAATATATTTATCTTTATTTTCTCTTTCTTGTTTCATACTTTAAAAAGAAAATAAGATGTTTTAAAAATATATGTATCCTTAAATGGGAAAAGCGATAAAACTGTTTAAGTGGATATTTTCATAGTAGTGTTTTTACATTTGGAAAAGTACTTCTAGAGCTTTTATTTATTAATTTATTTATTTATTTTTATGTTCCAAAAAGTACTTTCGTAGATGTGAAAAGTGTTACCAAAATTTATTCTTCAACACTTTTTATCTTTTTTTAAACATATTTTATTATTTAAGGTTATGGAAATATCTTTTATAATGCATTTTATTTTCTTCAACATTCTGAAAATTAATTTACAGGAAATGAAACTGAAAATAATATTTTAGAGAGCACATTTTAAAATGTAAAGAGAGTGTTTAAAAAAGTACTCTCTTCAACATTTGTTTTTTACATTCAACAATGTACTTTTAGAAAATTCTTTTCTTAGTATTTCAAAAGGTAATTTCTAGTATACGTTTCATTTTCATAAAATTCTATACAGTTCTTTCTAAAATAAAAACATGACATAGTAAAGAGAAGATAAAAGTAAATATTTCATGGCAAATAAATAAATAAATAAATCAAAATTATATGTATTAAGAAAAAAGGGAGTACAAATAGTAGGAATCCTAAACACAAATCAATAAAGGGCTTTGGCCCAGCTAGAAACTGAGTTTTAGTAACATCTCTAACTAGTCATATCAATAATATAATTTTTAAAATAATTAAATTAACAAATTTACTATACGTGATTGGATTACAATAAAATTAGTTTATATAGTTAGAGTATAATTTTTTTCATCTTTTATTTTTTCTAATAACGAATAATTTGATAAGCATAAAAATTTGAGTTTTGTGAAATTTCAATTAAAAAGATTTTCTTAATAGTGTTTTCATGTAAATAATAATTTTTTCATTTTAGAAAAATAAAGTCAGTTTTCATCGTTTCTTAATAGTCTATTATTTTACAATTTCTGAATTCTAACCCTTTCCCCAATTTTATATTTTGCAGAGAAGCCCCTGGTAAAATGAGCTGGCATGGTCAAAATCAGCTTTTGACCCTTGCTTCTTTAATCAAAACGCAGAGCTGAACAAAGGGGCAAGCAGCTCGCGCCTAAATGGAATCAAAGGGTTGAACGAAGAAGCAGGAAGTAGAGCCAATGATGTTGAGCAAACATGAACAGTGGCACTGAACGTGAACACAAAGCGGCCATCGGAAAGGGGCTGTTATGCTGGGTACACGAGGTTGCGCGAGTCACCTCCCAGAGAGCACAAGGCGGTCATGACGATGCCCTGAGTAAACTTTTTTTTATCCATTTCCTTGAACTCAATTCAATATACATTCCTCTTTTTTGAAATAAAATTTTGATTCTATATGTTTCGTGAAATTTTAATCTTCTGTTTCTAACTTCTAAGTTCTTTTAATTTATTGTAATGCTTTACATTTCTTTAGAATTCCTGAAGCATGAGTAGTTATCTACAGATTTTATTCCATTTCTTTGTGTATACCGTAATTCAGACTCAAGAATCTGGAATCATTTGGCATTTTGAATTGTGAAAACTGCAAATTAGTGATCTCTAACCGAGAGCTTTTATTGTCCCCAAAGTGGACTTTTCTTTCTCAAGATGTCTTCTTAAGCCAGGATACAATTCAATGAACTAAATGAGTCAATGGGTTGAATTCTGGATTTTAGGGTATGCGTTTGACAGAGTCCTAATATGTTTACATTAAATTCTGTTTTGAAATGTGTTTTTGTTGTTACGTGATTGCAATAAGTGTCATTGTTCATTTCATTGTTTGGTAATTTCTAATTTGGTGCATTCCTGTTACTAGTCTGTTCATCCATTAGTTTTGATTCTGATTTGCATATATGAATTTAAGTTCTTGCACTGCATAGCATCTTGAATTTTCAGGTTTTATGCATGATGCTTGATACCCACTTGGGGGTTTTAGGTTTTATTCATTCCTTAGATCAAGTAGAAGCATTTAGGATTATGTCATATTGTATTAAACCTGTTCATAACATGTGCATACTAGTAAATCTGCAAAATTGTGTAAAACTCGCTGCAATCAAAGTCTACCCATAGTGTGGTTTTGTGTTTTCGCTGTCAAAAACAGGTTCTAGATGTGTTTTATGACATAAGGCATATCATCTATGTTAAGCTAGCATCTTTCGTGCATTTGCATCATTCTAGACTTAGTTAACTCACTTCATTTGCATTCATGATATTATAGGTTAATAAAGCATAAGTTTAGCATTTAAAGTCCTGTGACAAAATTTGAATCGAGAGTTGGTTGCTAAACTGTTTTTATCTCAATCCAGACTTGCTGAATTTGGTTTGCATGCAAACACAGCATCAACATTCATATTCTGGGTTAGGTGCAACACATTCTACTCATCTAGGGCTTACGCATGTTTTATAGTGCTGATTGTACATTGCATAATTCCGGGCATTATCCATCTTTCCTTACCATTCCTAGACTGAGCATAGTATTCACATCTGCATCAAGCGTCCATTGCCGACATTATACATGACAATTACATCTGCATTATAGTTTTAGATTTTAATCCTCAATTCAGCTTTGAATCCTAGAATAGGCTATCATGCATTTCATTTAATCGCTGTAAATTTTAATTTTAATCATTAACTTTGATAGTTTCTCTCACTGAATCATACATTGCATCATAAGAATCAGTAGATAAGTTCCATAGTGGATTAGCATCAACCAAATTTAAAAAATAAAATAAAATTCTGCATCATATTAGATGGCTAACCATCATTCTTAAATGATTTGGCCATTGCATCTCATGCTTTTATATCATTTTTAGTAGTTCATTCTCTTTTCATTATTTTCGTTTTATTCCCCCATTTGCATTCTCCTTATAGCTGGGATAACCTACAACCTAAAAATTTAACCCACACCATTTTCTTGGATTCAATCGTGAGTCAATTTCCTACTACATTGGGGAGAAAACTTAGATTTTTTTTGTTGGCCTTTAACGCGACTAAAAGGTTGTCAATAATCATGCCTTGACAGTAGACGTTCTGCAAATGGTTTTTGTGTTTTCTAAGGGAGTTTCTTAATGTCCTGGAAAGCAAAACATCAAAAGACTGTCAGCAGATCCTCTGCAGAAGCTTAGTATAGAGCCCTAGCTTCTGTTTCCATTACAATTATTTGGTTATGGAATTTATTGACTGACTCTCATGTTTCTAATTCTTTTGTAGTGGTTTATTGTGACAACGAAAATACTATATAAATGGTCAGCAATCCTTCACACCATGAAAGAACCAAATATTTAGAGATTGACTTCCACTTCATCATATAACAGTAGATAAGATATTCTTCCACTTCATGTTTCCTTGGTTTCTTTTTTCTTTTCATGTAACTTCTGTAAGTGCGCTTTATATGCTCGTCATTTTCCCCTTTGTACAAATATTTTTTGCTTTTAATAGAAGTTGTTTCCTTTCTTCTTGAACTTCGTTTTATCTGATAAAATTTTCTCATAGTGAAAATATGTTGAGCTACAATCTATATCCCATTGGAGAAGTACAGTTTCTAGTTACTACCAAACGCATGTTACCTGTGGAGGAATATGTGGATGATTGAGATTTTAGAACTTGCATTTAACAATTCCACGGTTCTCACGAGATTTTCGTTAGCCAAAACAAGTATTGAATTGAAATGTTGGACTCGACAAACACTGAGATTCACCATGCACAATGCAGAATTCACGTGGTGTGCTTGTGACTATGCCTAAGTGGGTCATGGTCATTCCAAAATTTTTCAAATTCATTTTCATTATTGTATAACACATAAAGTTATTCTCTAGTTACCTTATCCTATAAAATATATTGCATTTATATAATGCATTCCTTCTTTAACACATTGTTCATGTACTACCCTTTAATACTCAATATAGTTATATATTTTATTTGTTCACAAAATATATTAAAATTTTATACATGTGAAAATTTTAAACTTTTATTAGGTCATTTTTTGGTCTCAACATTTGGACTCCCATGATATCTGGTGACAACCTCAAACAAAACAACACTAGTTTGTCTGAATAGCTTGCTTATGACATCCAACACAATTTCACTTGTTAACTGCAAATGTCCAAACACCCTAATGTAGGTTTTGGTTGGCCTCATTCACTGACGAATACATTGGTATAGATCAACAAGAAATGAAAGAAGGAATATATCAGATTGATATATTTTTTATAGGATAAGGGGAATATGAAAGACCATTATATATAAGATAATAATTTAAATAAATTTGTAGAAGAATTCATTAAAATATTTAGCTTTAAAGAATAATAAAAATGCCATGTCTGTATTTAGCTTTAAATATGTAGAATTATTAGAAGTGATAGAAATAGTTGGTTGGTGTGAAATGGTGAAAGAGATATGGTTGCGGCGCATTGCCATAAAATAGTAGACAGTGCATTAACTCCTCATAGACCCATTTGTCGCCATTCTGAGGTGATTTTCAATAAAACTATACATGCATCTTCTTCCAAGCCACTAGGTTTTGAAATCAACAAATCAGAGCTACTGTTTTCTAATTGAAATGATTTTTTATTTATTTTTATTTTTGCTAGCAGAAAATACTCTAACTTTGACTGGTTTGAGAAATTGTACCAAGGATCTGTCCAGTTTATGTTTTATTATGTTGAATTGAGCTGAACAAGTTGTGCCTAGAATTATTTTTGTACAGGAATCAAATTAAATCTGTCTCTTTCTTTGAAAACTGATAAAAAGATTATATTAGAACACAAGAGAGAGCATATGGTAGCTGATGGAATATATATATATATATATATATATATAGATATTAGTGTCTGGATTTATATCATACATGTGACTTTAAAATCAGAGTCATTTATTTAATAGTATTGATTTTTGAGATTCGAATTATTATTAAGTATTGAATTGATTTTCAATTAAAATAATATATTAAATTAAACAAAATGTTAAAATAAAAATTTATTAATGTTCTGAAATTAATATAACTGTTTTAATATTTAATTAATATAAGAGAATTTTTTTGTTCAGGACCTTCTTCAACAAAATAAAATACAAATGATAAAATAGAAAAAAATTGTAGTAGATGAAAGAGAAAAATGTGAATGAAGATGAGATTAGATGATGAAGATTTGTGTAGATCAATGAAATAAGTGTAAGAATATTTGAGAGAGTACAGAGTCAATTAGTGTTTCTGTTAGGGTATCAGGAGGGAGGTAATAGTAAGGGTTGGAAAGCATATGAGAAGGAGAAGAAGGTATAGGAGAGAGAGAAGGAGACCAAACGGTGGAGTACAGGGGACAAGTTGGCCGAACGGTGGAAGACTGGGAAGCAAGCTGGCCGAACGGTGGAAGATTGAGGAGCAAGCTGGCCGAACGGTTGACAAAGGGGAGCAAGCTGACCGAACAGTTGACAAAGGGGAGCATCTTAACTGTCACAATAGTTAGGATGGGCGAGAAGATAATTAGAGTAATAAGGAAGATATTCTGAGAGGATATTCAGTATAAGTTAATTAGAGTAAATAAATATAGTATAAGTTAATTAGAGTAAATAAATATAGTATAAGTTAATTAGAGTAAATAAATATATATATTCCAGGAAAATATTTATATATGGGGATATTTATATTAAATGCAAATATATTCTAGGGAAATATTTAGTAAGAGATGGGCGGGAAATAATTAGTATAAATAAAGTTAGAGTCTAGGATTAAGGGTATGTTTTTGATTTGTGAGTTTTGTAAGAGGTTATGCTCTCAGGTAACTGACGGAGATCCTGCTCCTAGTTATTAGAAATAATTGACGGAGGTTATGCTCCCAATTATTGTTTACTTTTGTTTATCCACATATTACCATCAATAAAAGAGATTCATTCGTTCAATTCCATTCTTTCATTATTCTTTTGCTTGATTTAAGTGCGTGAGAGGGTGTTCTCGTTACATCTCATACTGAGGTACGTAACAGTTTCTCTCTACTTACAAATTATAAGTTAATATTATAATGATGCTTCAAAGTGTTTCTCAATTTTTGTTTTTTTTCTTCTTTTTAGATATTTTCTCTAAGCTTAAGCTTCTTTGAGTTTTTCTCTAAACAATGTGTTTCTTTTCTTTATAAGATGATGTTTTTTTCGTAGGTTATCTTTTTGATTTGAATAATCTTCCATTTAAAGGTTTTTCAAAAGATATCTGTTAAATTAAGCTCTTGTCTTGAATCTTGTGTCTTCTTTGTCTTATCGTGTGAAGCAGCCGTTGGTTAAAGTCAACTTGTCAGAGCAACTTGCTTTTTCAATACTTTGATGAAAGTAGGTTGTACTATTTTTGTGGCATGATTTCTGATGGAGAAAACATTTCGTGAATGTCTCCTTTTTCTCTAACGTTCACTTATGATATATTTTGAATATAGTAGGTGGATGCGTGTAGTAAGTTATCTACATAAAATAAAGTATGTGGATGCGTGTAGTAGGTTATCTAAATAAAATAGAGTATATGTGCATGCAACAAATATGTATTTCCTCTTATCACTTTTGTTGTTTTTGAACGTCTAGTATTTAATGACATTTAATACTTGCTTAGAACAATAAAGTACTTTTATATTTGTTACCATTGAGGTAACATTTTATTATTTAAGCTTTTTCTCTAAGATACCAAGCGTTGAATAAGAATTTCATCATTGGATGAAGTGAAGGGTTTAGCTCATGATATCGTTTAGTCTGTTGTAAACACTTTTGAGATTTTGCTTTCTTTAGCTAGAGCATTTAACAAGTTTTGTCTTCTACATGTTTTTGGAATATAAGTTGAGACACTTAAGGATTTTACCAAAATTATTGTCTCGACACTTCAACATCCTTATCCATTTGAGAGTTTAACTGATTACCGTTTGGTACATTATAGCTTTCTCGTTTAGCATAACTCTCATAGACGTTTTGTCTTGGAAGTCATTTGGTGTTGCGTCTGGATGCCTAAACTTTGGTTGTTTTATGTTTCGTTTATGTTTAAGTGTTTTCTTAAGACTTTCTCTATGTTACTAGATGATTACGGATTTTTAGCCTAAGACTTACGTTTTCGCTTATCCTATTATTCTAATTATAGCATCTTTAGATTCTCATTTCGTTTAATGTTATTTGGTTAAACATCAAAACATATGAGAATGTTTAGACATAGAAGTCTTAGACAATTTTGTCTTAACACAATATGCTTATCATTAGCCTTAACTTGAATTCTGAACATTTTTTGCTCATTAACAAGAACTTCCAATCTTTTCCCTCAACTTTCAACTAGTTAACAACATTTCACATATTTCAAGTAAACCCTTTTTTTCATTTTGTACCAAATCAATTCCACATAATCTATCGAAAAGGAAATATAAATTCATTTCATTATAACAAAAAAAAATTATCTATGCATCTTAAAACAATATCAAACAGATCACAAATTACCCTATTATATAGAAAAGCATAACATAACTTTGAAGAACATATGTTTACCATACGTCATTCAAGAAAATGGGGAAAAGAAAAACTTCCACCACCATCAAGCATACTTATATGTTCAACAATTAATAGGTCCCCAATTTAAGTCAATTCTAGGATGATTTAGGCACTTATCTTGTCTTTTATTTTGATATGTTTATGTTAAATTCACTCCAACTTACTTTGTTTTGTAGTTTTAGGCATAAGAAGAGAGTTAAAGTGGATAAATAGAGAAATTAGATGGGAATAATGCAAATCTAGACAAACTATGACTAACATGGTTGAACGAAAGAATTGAGGCCAAGCCAAAAATAACAAACCTCAAGCACTAAACCTACATCTGAGTCATAAAGACCCCTTCTCAAATAAGGAGCTGAGCATTGAAGCATGAGGCTAAGCCATAAAAGTAAACTCACATAGAAGGGAAACCTTTCATGTTTTCCCACAAGTGCATTATTGAGCATTATTATGGAAAGCTTATAAAACATAGTTGCACCTTTGATTTAAGGAGACTTTTGGAGAGACCTTTTTTAGAGATTTTTTGTAGAGTTTTAGAGACCTTTCACTCTATACTTTTAGAGAGCCAAGACTACTCCAAGCTATATATTAACTATCATCATGAGGAGCTAAACTCTCTTGTAGTATTTCATTTATCTATATGTTTTTAATTACATGTTCTGAATTAGTTTATGTTTGTTGTTAAATGAATTGATCAATTATCTTATTTCACCAGCTTGAGATTGAGTGAAAATTGGTTCCAAGTGGTGGTCTAACTAATTCTCCTCCCAGTTTTAGATGCTAGGAATATATCAAAGGCTTTACGTGATTATAGAGTCTTAAACTTAAAACAAGTTATTCACTCAAACAGTCACTGAGGAATCATATTGAAGTTTGATGATCTTATGCTAGATGTCAAGAATGAATATAAAGTTACATTTAAAGAGCTCTCCTAGGACATGAATAATTTCATCTTAATATATTAAAACTAGATTAGTAGAAGAGACAAATAAGGAGTGAAATCAAATCTCAACACGTCTTTGTCATATATATTTCAACTCTTTTAATTGCAATAAGTTTTATTTCAATTCTCACACAACTCAACCATTATTTTATTTAAACCAAACAAGTTCTAAACATGTTATTGATATGCCCTCGCAAAGGCCTGTCTTAACTCCTACTTCTTTGTCTGTCCTGATAACGTCGTTCGTCCCTTTGACATGGCCACTTTGGACTTCTGCGAGGGGACCTTCTCCTCGGGGGACTTCTGTCCACCCTTTCCTCTTTCAAATACTTACGAAGGTGCCCCGCTCAGATGAGCTCTTCAATCTTGTCCTTCAACGTTGCACATTCTTCGGTAGTATGCCCCAGGTTTTGGTGGTACTGGCAGTGTTTCTTCCTGACTGAGGGGAGGAGTTCGACACTCAAAGCTTCCTCTAAAATTCTAGCGCGAAGAGCATTGAGAGGGTGTATATTGATTAAATTTGGGCGCTTGGGGTAGTTCTTTAGGGTAAGATCCTCCCCCCTTTTCACCGTTCCCGAATGGCTTCTTGACTTCCCTCTTATCTACCAGTTTTGTTCATCCAAAACATTGATTTTTCTTGAAATGATACCACTTACTAACTAAATCTAGGAGGGAAAAGAAGTTCTTCTAATTCATCAAACCATTTAAATGACTTTTCCTTTATTCCCTCGTGTCGAAAATGATTATCATTATGAATGACTTTTACAATATAATTTGTTTGAACTCTATGTATTACTCTAATATGCAAATGGTAATCAAAAACATTTTAATATTTTAATTATGCATAGAAATCTTCATGCATAACTAAACATTTCAAAACTTCACTATTTCAATACACTTATATTATTTCCTCTTTCACCCGCTCAAGTATATCCTATAAATTTTTATACACCAAATTGAAAACCAAGATATTTAATAAAAAAGTACTAAAGTATTCATTTTACAACAACAATATAAATTCAAAACAATGTCAAATAATCATTTTCAAGCACTTAATAGTAAAATAAACTCAATTTCCTTTCACTTATATATTTTTTTTCATAATATGTAGACACTTACATTTCAACGTAAACAACAACTCCACACCAAAGAAATTTCCAAAACATTATATTTTAAACCACTACTCACCCAAATAATCTTACTTTTGACTTCCATTATTTTTTAAAAATGTGTCCATCTTATCGAGACACAAACCAACGTTCTCGACTCTGTATCCATCCTCTATATTTCAATGAAAAGATAACCATTTGAAAATCCTCTCATCCCTCCCCTCTCTTTTCAATCTCCATATCTTCAACTTACAAAAGTACAATATCCTTTCACACCATTAAGATATTCAACATAAGACTGATTATGTGAAAACAAATTTCCAAATAATTATCACAAAAATAAATAACCATTCACACATGTTATTATTGTTGTAAAAAGATGACAAAATCACGAACAAAATTTCTTGAGGCGTGTAGAGCCACTGTCCTTAAGGACTTATCCGCGGTGTATTACGCAAGTCCCCCGAGATACAACAAGAACTTCTCATAATTTCTCTAAGGATCTCAGAACTAGCAAGGAACTCTAAACAGAGTATAAAAATAACCTAGAATGATTTTAGGAAAGGAAAAGAAGATGAAACTAAAAAGGGAAAATGACAATGAGAAAGACTGGTTTTTGATGTGTTTTGGAATGGAGGAACAACTCTCTATTTATAGAGATAAGGGAGAATAAAATTAATAAAGGAAATTATAAATCATAAATTATTAACGTTGAAAAATAATTCACTTTTAAAAATTTGAACGTTGGCACAAATATTAAAGTTTTCCAATTAATAAAAACATGAACGTTGTAAACTAACGTTACAAACCTTGCATTCTTTTGGAATAATTATTATATTATAACAATCCCCCACATATTGCAAAATAAGTTAAAAAAAATTGACTCAAATAGTTCAAACTTAAAAGAAAGATAAAAAACTTTTATTTTGGGTCTCACATGATGTAATGCATCAGAGCTGGTATAGCAAGCTATATGAACCGATCTTAGATTTATAAACTTAACACACAGTGTAGTTGGTATAGCAAGCTATATGAACCAAAGACACTTGATGTGTGTTAGAGGTTTATCATTCACAATACACCCCCACAATCCTTGCTGTTATCGTTGTGTTGCGTTTATTAGGCCATCCGCGTGCCCGGTATTCATGAGTGCTCTAGAGATCATGCCAAGATCTCATGCAAGCGGCCCCACTCGACACTCATATAGGTGATTTCATCAAGTGTATGCTGCAAATCATACACCACCCACAAGGGATCTGAAAATCATTAAAAACATTGTTTAAACTAAAATTCTTTGACCACATAGAATTTTAATTACAAAGTTTAGCCTCTCAATAATGTAGTCTCTACGACTTTCACATGCACACACACACCATAGGAAGGGACATAATTGATTAAAATCAATTTAGTGCTATCAGAACTAACAAGTGACTTGTTTTTACCCATATGAACCTCATTCATGGGATCTCTAATCACAAAGGTTGGGTTACCATCACTTGTTTGTTTGCAAGTGGCTTAAGTCCTATTCCCCTCGATGTTTCTAATATCATTTGTCTTCCCAGGGGTTTTGTCAGAGGATTTGCTAGATTATATTCTGACTTCACATAATCAATGGAAATAGTTCCACTCTTTAGCAGCTGCTTCACCAAATTGTGTCTCAATTGTATATGTCTATTCTTTCCATTGTAATTCTTATTTTTAGCTATAGCTATTGCCGATTGGCAATCACAGTGTATTGATACCGATGGGGTTGCTTTCATTCCTAGTGGAATGTTCGCTAAGAAGTTTTTCAACCACTCAGCCTCATTACCAGCCATCTCAAGAGCAACAAACTCAGATTCCATTGTTGATCTTCTAATAATAGTTTGTCTGGATGATCTCCACGTAATCGCACCACCCCCAAGTGTGAATACATACTAGTGGATTTTGTCTCATCTGAATCAGAGATCTAGTTAGCATCATTGTACCCTTCTAGTACAGCGGGAAATCCATTGTATTCAATGGCATAATCCATTGAACCTCTTAAGTATCTCATAAGCCTAGCAAGTGCATCCCAATGTTCCTGATGTGGACATTGAGTGTACCTACTCAGTCTACCTACTACATAAGCAATATCAAGTCTAGAAAAGCTCATCAAGTGCAGTAAGCTCCCAATTATCTGGGCATACTAAGGTTGAGATAATGATTCTCCTCTATTTTTCATTAAATTATAATTAGCATTATAAAGGGTACTCACTGATTTCAGGTCATAAAACCCAAACTTCTTAAGAAGTTTCTCATTGTTCTTGAGATAGTAATATAATATCTCCCTTCCTTATGATTATAATACCTAAAATCACATTGGCTTCACCCACGTCTTTCATTTCAAATTTTGATCTTAGAAACAATTTAGTTCTAGAGACAATCTCATTGCATGTACCAAAGATTAACATGTCATCCACATACAAGCATATAATAACACAATCACCATTTTCAGATTTAGAGTACACATTTATCAGCATCATTAGGTGAAAAACCATCACAAAGCAACACATTATCAAGTTTTTCATGCCATTGTTTTGTTGCTTGTTTCAACCCATACAAGGATTTTAAGAGTTTACATACTTTATCCTCTTGACCAGGTACAACACACCCTTCAGGTTGAGTCATATAAATTTCCTCCTTTGAATCATCATTCAAAAAAGTTGTTTTAACATCCATCTGATGTATCACTAGTTTATGGGTAGCTGCTAGAGCTAACAACACTCGAATAGAGGAAATCCTAGTCACAGGAGCAAAAATATCAAAGTAATCTATGTTGGGTTTTTGAGTAAATCCTTTTGCTACTAATCTTGCCTTATATTTCTCTATGGATCCATCAGGGTGATATTTCTTCTTAAAGATCCACTTACAACCAATGAGTTTTTCTCCTTTAGGAAAATCTTCTAAAGTCCAAGTATTATTTTTCTAAATTGATTCAATTTCAATCCTAATGGCCTTATCCCACTGTTTTGCATCAGGAGCACTAGTAGCTTCTACAAAGCTTCTTGGATCACTATCAACAAGATAAGTATAAAAGTCATCTCCAAAGGAAGTTTCTTTTCTCTATCTTTTACTTCTTCTCAAATCCTCATTCATGGTATCACTATTATTATTATTATTATTATTATTATCATTATCATCAACAGGTTGAGACATCTCACTAACCTTTAAGGGAAACACATGTTCAAAAAACTCATCATTTTTCGTCTCCATTATAGAATTTCTCTCAAGTATGTTACTTTTAACAACTAGAAACCTATAGGCAGCACTATGTTCAGCATAACCTAAGAACATGCAATCAGCAGTTTTAGAGCCTATTTTCCTTTTCTTAGGATTGGGTAACATCACCTTAGCTAAGCACCCCCACACTCTTAGATATTTAAGGATAGGTTGGTAACCTTTCCACAACTCATAAGGAGTTTTACCAGTTTTCTTATGGGGTATTCTATTTTGTAAAAAACATGCAGTAAGCAAGGCTTCTCCCCAAAGGTTATCAGGTGCACTAGAACTAACAAGCATAACATTCATCATTTCCTTAAGGGTTTTATTTTTCCTCTCAGCTACTCCATTAGACTCAGGTGAATATGGTGGGGTCACTTCATGGATAATCCCTTCTTTAACACAATAGTCATTAAACAAAACATACTCATAACCTCTATCTGATCTAATCCTTTTAATTTTCTTATTCAACTGATTTTCTACTTTTTCTTTATAGGTTAAAAACACATCAAAGGCTTCATCTTTATGTTTGATTAAGTAGACTTTGGTGTATCTAGAATAATCATCTATAAAGGTTACAAAATAATCTTTACTTCCTCTAGACATGGTTTGTTTCATATCAGCTATATCAGTATGAATTAACCCTAACAATTCAGTTTGGCGTTCTACAGAAAAAACATGTTTTCTTTCTCATTTTAGATTCCACACACATATATCACACTTACTACTCTGTTTATCATACATATTTATCAATCCTAGTCATTGTAATTTCAAAACATACGAGGAATTTACATGTCCTAATCTAGCATGCCATATATCATACGACTCAACAATATAAGCAGAGGAACTTGATTCATTAATATTTTAAGAAACATTTAGAATGAAGAGTCCTTGATCACAATATCCTTTCCCCACGAAAACATTATTTTTTGTCATAATGATCTTGTCAGACTCAAATGACACTTTAACCCCCACCTTTCCCAATAATGCTACAGAGATTAAATTAACTCTGATTGATGGCACATGTAGCACATCACTCAAGGCCAAAGTCTTTCCAGATGTGAGTTTAAGAAGAACTTTCCCTTTTCCCAGAACAGGAGTGGTCCTGGAATCTCCGAGGTAGACACGTTCTTCTTCATCCCCTACACTAGTGTAAGAGGTAAAGGCACTTCTATTTGCACATATATGCTTGGTAGCACCAGAGTCTACCACCCATTTGCTCACATTGGTCATCAAATTTACTTGAGAAACGATCGCATCAATAATGTCATCTACTTCAGCTATATTTGCCCTAGGAGGATTGTCGTTTCTCACTCTATGTCAGGTGGGATTAGACACATTGGGATGGGATTTAAGAAAATTATTTTTCTTTTTGTGATCAGGTTTGTCTACATACCTTTTGGGAGCAGCAGCAACTCCATACATGTCTAAAATGGTGCAAACACATTCTTGCCAGCGTCGAAAGTTCTGTCCAAGAAAACCTCGATTTTTGACACGTCCGAAAGTGATTTTGCGAAGACCGTCTGGGTTCCGGGAACAAAGGTTTGGCTCTCCGAAGGCATGGTGTTGACGTCAACCCTAAGTCCTTAAGATTGTTGTAAAAAGCTGACAGAATCACGAACAAAATTTCCTGAGGCGTGTATAGTCACAGTCTTTAAAGACTTATCCACGGTGTATTACGAAAGTCCCCCAGGATATGATAACGATCTAAAAACCTTTATTTTCATACTTAATTTTAATATTTAAATGCACCCTTTTTGACTTAGAAACTTGCTTGGAATCATGATTTTGCTTTAGTTTTGTGAATAAGAGAGTTGAGGTTATACTTTATGATTTTGTCACTAAATTCCCTTGATTTTGTAGATTTTTGGAATGATTTGAAAGAGGTGCTGAAGTACCAAGGAGTTGTTGTGCAGAAAAGTCAACCAGAGTACAGAAAAGTCAACCTGAGTGTAGAAAACGAAGTGCTGAAAAATCACCTACCACTGAGCGGTGAACCTAAGTGCCGCACCTACGGCTAAGCGGTGAACCCAGCACTGAGCGTTGGCGACGCGAGTTCTGGGCCAGTTTTCTGTTATTTTTATGATCTGTTTTGGGCCTGGATCCGTTTTCTGTTATTTTTCTGCCCTATTTAAAGACCAGAACATCTTAGGGAATGTATCTTTTGATGGCTTAGGCACAAAAACATATTGTTCACCCCTTTGGGGGCAGATTTGGGGAATTGACAACTCTCCTTTTCTCTTTCTAGGATTTCTATCTCTTTCATTCCATTGTACACCTAGTTCTTCCATGACGATGGAGGACTAATCTCATTTGTTATTGGGGAAGATGTAACCTCTAAACTCTCTTGTATTTGAATTGATTCTTGTTATTGATATATGCTTCTTTCATTAATTGTTAGAGATATTCTTCTTTACTCAAATGCTTGGCATAAATCTTATGATTTGTGAATATCATGAGGAGATATCGCACTCTTAGGGTTGGCGAATTTGGGGAAGATGACAGTTCTCCTCTTCTCTCCCTAGGATTGGTATCATGAGATATCTACAAATCACGATCTAGGGAATTCTCTTGATTATGCAATATTACCTAGGAATAGAAATAGGACGGCCAATTGCTTTAAGCTTTTGTGCACTGAAATGCATGATTAATTGCTAGGGAGACTAGGAATAGTAAACTAGTAATTATGATTAGGCTCTCTTCGCCGAGGAATCGAGTTTAGGGTAAGTTAGAAAGTTGTATTAACATTAATGAAGAAGAAGAATTTGTGAGAGTGATTAGATGAAATCTAAACCCTAACAACATATTCATCTCATATTATCAACATCATCCATTCACTTTTGTGTTTAACCTCAATTGATCAAATTGCATTCATGTTTATTTTTCTGCACTTTGCATTTAAAACCCCCAAAATATTGTTCTTGTAGTCTTGATTGGTTAAGCAAAAGCACAATTGTTTAATGTTGTGAGTCTCTTGGGAAAACGATACTCGGACTTACCGTTTTATTATTACTTGATATGATCTGATACACTTGCCAGAATGTTAATAGGATACAACAGGAACTTCTCAAAATTTCTCTGAGAATCTCAGAACTAGCAAAGAACTCTAAACACAATATAAAATTAACCCAAAATGATTTTAGAAGAGGAAAAGAAGATGAAACTAAAAAGGAAAAATGAAAATGAAAAAGACTGATTTTTGATGTGATTTAGAATGGAGGAACAACTCTCTAATTATAGAGCTAGAAGAGAATAAAATTAATAAAAGAAATTAAAAATCATAAATTATTAACGTTGAAAAATAATTCACTTTAAAAAATTTGAACGTTGACACAAATATTGAAGTTTTCCAATTAATAAAAACATGTTCTAAACTAAAGTTACAAACCTTGCATTCTTTTACAATAATTATAATATATTATAACAATTATCAAATCAAAATTAAAACCTACAAAATGAGCTCAAAATGTTACCTTTTTTTTTTCCGCAAACAATGAAGCCATCTGAGCTCACGAAATTAGACAAATTCTGAAATTCAATCTAATTATGATGTAAAAATTCATAATAATAATTAACATGAGATTTAAAAAATAAAAATAAGAAAAAGAAATAGAGAAAAAAAAGAATAATTGAAGATATTGTTGAAGTGGTGCAATTGCATAGCGTTGGAATAAAGAAAATAGGAAGTGGCCCAAAGAGTGAGAAACATTGCATCAATCCCTTAAATATTTGTATGCGGAGAAGAGAGAAAGCACATGCAACGTCCTAATCCCAATTCACTACGCTTCCATCAATTCATTCCACAACACAAACTCATCATAAATACCATAAATTTCAAGTCTCAAACGGTGGCTCTTGTCTCCTTTTATTCACAGCTTCACACATGCTTCTTTCTTCTCATTCATCTTGTCTTTTTCATCAAGATTTCCTTCATCTTTTTTTTCTTCTATATAATATTTAAGTATTTTTAACAAAATTGTTTTTCACACCTTGATGTGTTTGTTTAACCGAAATACTGAACATGAACACGAAGATTCATGTGTATGATAATGGAAAAAAATGATTAGTCTATTTAGAGTGAATAAATATGTAAAATAGTATGTGATACACCCATAACGTATTTACTAGTAATTTTAAATCAATTTGTATAACACCATATATCTATATATATGAACTGATAATCTTCAAGGGATAACAGTTTTACTTGGCCATGATTAAACGATTGATGATATTACTATAATTAAAAAAAATCAATCTAACTTTTGTTTTTGTAGATGAACGTTACTTTTTTAATTAGATTTATTAATGACTATTCATTTTGTTTTATAAATCCAACATATTTAAAGTAATATATAAGACAACATCAAATACAATGATTCTTACAAAAATTTAATATTTTATTCTATATTATTAATTTTTAAAAAACTATGGATACTTATAAGATTTAGATATATTCTTGATGGATTTTTTATTTTATAAGAAAAATATGTATTATTTTCTTTTATAATAAAAACATTTTATTTAATAATAACGTTCTATGTGTCTTAATTCATATTTTTTTTAAAATAAAATCACTAATAACTTTTCTTTATTTTGTGTTATTATTGTTTGTTATTAGACTTATTTCATTCCATTAATTTCATTTAGTTATGTCTTTGTTTTTGTTTTTTTTCTAAACATAAACATTTTACAAAGAAAATTGTGATAGTTCAAAGTGAAGGGAATGTTCTTTTATAAAAGAGTTATTTCCTATTGGCTTATTTAAGTAGCCAAAAATCAAGTTGTGTGTGGTTCGTCAACTTGCATACAACTTGCAAGAGATGCCAAAAATATCATCACAATATGTACAGGGAATCTATAGTTTGGAACGCATATTTCTCTTCAAGTTTTCGAAACTTGATTCACCATAATTTGCAGGCAACATCAAATTAACCTGATAAGGCTAATACGAGCCTAAAACCTTTGATAAGCCTATCTTAAACGCATGCATTCAAAATACAGAGGCAAATACCCTAATTCAAACAATGAAAACAAATATTTTATTACTCTATCTATTATTTTTCCTTTATTGACGTCACTACAATAATTTTCTTGGTTATCAATATATTATTGTTGACAATAACCAATCAATCAACTTTACAAATTTTCTGACAAATTTTACAATTTAATTTACTGATAGATATTTTGGTCAGAATCCATAGTAAAATATGTTAATAAATTATATTTAGAATTATGGAAAGATATTTTTGTCAATAACTTTCCAAAAATCGATAACAAAAGTTATCAACATCAACGATTTAATTCTGTCGATAAATTCGTTAGAAATGGACAACAATTTTCCTGTCTAATTTGACAAAGTTTTTTATATATTAAAAGGTGATAGGTGAGAAAAAGAACAAAAAAAAGAGAAGAAGAAGAGAAGGATGAGAAGGAGGAAGAGGAGGAGAAGAAGGAGGTGACTCAATGATGACTCAATGGTGATGCAGTGGTGGCTCGTTGGAGACATGGAGGCGTGACGGTGACGCAAAAACAACATGAATGTGGAGGACACTAGTAATGGTGGTTGTTGGAGTTAGAGAAAGAGGAGGAGAAACTAAAAGTGGTGGTGGTGGCACGATGGCACGAAGTGAGAAGGATAGAAGGAAGAAAATGGAGAAATAAAGGAAAAAGAAGATGAAAGAGGAGGAGGAAAAAGAAGACTTAATCACGTATTTTATCAACAGATTCGTGATCATCATTAATTACCAAAAAATTTATCCATCCATTATTAAAGTTTACCTTCGACTACTTTACTTGACAAATTTTTTGTTGTCGATAAACACAATTTATGAACGGTATTTTTTATATTATCAACGGGTTGTGTCCATTAATAATATGAGATTTTTCTTGTAGTGTAAATTCTTACGCTATTTTAAGAAAATTATTATATACATCTTTGCCAATTTTTAGAATGGAAAAAAAGTATGTGAAATAAAATTAGGTTTTCGAAAGATATTTGGTTAGAGAGAAATTCACTAAAAGAGAGATTCTCTAGACCTACTTGAATTCCAATATAAAAGAAGTCTCATTAGGTGATGCGAGATTTTGGTTTGAAGATCAATGGAAATGAAATTTGTCTTGGAGAGACTTGTCGGGTGGGATGCTTTGAGCCAAGCTCTCACGGATTTGCTTTTGGTACCACTCCAAAAGGCCTCTTACCATTGGAAGTATCTATGTGTATATAAACCCATGTTCATCTCTTATTTTTTCTGATGTGAGACTTTGTTTGTACCCAACAAAACTTTGGTTTGAAGATCAATGGAAATGAAATTTGCCTTGGAGATGCTAGAAATTTCAATGGGAAGAGGTGGAAAGCAATGTTGGAAAACAAAGTATCTTAAAAGATAGCTTTGCTTCATTCCTTATTTACAGAAACCTTAGAAGAGTTGTTTCGAGATTATTGTCATAGATCTTGGTCTTTAATTTGGTGGGCTTCAACCACAAGGATCATAAGTAGAACCAAAAGAGAGGAAGGACTATCTGTTTAATATGTTTTTTTTTTTCGAAAACTAAAGCTCTACCATTTGAAAAAAAATCACCTAAAAAGTGTTTTTAAATAAGGTGGCCACTAAAGATAATTTGTTTGACAGAGGTGTGGAGTTCAACAATAAGGTTTGTGTCATGTGAGGGCACTGATGAAATGACTAACCACTTATTTTTCAGTTGTAGGGTAGCTAGTTACATATGTAACCAATGATCTGGGCTAGTATCAATGAATCAGAATAGTGCATTGATTCATCTTGTTCCAGTTTAAACATCCAGAGTTGAGTGCTGCACAAAATAAAATGTCAAAACGCATGTGGGTGACTATGATTTGGTACATTTGGTGTCATAGGAATAATATTTTCTTCATCAACTTAAAATTAGATGCAAAGAAAATGTTTAACTTAGTACAAATTAAAGTTTGGGCAAGCAACTTTTTCTTATTCTGATCTGTGCGTGTGTTGTTATATGCCTGAAAGCAGTAATAATATATACAAGTTGTTTTACAGTGTCTAATAATCAATCATGGAATTCATTTCCTAGTAGTGGTATACTATTATTCATCTTTATTTCCTAGTAGTTGTTTTAGGCCATATTCATCATAAAATCCAAATCTGAAGGGCGACATAATTATGATGAATATTAATAACTAACCCCAAAATTTCTGCTTTGTGTGTGTTGAACATTTTTTCTTACAAATTTATGAATATGGGCTACAAAAAGTAAATTTATTTACTGTATGTAAGGAGGCAATCATAATTATGCAACTCGTTTATCCCTGTTTAATGTGTTGCCGTTTCGTTTTGATGCATAATACCATGTATATAGTTTGAGACAACTCATTCATCCCTATTTAATAATTTTTTCTCATAAAAAACATTTCTTCAAATGGAATTCTTCCCCGTTTAATTAAGTGATAAGCCATCATAATTAATCTGTCAACATGAACTAAATTATAATTTTTTAATGAACTAATGAAGATGATTACTTAGTGGGGAAGCGTACATAATCAAGTAATGAGACACAAATAATATATAATGCAAAAACAAAGTCAAAGGGAACAAAAAAATTGCCTTGAAATTAATTGAAAGTCAATTGTAGAATTCAATTGCATGTTAGTATTTGGATATATCACCGACGATGTATCTTATTATTCATCAATGGTGGTTACACATTATAAATATACACATCTCTCTCTGCCATGTTATAAATATGGACATTTTCCTTTGTCATATGATTTGGTACGGAAAAACTGGAACCTAAGGTACAGGTTTTTGCGTGTACAATAATCAAATGTAATTTTCAATAGGATGATTAATTAAAATAATGAACTTTTACATTTGGCTCATTCAAAATTGCTTTTTTTTTCTCCTTTTTTCTGTTTAAATAAAACTTGTTAACCTAGAAAAAGGTGTAACTTATGTTTGGCCAACTCATAAATGTAATTGAAGTAACCACCACGTGTTTGAAGTATTTAGCAAAATAAACTATTCTCAAAAATAATTACATGTTTCGTTTGAAGAAATGAAGGAATCTATGCATCATACCTAACTTTATGTGTCTTCTATGTATAAAATATTGCAGATTTTATCACATTGTATTCCAACATTAAGTTTAAGGGAATATTTAATCACCGTACTTTTTTCTCTTTCTTTTTTGTTGAATTTTCATATTTTAAAATTATTGATATTATTAATTTATTCTAATTTAAACCACACCGTTTATCAAATTTATTAGCAATCCACACATAGACATCTCTCAAAACATATATAGTGTTTAGTTGTCATTTAGCCATTTTAAGTTTGATTTAAGTTAGATGGTAAATATAAGTAGAACTATTATTAGAATTTAATAATTAGTATTACTTAATTGAAGGAATTTTAGATTTGATTTATGTAAGGACCTGAAAAATATAGGGTTATTGGACCTTATGTTGAGGCAATCAGGTCTATCAAACTAAGGACAACATGGCCTTAGGAGGGACTTCTAAGAAGTCTAATTCATTTATGCATAAACTCTCTCTCTCTCTCTCTCTCTCTCAAAACCCATTTCCCTAATCTTGCTCTGCCTTCTCTCTACATTTCCAGCTCACTGAACCGTTCGATTCTTGGTTAGGTGCTGTCAAATCATTCTCAGTGTAGAGAGCTTCGTTTTAAACCGATCACTTCTTCATTCTGACTGGTAAGTCATTTTCCCCTTTTCTATTCCACTGTTCTTGAAGTTAAGGCATGCAAATTTGTTGGTTGCATGTAACTCGTAAACTTTCCTCTTCGTATTTTCTGCCAAATCAAGCACTAAGAGCTGCACTCTACACCAATTTGGTGGCTTATAGGTACTGTTGAACTTGTCTCTGTGTGGAGGTACTGTTAGGGCATTTTCCAACAAGTTGTACTGTGAGACCAAAAAGGTAAGGAGAGCTAGGTTTTTCATTTTGGATTCAGTGTATTAGAATATGCATGAGCTAGGATTCTATTTGTAATGGTGAAGTATTGTATATGTGAAACTGATTTAATATGTGATTGTTGTATGAACTAAAATTGATGATTTTGTATACTAGCTCAAGTTTTCATTGAGTCACTAGTGCAGCGCAGGGAAACGACCGCGGTTGTTTTTCCCTATATGTCGCGGTTTACGAACCGCGGCATATTCAGGCGCGGTAAAAAGTCTCTGACTATAGGCCGCGGTTGCAACCGCGGTTAAAAGTTTTGCAAATAGACCGCGGTTGCACAAGGAACCGTAGCCAAAACCCCATTTTTTAAAAAAAAAAACAAATTCCACTATAGGTCGCGGTTTGAACCGCGGTAAAAGACCAGGAATAGACCGCAGTTCATGCCTTAACCGTGACCAAAAGTCTTTTTTAAAAAAACAATTGAAAAACGACACCTTTATACCGCGGTTGTGGTAACAACCGCGACATATTCTCCTGCAGTTTTTTAAAATAGCAGGTCTGTTTTTGTGATATCCACTACCACAAAAACAGACCTGCATATGAAATACATGTTGAAATTCAATTTCAACTCATCAAACAGATGTTCAAATGTATTTTAACATCACATAAAGTACAAAGTCTAATAAAATACAATCTAATAAAATAGAATGTTTAAATCTAATAACTATGACTTAATATATAATCTAATGAAATATTTTGCAGCAGCTTTCCTTATGAATGAAATTGGCTTCTCAGGAAGTGGTGTAGTAGTCTTGAATCTCTGCACAAAACAATTGATATTAATAAGTGTATATGAATTCCAAATTTGTGAGAAAATCAAAATTTATTAGATTTAAATATTACCGTTTCTCAGCCTTTTGTGATATGAGAACGAATAATCTGGGTCATCCAATACATTACATAGTATCCGCACTTATATGACTCACTCTGTCTGTTACACTACAATATATCATCACAGTTGTAAATAGTTAGTGAAAAATATTAAAACAAAAAAACTATAAGAAAGTATGGCTTTAGCATATGTCAAACCTTGAGAGAAATCCAAGCAATCTTTCTAGTGTTTGTAATTGATCTCCCAACCATTATCATACTTGCTGGAATAGAATTATATATATATATATAAAAAAAAGAGTTTTCGCATTCATTTATATAAAAAAGAAAGTCCAAACATTGAGGTTCTTACCAATCAACTAGTTGTTTGAGATTTGTTGGAGGAGGCTTGTGCAATGAGCAGAACCATAAGCATAACTCTCGTGCATAGAAATAACAAAAAGTTGTCAATGGCGCCTGAAATTCATAATAACTTAACTATTATATTTTAAAATCACATATGGAACTTTATTATGTTAACAAAGTTCACTTACCCGGATATATAAGGCAAAAAATATATTTTCTTGCCGCTTGCAAAATTTCTTATGAGATTTGTGTTGATGTGATCAAAATCATTTGATTCGTGAATGGATTGGGGATCAATAAATCCATAATCATCAGAGTGCCCCAACTTGTTACTGGTCCCACACAAATACCTGAAATCAAAAGTTAACTTTGATATAAGGATACTTGATATACAAATCAATTTTATATATAAATAATTGCTCATAGACTTACATCATCCATAGCTGAATAATTGTAATATTCAACTCTTGTGTTCCCGAAGCAAGATCTCTGACATCTTGGCTATGGAGGTATAATGGGACCTCAGAGACTCTCCCAAATACATTAGAATCATATTCAACCTCCAAAGGTGTATCTTCAATGATGTCAGCAAGTAGCTGCAATGAACCAAGACGATCATCCTCAGATAGAGGAATCTTCTCTTGTGCTTGCGTCTGTTGTTACATGGAAAAATAAGATAAGTTTTGACATCAATAACATGTAAACTTTAAAATTGAGAAGTGTAAAGAAGAATTTCATACCGGGGGGGTCAGAAACTGAACCAATCAAATGTTTAGGCCAAGCGATAAATGACTTGAATGCTTGTTCCACAGTGAAAATCAAACTTGCAATTTCATACATATCATTCAAACAATAATTTCCCATGTAGTGATTACTAAATTTTGTATGTCTATATATTTTCTAAGTCTAGATTACCAAAACAATAGTAATTGGTATCATGCAAAAACGAACGAAAATCATGTTGAAGAAAACAATTACAACAAAAGGCACATCAAAGGCAAAATACCTGGAATGGGTGCAGCGAGGACGAATGGGCGCGGCAGAGACGATTGGGACGGCTGAGAGAAATGGCAGGCCGGAACTTAACGATTTCCTAGTGCAAGTTTGACGATTCTGATCGGTCAAAACTCTTCACCAACGTTGAAAATGGCAAATGAACGAAAACAATTTGAGTTTAAACGGTGCAAAATGGTGGAAAATGGAAGCAAAGGTGTGCGTCGACGGAGAAGAAGGCGCGGGTTCTGCAATTCACGATGTAGGAGACGATACTGTTCAGCGTTTTTTATTTTTTAACCTACAAAGGGGAATATGCCGCGGTTCACAACTTAACCGCGGTAATATATGGGCATATGTCGCGGTTCACAGAGCAATCGCGGCCTATTCTCCTGAAAAAATTAAATCTAAATGAAATTTTTGAAATTTTTTTCAAACTATATGTCGCGGTTCAGCGGGCAACCGCGGTCTATACCCTTAAATATTTCAAATTTATTCAGATCAGGGAATAGGCCGCGGTGGCCCTTAGAACCGTTGTTGATTCCATAACGTTCTGAATACCTAAACTGTCTCCCCAACTGCCTTTTGGGGAATGTCAGAAGGAGCAGGGGGAATAGGCCGCGGTTCTGCGAGCAACCGCGGCCTATTTCCCCTCTCCCCAACTACCTTTTGAGGAATGTTAGAAGGAGCAGGGGAATAAGCAGCGGTTCTGCGAGCAACCGCAGCCTATTCCCCCTGCTACCTTCTGACATTCCCATCAGTCAGCCCCTGTAATAAATTGACAGGGGAATAGGCCGCGGTTCTGCGAGCAACCGCGGCCTATGCCCCTGCCAATTTATTGTTTTTCTGACGTGGCGTCAAAGGCAGAAAGTTGACAGGGTATAGGCCTTGGTTCTGAGGGGAACCGCGGCCTATAAGTTCGACTTATTTTCAAAAATGCCACCGCGCACTATTATGTTGCGGTTTCTGATGAACCGTGGCATAATGTGCGCTGTAATAAGCCAAATTTTTACTAGTGAGTATCAATTGTTGAAACTGTGAATTAGTGCCTGTCATTTTGGTTTGGAGGTGGTACATTGTTAAGATTTAGTGTGTTGAGGGTATGAAAGCTGTTATACAAGTTGCTGGCTAGGAAGTTCAGTGAATTATAGGGTCATGGGTCACTATGAGAGGAAGTGAGGTATTAAAGTTGGGCATTTGGGGTCTAGAACACCATAGGACAATTTGGATGACTTAGATAAATCATTTGTGACTTGTTAAGAGCGTTTTGTTGGTAGGATAGAGGTATCTTAAAAATCAAAGTTGGTACATCCTTGATCATAGAGCAGTCTTGGCCCGGTCTAGTAAGTTGTGACTAGTCATATGTACCGGCGCTTATGGTGAGTTTGATGCGTCAAACATTTGATTCTTCTACAATGACCAATTGGGTTAGAAGTAAGTGTTTGGGAATAATAATTTTGTGGTGATAATAATTAGATAGGTAGCCTAACAAATAGGAAACAATTTATGGTGGTTTGAGGGGAAGTGAGAGGGTGATTTTAAGCCTTTGAGGTATTGGGTGTATTTGGTCTGCTTTGGCAGTTTAGACAAGTCAATTATGACTTGTTAGGCATGTAAAACTGAACTAAAACCTATTAGAAATGGTAGAATTGAATTGGAGCCCCTAAGTCATGAGATTGAGTATTTTAGAGTTAAATTCAAGCTTAAACCACTTTAGAATCATTGTATAATTGTTAAAATTCATTTAGACATGTTTAAATAGGTCCATATCATGAATTAGGAGCGTTAAAAGTTAGGTTGGAGGGTTAAAAGTGGTTGAAGGGGCATGAGTTGCATGATTCTGCATAACTGGCATTCTACAGATCATGTAGACTCGTTATGCGAATACTCTCGCATAACGAGACGCTCCAGGGAGGAGCTCTCTGTTATGCCACAGCTAGTGCGCTCTGCGAGAGACCAGAGGTCTGAAGCCTCTGCCAGATTAATTCGCCTTGCGAATTATGGGGGTGCGCTTTGCGAAACAGCACAGTTTCGCCTTGCGAGCTATTGGGTGCGCTATGCGAACCCCTTCAGTCTAGGTCCTTTTATCTTTGCTCTATTTTGGCTGATATAATTGCGTGTACTGATTGAATTGCATGGTACGACGATGGTAATGTTATTTCATTGAAAGTATGTGAAAGTATGCGACATGTTTGATGATTGAATGTAACAAAGTGGTGATTGGTGTAAGTGTAACAAGTATGGTTCATGGACGTAATTCCATGATCCTCAAGGAGAGGATACATGGTGGTGCCCTAGTAGTGTGTAGAATGATTTGCATGGTAGCTCAGTCTTAGAGGTTTTCCTGAAACTACAATGATCAATCATTCTCAAGTAGAGAGGATTGAATCATGTGGTGAGTAGTAGCAGGAGGTCTTAGTCTTGGAGGCTTCCAGTATGCTCCAGGACGCATTGGCAATGGCTTTGCAAAGTAGTAGAGGCCACCACGAGTGCATAATCCGCCATAGCTCGGCAATCATTCTAGTCCGGACGAGTCAGTTTATAATGTAACAAGTTTCATAGTGTCATTTAGTATGTTTTAAATGAACTGTGCAAGTTGTGTGTGATTGATAACATGATTCTTATACCTAGTTCACCCTTGCTTGTTTGTGTTGTTTGTGTATGTTTCCTTTTGCGATGATCATCCACTTGGACATGAGCAGATGTTGAGGAGGTTCCCCTGAAGCAGGAGCTTGAAGATGCTGAAATTGCCGCCCAATCTTCCTAGGAGTTTCTTAGTCATTTTGTGTTTCTTGAAATACTCTTTATATTAAGTTTTAAATCTAGATCTCTTTTGTTAAAGGTCCAAATTCTGGAGCTAATTTGGATGACTGTAATCCTTATTCAACTGTCATTCTACTCCTAACTGTTTTCCAATATTATCTATGATGACGTTTTTATATAATCTATATGCTATATTTGGGATGTCACAATTTAGTTGACAAATATATATCTAATAATACCTCGGATGATTAACTTGATTTTTTTTATATGTAAAAATGCTTAAAATGGAATCATATATTTTCCTTTTGTGTAAATTGGACATCATAACAGTGGTAAAAAAACAAGTATTTAGTGTTTTCTCTTTTATAAACAAAGCATAGATGTTATAGTGTGTATAACAATTAATGTTGAAAAATCTTTATTTTTTACCTTTTTATATCAATTTTGTAAGCAATAATGTTGAAAATATTCTATATAAAAAACTATTATTCTAACAGTATAACCGTACATGTAAACTCACATTAGAAGAAACGTATAAGTCACATTAACACATTAAAAAGAAGCCTTATAAATCTTACTAACCTTTTGACCTAAATTAAAATAATTAACAAAATTTATTTAATGTAAGAAAAATATAATATATATATATATATATATATACTTAACTTTTTTCAAGAAAAAATGCTTATGTTGTGTTAATTAGACGTAAGCCCGAACTAAGGTTTTGGATTCCATGGAACACTTTTTGGCAGCTAGCTAGTACGTTCAAACATCAAAAGTCAAACTTTAAAAACACCATTTTATATTTGTATATTTTAATTATTTAATAATTAATTGCTGAACTAATTGAAAATGTGTAAAGAACAATGTTCCCTAATTATGATTCTTTGTTTCATTTTATCTCGGGAACAAAAATAGATTAATTGCGCTACCTTGATTTGTTTATGCTTAGTTCTTAGCATTACCAATAACATTGGCTACAAGTTTCTAATTTTTATTTGTGAAATCAACGTATCTGTCGGTAACTACAGCACGAGAATAGAGAAAGTGAATAATAGAGCTACATTTAATAATTTTTGTTTGTGAAATCAACGTATTTGTCTCTATGTATTAATTTTCGTTAAGAATTGGTTGAATTTTTCTAACAAAACATTAGATTTAAATTATTCATACTTTCTAACTGAAAATATTTTATTTATATTAATTATTAAGTGTATATAATGATACCAAATACAATTTGAGACATTTCACGACCTTTAAGTATAATGCTAGGTCTCTTCCAATTTAGAGCCTAAGAATCTAAAGTTGTCGCACCCAAAAGGAGAAACAAAGTTAGATGATGCTAAGAAAAATTACACAATCAAATGGAGAACAAAGTCATGTTCCTTAATAAGGAAGCTAGAGAAATGTTAGAGTAAAAAACAGTGTCATTACGGAAGATCTACAAAGAGATTATGGGATTTGGAATCTAAATATAAATCTAAGTGTTATATAAAATAAAAATAAAATCTATAAATCTATTATTTTAAAATTTTATGAACCTTTTCTGGGAAAATGACGAAATGCAAAGCCAACCAAAGAAAACTGTAAATCTTTTAGTGCGATGGAAAGTTGTTTGATTGTGTAGTAAAAAGTATGAAAAGCTTGGACGAAACTTTGCATGCAATAGAAAGTAAATGTGTATTACGATTTGAATCTTATGAATTAAGTCAACTCTAATAGTAAATTTGGAGTTGCATAGATATAGTAATAAGTAATAAGTTATTGTTTATTATATTTAAGAAGATTGAATGGAAATAGAAATGAATAAAAGAAGATGGAAGAAGAGAGAAAAGTGTGGGATTGAAAAAAGCATCACGTGGCTAACACAAAACAACGTGGGGCTGCCATCTTGGTGGCACGTTCACATGTCTTGGCATGCAGATGCAGTTTAGCAATGGTTGGTAACTTGTGGTTGAACTATATGCTGACGTGGAAGATTTGGAAGATCTGGTTCGTCGGTGATAGGGTCACTTTTTAAGTTTCCATGGCTTACGTGTCAGTCTGCACCCATTCCTCCTTTGGATTTAATGAGAAGAGAGATGAAGATGCCCTAACACCGTTGTGGAGATGTGAGACTCATCAATGAACCCTAATAGTAGGCTTTCTCATACACAACCCAATAACCTCTCTACCCTTTGCTTCACGTTTCTCATCTTTCTCATTATTTCTTCTTCTTTATTTCCTTTCTATCGTATTTACATCATATTTATGGAAGATTTTACATCAAATAAAAAATATGTTTTAAGTATATGAATAAATGCAAATTACATTTTTAAATTTAATTTTGTAAATTAAATTAAGTTTAAAATTTATTTTCTAAAGAAATATTAGAATCATTTAAATTTTTAACAAAATTTTAGCTATTGACTTAATCGTGTTATCTATTATTTAATTATTTATTAATATTTAATTAAACGTTTATATGTAATATTCCAATAAATATATAACAAAAGCTATAATTTATTCTATGTATTAAAATAAATAATAAAGGAGAACAATGATGAATAAGCACTTAGATGAATAAGAAATATGAAATATCATATAAAATTAAAACTCTTTACAAGAATAGAATGTACACATAATTCTGATCGGTCAAGGGTTCACTAAGACCGATCGGTTTTACAAAATATAAAGAACCGAACGGTATTAAACATTACAAGCAAGAGAAAACTAAACTAAGGACTGGACGGTCCTACACTATCCTCAGGCACGCTATCTTCGGGTTGAGCGCGGTAAAACATCCTCCAATGAATCTTCAATAACATCTTCTGCTCACATCCAAGGGATGATCATCGCAGTGAAGAGAACAACCGAACGACCAGATACCGAACGACACATAAACAATGACAGAAAAGATAAGGGTAAGCTTATGTAAATTTAATTAATCATTTCCAGCATACATATAAACATGAAAACCGAATAGTACAAACATCAGTACATTCATACAATTCTCATTCACGCATAACTATATAAACCGAACGTTCATCTATCACAACCAACCACTTAGACACTGTCCGGACTGTATGAACCATGTAGCTCGACGTTTCTAGCACCCGATGTGGTGTAGTAGCTGGCATAACTCATCAGTTGTCACCAGTGGTTAGTCCTAAAACGATCATCTGGTCTTATGATCGCGGACCTCCTGCCATTTCCACACATGAGTAACCCTTCTCTACATGAGAAAGTGTCATCATGGAATATCAGGAACAAAACGACAGTAGAGTCTGACCATGTTCATACTTTACCAATCAACACCAATTATGAGATATTCCTCCCTTGGAATTCTCTTACTTAACCAAAATCAACCAATTTTGAACCAAGTACATACTATCACATTCATAAGAATAGAAAAAATGTTAAGGGAATGACCGAACGGTCTAACACTGAAAGGAAGGCTGATTATCAAGGAAAATTATAGTAAATGACCGAACGGTCGAACAAGGAGAAAACCCGAGAACTATTCAAAGTAAACCAGAATTTATAGAAGATTTGTGAAGATGATTGAACGTTCTTTAGGTGAGTAATAATAATGATATGAAACCGAATGCTTCATAAGTTAAGTGTCAGTCTAAGACCGATCACTTGTACAACTGAATGCTTGGTTTATGACCGAACGTTCTGAAGTATACTGTATATACTAAAATCGAGAGGGAAAGACTCCCTTGACTTGTTAAAGAACCAGATTAGGCAAAAATAGATAACAAACAGCATGAGCATCACGAGACTGATCGGTCAACACCGAACGGTTTAGGGAAGGACCGAACGGTCCTAATGACCTTCGATCACAGATTCCAGAATTTCTCTAAGTTTAATACATTTACAATAAGCTCCTAACAAATATCAAACGATTCATGCAACAACATACAATATTCCAGCATACCAATTAAATCATCGAACATATATTAAATCATGCATTCAAACCATACAAAGAAATTGTAATTAAATCTTATAAGCTTCCCTTACCTCTAATTCCAGCTAAGCTTCTAAGTCTTTAGGCACTACTCTTATGGCCTCCCCAAAGTCCAAAGTTGTCCAAACAAGATTCTGATCGGTGCAAATGGAAGGTCTCGTCGCCGGGAAGATTTAATCTAAAAGAAGGTTGATGATCGGAGGAGAGGAAGTGGTCAGAAATCTAGAGAGAAGTTGGAGGTTCTAGAGAGAAGGAAGAGAAAAATGGAGTTTATGAAGGTTGAAAACGAAGTGTTTGCATGCAGAAAAGTGGTGCAAAATTTTCGAAAATCAACTTTAAATATGGCCACCAAACTGACGTTCGGTCCACTCCCTGACTGCCACATGTCTTCCACTATCTGGAAATTCTCATTCCCTTTGCTGCCGCACGGTTTTCGAGGGCGGGAAATTAAATGCAGTTGCACACCTTGTCTTCCACTAACCTAGAGAATCCAGAGAGTGCGACACGTGTACTCCACTAAAGTGGAGCATTTAAATGGGGCATGACATTATATATATATATATATATATATATATATATATATATATATATATATATATACACACACATTAGAATCATTTAATATATATAACTTGCGTGAAGGATATTGATTAAAAATAAGATGAATTCACAATGATTATCAATCTTATTTTATAAGTGTTTAGTAAGTTGAGTTAAATTTAAGTTAATTTTTTAATAATATTAGAAATGCGCTAATATATTATTAAGTTTATTTTTAATAAAATTTATTAAATTACCAAAAATCACCTATAAATATTTAATTTATATTTGTTAAATTTATTACATTAATGACTATTAGACTACTACTTAATTATTTGTGAGCATTTAGTCTTACGTTTAATTCTCATTGTAAAAAAATTTGTTAAACCTTTCTTATCAATTAGATGTTAAACTAAATTAGACTATATAAACTAAGAGAGGGTTTGCATTATACTTCTTTAATGAATGAGAATTGATTAAAAGAATAAGTGTTTGAAAAAATTAAAATATACATGGAATGTAAAGATTATATAGAAGGCAGAATCTATAGTTGCAGATTGAGTTGAAAACCAACTTCATGACTTAAAAAAGGAACTTACGAAGGTCTTATAATAATAATAAAAAAAAGTGATTAAGGTTGGGATTATTTTTTTTGCAAGTATGTATGATTGAGTTAATATTTTACGTTAGACGAGTTAAAAATTTTGGATGTGATTGATTTCTTTTAGTGCCATTCTTATTTAGATAAATAACATATTAAGTATTTCTTTAAAAATCTTATTAAATGTTTAGCTTATGTGATGATTGGAAAGATCGAAAGAGATAAGATATAGAATACGGACGAATTTGAAAGAAATGAAATAACCTGGTATTTTATAATGACTGGAACAAAGATTCCATTTGAATGAAAAAAATGAAATAAAAAAATGAAATAAATAGTTTTATTATTTAAAAGCTACTTTGATGAAATAGATGTTAGATTTAATAAACAAATTGTGATTTGAAGTTTGAAGAGTTTGAATGGAAGCTTTAAGAAGTGAGACTCTAAAATATAGGACAAACACATATGGGCCTTTGATGCGAAATCAATTTAACGTTGCACATGGCTTCAGGGTATTGATGTGACCATCAACCCTACGAAGCTACTTACGTGTTGCAGCTTCTTATTTATTATTATTTTTTATCTTTTTCATTTTACACATGATTTCATAATTTTGGCTTCAAATGTAGGGTTCCTCACTCAACAAAACTAATAAATTTCTTAGAAAATAACAAAAAAAAAATGCTCTTAACTATTGCATTTCGATTTATCATGGTGTCCCTCAAGGTTAACATAATTATATATTACAATTTTAAAAACATAAGATCCTTAGACCATCTCCAACCATGAAAATCAAAGGTGAAACTATTAATAGTAAAAGATGTTGGAAGTTATCGAACAATTCTTAAGAATTATACGATTTCTAATGTATAAATACCACATTTGTATTTCATAATATATGTTCAAACTAAATATTCATTTAAATATTTTGGATTTGGAATATTGCCATTTGATGATAACTAAATTCTTAAAACATCATATGTCTTTGGAAGATTAAATAAAAATTATGACCTTTAAAACCTTGGAGATGTTAGTTTTGTATTAATGGTTTTCACTATTTTATACGTATAAAATGTCTTTTTTACTCTTTTCTTATCATTTGTACGTGTGTTCTAAATATTTTGTAATGTTTTTGTTTCTTATGGAAGAACCCATTCCCGTTCTCATAATGTTTTTATAATTTTTTTATTCTCGAGGATGTTTTAGGTATACTTTTCATATGATTAATTTCTAGTTTCCCTTTATTGATATGTTTCAGATATTTTCCTCCAGCGGTAAAGGCAATTCCTCTCACATTATTTATATTGGAAAAAAAAAGCCCATGTTGTAGATAGAAACCATCAAAACTATTATAAGTTTATTCAAGTAGTGTTATTGGGAAAACAAAAATAAATTTCCCTTCTTATCAAATGTTCGAGTTTCTTTCTCCATGAGCAGCTTGAAAGTTTTGTCAAAATTTGACATATATAGAAGACTTTGAAGATAAACTTGGTTATAGTTGAAGAGTGTTCGACCCATTATAGGGTTTATAATAAATTACTCAGTAATGGTTACCACTTCTCCTTTATCTTGGGTTAGTATCATTCTTTAAATTTTAATGAAATTTTATTTATTTAATAATAAAAATTATAATAATGACTGAATGAAATACAAAAAGTGTTAAATTAATAATAATTGAAATTTAAAATAAATCTTTCATTTTCTAATTTTTAATATATATTGAATGGTTATATATATTATGACTATGACATTAAATTAATATATTATAGTAACTGATTTTCTTTTATAATTAAATTTATGTTTTAGAAACAATTTAATACATCATTTGATGAAAAAGGAAAATAAATATATAATAATATAATTAAGGATATAATAAGATAAAAATACTTTAAAGATATAAGAAAACTTTTCAAACATCAAACTAGTCGTACTGTTAAGAAATAATATAAATTGTTTTAATAAAAATATGAAGAGTTCATGAAACAAAATTTAAAAATAAAATAATAAAGAAGATAAACTTTTTATATTACCTAGTATTAAACGAAGTGTTTATGTTATTGAATACTTAAATTGAAAGTTAAACATTTTTTGTGTAAATAAAATAAAAAATAAATAAAAATATTAAAAAGGAAAAAAATATTCAAAATGAGACAAAAAAAATATTTAATTTACATACCTCATTTAAACATAACTACACACAAAAGTTGTGATAAGAGAGCAGTATTTTGGAGATGTGAATTAATTTCATTGTAAGTGAAACAATGAGAAAAAAGTGTATAACGAAAAGAAAAAGAAATGTTATAAAACTAAAGACCAAAGAATAACACACATATAGATTATATTACCTAATAAACTATTAGTATTGTAATAGTTCAAATGGAAACGGGAATGAAAATTGGAATGAGTGTTACGATGGGTATACGGATAAGGTATATTGATTCATATCACACAACTCATCATTCTCCATAATCAATAATAATAATCATAAACACTACTATGGACTAATCACAAAATGACACGTAGATGATGTTCAAATATTGTTAAAAAAATATTGTCTAAGTATCATTATCCTTTATTTATAAGGTCCCTTGATAATTGATTTTGTACATATGGATTTCATACCCCTTGATAAGGTCCACTTTTATGTAATATCTTTATTAGTAATAAAAAACAAATCAAATTATTATCAATTAAATTCACGTCTTCTTTAGAGATCGTTAATTAAAATGAGATTTTGTAAGACAGATCTTAAAAATAAATTTAAATATCATATCATATAGAGAGAAATGCAACTAAAGTATTATAAAACCTAACTTACCTAGTTTCACTTTTGTAAAAGTAGTTAAAATTTTAAATTTTAAATTTTATAGCTTTATTTGTATGGAGTTTTTTCTTGCTAGCCTAATACTCGATAAGCTTATTTTAAGATAAATGAACTTGTATTAAATAGGTCTTAAGTAACTTAACATAGAATTAGACTTTCAAAAGGGTAAGGTCATATCTTGAAAATTTTAAAGTAAGACCTATTTGCTAAAAATGAGATTTTACCTATTTTAACACATACAAGTTTATACACACTACTAGAAAAGGCAATGTATAGTCATCATTTAGAGATAAAAAAAAAATAGCCATTTAATTATCTATTTTGAAAAACATAAAAATTTAGTCATTATAATTAAATCTATTAATTGTTTCCGTGGTTGAATGGTTCATTGCTAAACACCTTTATTTAAAATATAAATTAGCGATCGTATAGTATATATATAAACTAATTTTAACTTATTAAAAGGTTATTTATTTTTATTTCTTCCTAATGCAAAATTTTGTTTTCAAAATAAGTCAAGATGGTAAAACTAAACTTTCTTTAGGTGTTTTCTTGAAAGAAACCAAACCATAGTGACAAAAAGATTAAAACAAACTAAAATCAATAATTTTAAGTCGTGAAGTTTTGAATGTGCATAATAATCTCTTTAAACTTGTACTGAGATTCGTTCTGATATGTGATTATGGACAAACATTCAAAGTTTATGGACTTATGAATTGAGTTCAAGTTTTAGAAGAAAGTTTGATTTAAGTAATAAATCTTGTAATTTAGGACATATTTTAGCAAAAGATAAAGGTTTAGATTTTATTATCTTTGTATGTTATAATTGAAATATTTTTTTTTTATTGATTTGGTCCTCTAATTTCTTAAGTTGGTTCAATTTGGTCCCTTTATTATTGTTTGGTTCAATTTGGTCCTTCCACTTTTTTAAAAATGTTCAATTTAGTTCTTTTTACTATGTTTGAGTAAACAACATTAAGATAGTGATGATATGTCATTGTGAAATGTAAACGTGGCAGAAATGTTACAAGATCATAATTTGAAGGTGTTGGAACAAATCGGCAAGTGTACCGAGTCGCACAAGTAATATAAAATGGTAAGACTAAGTACCGTATCTCAGAGGACTCTCGGCGCTAAACAGTTGTGCGATAACAAGATTAATTAAGACTTAAAAATAAAAAGAGATCATTGGGTATGAATGCAAAACATGAAATTAAATATGAATGCAATTGATCAATAGCAAAGAAGCACAAAGATGAACGAATGTTGATTAATATGAGACGAGTATGTTGTTGGGGTTAGATTTCACCAAGTTCCCTCTCATGTATATAAGAATTCTTCTTTATGCATTAATGCCAATGTCACTCACTAAATTACCTAAACCCGATCCCTCGACGAATAAGCTTGTCCCAAATTACCAGTTCATACAATTCCTAGCATTTTTGGTAATAAGATGTGAAGATCAAGAGATTAAGACGACCAAGACTCATACCCTCATCCCTGAGCAATATAACCCTTAGGAGTAATTCAACAAGAACCTGAATTGTAAGGAACCTCCCAACACTCATGCAATTCATAAATCATGCTAATGAATGAGTTAAACACGACAAGCATTGAAATAGATGAATTACTCTAACAATTAATGGAAAAGCATATGGAATTAAGAATCAATTCAAATACATGATAGTTTACAAGTTAACATCATCCCCCAACAACAAATAGAAATTAGTTCCCCATAGACATGAGGGAACTCTATGAACAATGGAAGAGAATGAGAATGAGAAAGCCTAAGAATTGGGAAAAGAGTGTATTGCTATACTCTTCTCTGCCAGAGATACAAAGCCTAGAGCCCCAAGGTCCTTTAATTAAGGTCAAAAACGCACAAAAATAGGGTCTGGTCCAATAGATTCGAAACAAAGCAGAAACAGGGCCCGATTCACGAAAATCCGACGCTCAGGCGTCCAAAGCGGTCGCCTGGGCAGTGAACGATCTTCATGTAAGGCCCGGGCTTCAAGTTGGCTGCCCAAGCTTCAAGGCTCCGCCGCCCAGGCGGCCAGGGAGGGCGCCTGAGCAATGGACGTCGATTCTGCTCGCATGAGCCTTCATTCAGGGCGACCGGGCTTCGTGTTGTCCCTCCTTCTGGTGCTTTTTTAGCCCTTTTGAGCTCCATCTTCATGGCTCTTCATCCCTGCTTCCAGTATTACTTCAATCTCTGTCAAAATAAGGGGAATTAGTCATAAAATCATTGAAACCAACCTTAACTCTCTTATTCACATAATTTATTGAAAAAGTATGAGTCCAAGCAAGTTTTTGAGTGAAAAATGATGCTTTTAGTATCAAAATCACATCACGAATAAGGGTGTTTTTAACCGTTATCACAACCTCAAACTTAGAACTGTGCTTGTCCTAAAGCAAAACAGAATGTAACTCAGTTTTTCAGAACAATCACTACAATGACTCAACATTTTTCAAAAAATTTTCTTTCCAAGACAAGGAATTACTTTTATCAATTCAACATAAAGATCTCTGTCAAGATGTACAGATGCCTAATTCAATCAAAATTCATGTGATGCTCATATACTTTCAACAAATGCTATCCTTAAGAATGATCAATCAACCAAACAAAGATGCAATCAGAAATTCAGAGAGCTACTCCTCACCAAGGAAAGTGTTTCACTCAAGCACTCAAAAGTGTATCACTCAAGCACTCAAAAGTGTATTACTCAACTCAAAGGTGTATAGTGAGATGTTGGTGTCTTTTTCACTCTGCTATCACAATGTCACACAAATTAATTTTTCCTTTTATTTAACCACAATCAAACATACTCAAAGCAAGTAATCATCACAAGGGCTTTTCATGGCTTGTAACTTGGCTAGGCTAAGAAGGAAATTGGTTTTTCTGGTCAACAAAGTTTCTTGAGTTAATAGATACATTTGTGACTTTACCATTTAAGAACAAACTTTCTTTCTTTTTCCCAGCTTTCCCTTGTAGTGAGCTTTTTCTTTTACATTTGATTTTTCTCATTTTTTTCTTTTCTTTTGCCTTTTCTTTTCACTTGAACCTTTATCAGTACCTAATGTTCTTAACTTAACTCAAGGTAGAGATTTTCAAAAAGGTTTTTCAAAACAGGCATAAGGCTCAAGGTTCAAAGGTTAGAACAAATTGTTCTCTTTTTAGTGGGCAAAAATCATGTGAAGGCTAAAAGAATAAGGGATAACAAACGATGGCCTTGATCATATGAAACCTGCAAGCAAGTAGTTCAATCACAGAAAATTTGGGAAAAATCTTTCATGCTTCCAAAGTAATAGCAATTATTTACAAACAATTCTGAAGCCCAATTCTCACACAGATAAACTCTTAAGTCCCAGATTTCAAAAAAACACATTGCTCAGTATCTCAATCAAATTTTATCTTAAGCACCTGTTTCATACATTGTGAGTCATTACCTATATCACATCACATCATGCATCATCTCAACACCAATGAATACCCCAGAATCTCACAAAGCAATACTTATCACAAAACAGAGCACGATTGAATCAAAGAAGTTTAATTCATCCAAGCAGAGCACAATAAAAATAAAATAAAATAAAATAAGAACAAAATGAAAATTAAAATGGAAAAGTTCAGAAAACTGGGTTTCCTACCAGCAAGCGCTTCTTTAACGTCATTAGCTTGACCCAATAAGCTCATGTCACATCTTTTATTTTGGTGTCATCCTTTCCCACAACACATCAACTGGTTTTCAGCAGCTTCCTGTTCACCTTTTTGGTTCTCCTTGAAGTTGAAGATTCAATCTCTATCAGACCATCAACTCTGAGTTCTTTCACCACCCAAAGCTTTTTGTTGAATTGTACAGGTAAGCCTGGTCTCAGTCCTTCATTTTCCTTCAAAAAATTTTGGTGAGCACCTGCTCCTTTACTATCTTTCTCTTCTTCTTTCACCTGTGATAGAAAACACTTTTTACCTTTCTTGGTTGGTTGACAACTTTGGTATTAGTCCCGGTTGCATCTTTGTATGCAGCTTTGATAACTCCCAAATTTTCCCCATTTTTCTATGTTAATATTCTTCTTTTAGGATAATTTAGCTTTTAAGTTTTTAGAATTAAGGTAGTTTAGAGTAATTAGGATAAAAATAGGTTTTTGATATAATTAATGTTAATTTTGCCTTTTTAGTTAAATAAATATACTATTTTACTTTTTAGAAAAATATTCAAGAAAATAAAAATAAAACTTTCTTTGCTGTTATAGACTTTTTGCTATTTAATTCTTCATCATTTTTCTCCTTTTTTTGCAGAAAAAAAACCCCTGGTCAAAGGGGCCAATAATTGAGTCAACAAGAAGCAAATGGGCTGATGACGTTGGGCTTGAATTGGACTGAAGCTTTGAGGCACCAAGTGAAACACAACGTTTTGGCATTGCAAGTTTAATGAAACACATTATTTTGAAACGCAACAAAGGGTATGGGCAGAGAGGTCGTTCATTTTGAGAATTTTCTCCCAATTCTCTTGACCCTTAGACCTAAGGTTCATCACGCGAAAAGAGAAGAAGTGTTGTGACGATGCATTACGCGAACTTCATGGATCAATTCAAAAGTTGAAGAAAAGCTTCACGACCCAAGAGGAAGCTGGCCTAGAAAGCAAATCGAAAAGTGCTGAGCTGGATCGAACGATTGAAGTTCGCGGTCAGAGTTAGTTGAAGGAGTTGATTCAAGAAGCTTCTACCGTTATTCGGTTCTTCCCCCTTTCCCCCTCTTTTTCTCTTTTCTGTTTTCGACCTTTTCCTATAAAAGGAAGTTTTTGAAATGAAGAATGGATGGGTGGTGGGTGACAGACACCACTATACACTCTAGACTCTTAGTTCCAATTTTCTGCTTTAGTTTAGATTCTTTACTGTGGATTCTGACTATTCTTTGATTCTGGATTTCACCGAGTTGCGAGGGTGACAGGCCGTGATTTTCGGTGATCTCTGGTATCTTGTATTTTCATTTCAGCTTTCAATACCAAGTTTATGTTTCTATTCTAGTCTACATTTCTTTGACTGCACTTTCAATTCAATTTACATTTCTTGCATCTATCATTTTAATTTTCCAGCACTGTTATTTTAGGATTCTTTGCCTTTATGTTTCTCGCATCTATTCTTTCCAGTTTAATGTGCTTTTCTGAATTTTAGGTTTTTGGTGTTATTAGTTGATGACTTAGGTTAAAGCTATAATTCTGAGTTAGATATGCATAGGATTGGATATTGAATGAGAATTACCACTGTAAGTTCTATGAACTAAAAAGACCCCAAAGAGGGCTTGACTTTTCAGAATGTCTTTCTAAGAGTAACTGAGATTCTTTTGTCCAATCCTATGCACATTTGCCTCTGAATTTTGCTTTTACCTAATGTTCTTAGTTTTGCTTTCACTTGAATTTTTTTGCATCTCTGTTGAGTAGATCTTAGGTTAGTTTGAATGATAATATTCCTTGTTCCCTTTCAATTTTTTCTGTTATATGAAGTTCCAGATTCAATACATTGTGCCTTTATTTTCTAGACCGTGTATATAGATATTATGCATTGTTGATTACATGTTTCATTCATTGCATTCATTCCTAGTAGTCCATTTTAATTTCTTTTTCTTATTTTAGTCAAAGAACTCATAGATTTAAGTTCAGTTCTTCTTTTAGCAATGTTCATTAGTTTAGATTTATGTAATTACATAATAGTGTAGATACCATCTTAATTCTGTTTTAGCATAGTAATGTCTTCATTAGTTTTGCATTTGGCACATTTTATTCTTCCATTTTAGTTTAGGTTTCATATCTGCACTATTGCTTGTAATTCACATTTTTTTCCTTCTTCAAACAGATTTATAACATTACATACATTCATTAGAATCATTCACTTGCATTAGCATTTAGTTCTTTTCTTTTTTAGATTCCATTTAATTTTCATTTTCCCCACCTAGTTTTAGTTTTAGTAAATAAATTAGGCTATAATTCTACAATTTCTAAACTTAATAGGTACCAATTCATATATTAGACCCTAGGTTGCCCCTATACTACATTAGTGGGGAATTTAGGTTTGTTGAGATTTTAGGTGACAAAAATCCTTTCAACAAGCTTTGAGAGTAGTTTTCTTCACTTGGGATTTCTGCTCAGTGTTGAAGGCATTTAAAATCACCTCCTATTCTTGGTCCTTGAGAGCTATAGTTCCTTCATCAACATTGATGATAACTTTGTTCGTCTTCATGAATGGCCTTCCAAGAATAATAGGGATCTCCAAATTTTCTTCCATCTCTAGCACCACAAAGTCCACTAGTAATCTCAAGTTGTTACTTTGAACCATCACATCTTCCACTACACCATAGGGCCTTTCGGTGGATCCATCCGCCATAAAAAGAGAAATTTTTGCAGGCTTGACTTTGAGACCATCAATCTTTTCAAGAACAGTTAGGGGCATCAAGTTGATGTTGGAACCCAAATCAATTAGGGCTTTGCCTATTTTGTGTTTCCCAATGGTGCAAGGAATAGTGAAACTTCCTGGATCTTTAATCTTGGGAGGAAGTGCCTTTTGCAAGATCTCATTGCAATCACCCTGTATTTCAATAGTGTCCTCCTCTAGATATTTCTTTCTTTTGAGGAGTTTCTTTAAAATCTTGACATATTTAGGAATTTGTTGCAAAGCCTTAGTCACAAGAATTTTGTTCCCAAATTTTTGAAGATCTCATCAAAGCATCCTGATTGCATCTCTTTTTTTCATAGAATATTTCTCAAGATGCTGAATATTTTTTTCAAATTTTTTATTTTTTTCTCTTTTTCACTCAACCTCTTATTTTTCCCCTTTCTCCTTTATCATAATATTTTCTTTCTCCTCTCTCTCAATTTCATTTTTTTTTCTTTTCTCTGTTTTTTCTTTTTCCTCTCTCAACTCATTTTCTCTCTCTCTCTCTTTTTCTTTTTCCCTCTCTTCCTTCATGCTCACAATACCCTTGCATTCTTCTTTGGGATTAACTTTAGTATTAGCCCCAAAACTTTTGATAGGGAGATCCTCCAGCTTTTTGGCTATCTGGCCAACCTGCATCTCCAAATTCCTTATAGCAGTGTCTGTGCTTTTCTGGGTGGACATAGTTGCCTACATGAATTGTTGGAGAGTTTCCTTAAGCCTTGTGGTTCTGTCGGCTAAAGAGGGTTGTTGCTGCCACTATTGTTGCTGCTATTGTGGTGGCCTATTGAATTGTCCACCAGTTTGCCCAAATTGACCATGTCCATTGCTTGGATGAGATTTCCACCCTTGGTTGTAATTATTGGGAAGAAACTGGTTGCCTTTGTAGTTGACTTCTTCATTGAGATTTTCAGGCACCGCACATTGACCATTGATATGGTCACCACCACATAGCTCACAAAGTTGTTCTTGTACCTGTGAGACATTTTGAAACTCCTTTTGTGGCTAAGAAAGCTTCTTCGTTAAGATCTCCAGTTGTTGAGTAATAATCTTGTTTTTAGTAAGCAAGGCATCATAAGATTGCAATTGTAGAACTCCCTTGGGTTGTGATGGAGCTCCTCTTTCACTGTGCATCTCATTGTCATTGCTAGCCATATTTTCAATTAATTCATAGGCTTCCTTTGGGGTCTTGCATTTGATATTGCCTATAGCTGAGGCATCCAACATTGACTTAGTCTGTGACCCAAGACCTCCAAGGAAAAGAATGACTATCGTTCCTTCATCAAAACCATGGGTAGGCGTCTTTCTCAGCAAGCTCTTGTACATATCCCACACCTGTCCCAAGGTTTCCTCCATGCCTTGCCTAAAAGAAGATATTTCATGCTTCCCTTTGTTGATCTATGATTATGGGAAGTATTTGTTTAGGAACTTTGTAACCACATCCTCCCACCGAGTGAAGTTGTTTTCAGGAAAAGAGCCCAACCACAATTTAGCATTACCTCCAAGAGAAAAGGGAAACAAGCTCAGTTTTATAGCCTCATCTGGTACCCCATTTATCTTTACAATGTTGCATATCTCATTGAAGGTGGTTAGATGCTCATATGGACTTTTATGTGACATTCCATTGAATTGGTTACTCTTCACAAGGTGGATCAGAGCAGGCTTCATCTCCATATTTGTAGCATTGACCCTTGGCTTTGCAATGCTGTTAAAATGGTGAAGGCCAACAACTGTTGTGTAATAAGCCAAGGTGCGCTTGCCAACTTTATTCCCCGCACCTTCCTCATCAGATTGGGAAGCCATTAAAATTTTCTCTAGAGAAGCTTCTCTAGATAATTTATTTCTTCTTGGCCTCCTGCTAGTCTCAAGTCCTTCAAGAAGAAGTTCAAAATTTTTGTTGCTCCTAGTCCTGACTGTATCTTGCATAAACAAAACATAAAACCCTAGAAAATATTGTTAGAACAAAAAAATAATAAAAAATAAACAGAATAGAGCACAAGATAAAAATAAAATAAAAATTAAAGATTGAAAAATAAAAAATAAAAATTAAAAATACAAAAAACACAAGAACAAAATAAAAGTAAAATTAAATAAAGTCAAAGTTAATCAAGAATCACACAAATAGAATAGCTTAAACCGTGAGTCCCCGGCAACAGTGCAAAAAACATGTTGGGAAAAATAGGCAAGTGTACCGAGTCGCACAAGTAATATAAAATGGTAAGACCAAGTATCGTTCCCAGAGGACTCTCGGTGCTAAACAGTCGTGTGATAACAAGATTAATTAAGACTTAAAAATAAAAAGAGATCATTAGGTTTGAATGCAAAAACATGAAATTAAATATGAATGCAATTGATCAATAGTAAAGGAGCACATAAATGAACAAATGTTGATTAATATGAGATGGGTATGTTGTTGGGGTTAGATTTCACCAAGTTCCCTCTCATGTATATAATAATTCTTCTTTATGCATTAATGCCAACGTCACTCACTAAATTACCTAAACCCGATCCCTCGGTGAATAAGCCTGTCCCAAATTACTAGTTCATACAGTTCCTAGCATTCCTGGTAATAAGATGTGAAGATCAAGAGATTAATATGACCAAGACTCATACTCTCATCCCTGAGCAATATAACCCTTAGGAGTAATTCAACAAGAACTTGAATTGTAAGGAACCTCCCGACACTCATGCAATTCATAAATCATGGTAATGAATGAGTTAAACACAACAACCATTGAAACAGATGAATTACTCTAACAATTAATGGAAAAGCATATGGCATTAATAATCAATTCAAATACATGAGAGTTTACAAGGTTACATCATCCCCCAACAACAAATAGAAATTAGTTCCCAATAGACATGAGAGAACTCTATGAACAATGGAAGAGAATGAGAATGAGAAAGCCTAAGAATGTGGAAAAGAGTGTACTGCTATGCTCTTCTCTCCCAGAGATACAAAGCCTAGAGCCCCAGGGTTCTTTAAATAAGGTCAGAAACGCGCAAAAACAGGATCGAGTCCAATAGAGTTGAAATAGAGTAGAAACAGGGCCCGATCCACAAAAATTCGATGCTCAGGCGTCCAAAGCGGCCACTTGGGCGATGAACGATCTTCATGTAAGGCTCGGGGTTCGCGTTGGCCGCCCAAGCTTCAAGGCTCCGCCGCCCAGGCGGCTAGGGAGGGCGCCCAGGCGGTGGACGTCGATTCTGCTTCTTTGGGCCTTCATTCAGGGCGCCCGGGCTTCATGTTGTCCCTCCTTCTGGTGCTTTTTTAGGCCCTTTTGAGCTCCATCTTCATGAATGTTCATCCCCGCTTCTAGTATTACTTCAATCTCTGTCAAAACAAGGGGAATTAGTCATAAAATCATTGAAATCAACCTCAACTCTCTTATTCACACAATTTATTGAAAAAGTATGAGTCTAAGCAAGTTTTGAGTGAAAAAAGGTGCTTTTAGTATCAAAATCACATCACGAATAACGGTGTTTTTAACCGTTATCAGGAGGGGAGAAAACGTGACAATTGGAGGGGAGAAAACATAACTTATGTGAAATGTCCTTTTAAGGGAGAAAATCTAATTTGCCCTAATCTGTGGATGTTCATTGATGCCCTTGAAATAGAGTCAAACATTTCATTAGGACACGATGATCAACACTTTTTGGTCTTGGTCTAGAAGAATGTTTACAATGCAGTGCTAACCTTAGTGGAATGATGTGAGGAGAGCTTTCAGTGCTTCAATATGCTTCACGGGTTGACGTTGGAGGAGGTGCTGAGCAAGAGAACAAGGCACTTCAGCAAAGAGTCTAACAAGTTCTATGATAAAAAAATGAGTCGGATTGTTGCGATGTTGGGTTGGAATCGTTCCTAGCCCAAACCCTTGTCAAATCAATCGACACAAATTGTCTCCTGTCGAGGTTGTTTCCATGTTTCTCCTGTCAAGTTTGTTTCCACGTTTTTGCTACCAAGCTTGTCTCCACAACTAACTTGTCTCCTATCGAGTTTGTCTCCATGTTTCTCCTACCGAGCTTGCCTTCATGTCTAGTTTTTCTCTTGCCGAGATTGCTGAGCTTGTCTCTTATCGAACTTGTTTCCACCTTTCTCCTATCGGGCTTGTCTCCACGACAAGCATTTTTCCTGCCGAGCATGTCTCCTACTGGCTATTATTAATATTACCATCATTCAATTGGGGTTAGCCATTATTTGCTGGTAATGATAGTTTGTGGTGGGTTGGGACGATGAAATATGCAGATTTGTTTTTTGTCAAAGTGAAGAAATTTGCATTTTTCTGGTTTCCAATTTTCAAGTCCCTTTTTCATTCATGTTAAATGGAAATAAAAAATTTGCAATCTCCACGTCAGCCAACACATTGTAACCATATTTCACACATATTCCCCTTAACCATTAAAGCTCACTTTGACGTTAACAATTTTAACGTTGTCAACTTTGAAGACTAAATTAGACATTTTTAAAAAATAGGAAGACCAAATTGAACCAAAAAATAATAACAGGACAAAATTCAATTAACTTAAGAAATTAAAGGACTAAATAAATAATTATGCCATTTTTCTAATTAAGAAGATACATTATTTGTGTAAGAACCTAGAAAATAGAGTGTTAAAGTTCATAGACGTTTTAAAATAATGAGACTAAATGTTTTAAAGTTAAAATAATTCAATAAAATAAATAGAATTTCTTAACCTCATCTCATTACTTAAAACACAAACCATCTCTCTAAAACTCTTTCTCTTAAATTCCTCTCACTTCTCTCTAGATTATCTTACTCATCGATCATCTGTTTGACGACTAAGAAGTTCCTAGGAGATCATAATTAGTAATCTCCAACGTCTATCGGATTCTGTCTTAGAGCAAGTAAGTTTCAACTATTTTTTCTCTTTCGTTCTTAATTTGAAATCACGTAAAGCGATTCTTCGTCGCATGCATCTTGTTGCTTTTTTACCTAGTTGCTTTGTAATCTGATGTTATAAGGGATCATTCCTTTTTCAATTCAGTGTTTTGTAGGTGTTTCTTGAGTTCCTTGAGCTCTAAGTAAATGTTTGGTATTTATAAAGCTCCGTTGTTCTGGTGTAAGGTAAAGAAAGTTAGATGTTTAACCTTAAAATATGTTTGTCTTGTAATTTTAGTGCTTGTAAGTATGTGAAATTGTTGTAGTTATAATTTCAATGTTTATGCAATTGTTAGTGCAAGTAAATGAGTATATTTAGTTATTTGAGCATTGTATTCTAATGTGATGAAATTGATATGTTATTGTTGTCATGAAAATGTATGTTGAGAAGTGTTATTGATGTCTGAAATTTGTTATGAAGTTATGGAGTATTGAGTGATCAAAATCTTTGGGTTCAAATGCTAAAACTAGAAGTTTTAATAGATGAATTTGTGAAATGGGTGTTGGGGGTGAGAAAATTGTCATTTCAGTTTTGTTGTGGAACCATTTAAGACATATTAAAAGTGTGAATGAGTTGAAAACTAATCTAGAATCAGTGGGTAGTCCATTGTTGGGATTTTGGAGAGTTTAAGTGCATATTTGGGGTTTTGAGTAGTAATATTCTGAAGTAAGGGGTTGAGACAGAATTGGGGAGTTTGAGGCATTTAGGATTGGCTTAAGCTCTTAATTTGTTGAAATTTGTGTTATAAGTAGTAGATTGGAGTTTAGAGTAGTCAAGTTGGGTTTGAAGTAGTTCGTTTGAGTTAGAGACGTGTTTTAAGATGTTTCTTAGTGCCTAAAAGGTTTTAGGAGTTAGTTAAACTTGTTTAGAGGGTAAAAAGGTCATATTAGAGGTGTATTAGATCTTGAGGTGAAGTTGAGCGCCTCTTGGGCTCCCCTTGGACACTCTTTTGCCAAGAAGAATTTGCCTGAGCACCCTTGAGTGCCCCATTCCAATGAGTTTTTCGCCCAAGCACCCCTTAGGCGCCCCATTTCAGTGAGTTTTGCACTTGGGTGCCCATTCTCTAGGTGTTGACCGTCCTTAAGCCAATTTTTGGATTTTCAGTTTTAGGGTGTTTTGTGTTTTTCTGATGCACTGTTTTGGATTCTTTTATGTATATGTAATGGTTTATTATAAGTTTTATGGTGGTATATGAGTGATATGTTTAATCGTATGTGAAAATGTTATGGAAATGAGTTCTAAGGAGGAACCTTTTGTTGGATGTTTGAAGTATTGTTAGTATGAATGCAGGGAGCTCACTTTTGGGGGTTATCCCGATACTCTAATGGTCATTCATTCTCATGTAGAGAAGAGTGACACATGTGGTGAGAGTAGCAGGAGGTCTTAATCTAGGTGCTTCTAGTATGATCTAAGACGCAGTACAAACTAACCTTGTGAGTGTGGTAGAGTGAAACCCATTGACAATGGCTTTGCAAAGCAGTAGAGGCCACCACAGGTGCACAACCTACTATAGCTCGACACTCATACTAAATCTGGATAGTCTAGTCTAGCTTACCCTTTTGTAATATGAATTGTTTTTGTATCTCTAGCTTACCCTTTTGGTTTGTGTTTGTTGTTATGTTTTCTCTCTTATTGTCTTGGCTATGATTATCCGGTGGATGTGAGCAGAGGGTGATGAGGTGTCAATGGAGCAAACTCTAGATAGAGGGACGACAAATACTTAGTTATCTTTTTGACTAGTTTCTTGTATATCGTTTTCCTTTAGTCGGTTTGTATATAAAATTTCTTTTATAGTACTCAGATGATTGTAAATAATTGGTTTAATTATTTTCTAGGTCTCTCTTTATGCAGAATCGCCTCAAATAGGTCATTCTTTTATTCGTTATCTTAATTAGATTCCTATTCATATAAAATTGATTCAATTGCACCCTTGCCTTCAATTTCAGTAAACAACGTTAAAATTGTAGTCACGTGGCATGCTGACTTTGCAAATCTTAACCATGTGGCAGAGTTAGGCACTCACGTCGTAGAAGAACAATTTGGAACACCTCAGGCACCCTTTTTAATTAGGGATTTTTGCAAATTAGGGATTTAATGAAATCTCAATTTTTTTTTTCATTTCAAAATTACAAAACCCACATCACTAATACCCTCAATGTGGCACATGCTTAAGATATGCAAAGTCAACATGTCACGTGATTGACCTTTTAACGTGTTTATTGAAATTGACGACAATAGTGTAATTGAATCAATTTTATATGAATATGGACCTAATTAGGATAACGAATAATAGAAAGGCTTATTTGAGATAAAGAGAGACCTTGAAAATGATTAAACATAAATAATTTTATATTTCTACTTTTCGACTGATTATGATAGCTTTTTCTATAGTATTTATACTATATTTTGAAATTCTACAATTTGTAAACACTTAGATTTTTTCGACTTTAAGTATTGTTAATTTTAAGTTAGATTATTAATTTTTATATTTTTTTGCTGGACACTCAATTATTTATGTAAACAAAACTTAAGTTAGACATATTGATTAAAATATGACCGAATCATAACCTTTGAATTAAGTTCACTAGAGGGTTCCATCATTGATAGAATTAATTGTAGACTGTGTTCTCTACATTTAAGAAAATATATTGAAAATGAGTTTTAAACACAAATGGCACAATGATAATCCCCAAAACAAGAAATGGAATTATGAGGGTTAGCATGATTCCATTACTGGAAAAGAAGTACTTAAAAGAACAGATGAAATATGATACAGTATCAACTTTTTATTTGATATTTATTCCAGGTAAAGCAAGTTGAGAGAAAGCAAAAGTTCCTTATTCATGTTCTTTTTAATATATTTTTATTCATTCTAACTTCATAATCACCACAATAATAACTTAGTTTAAATTTTGTTGTCATTTCCAGGAAAATTATGAACAAGATTAATTTGAATTACTATGAAAATTATTAACTAAATCATATTTCTTTAAACGTGGTTAGAATGTGCTACTAATTTTGTTTCTCATTACGCGTGTTTTGTATCCTTTTACGTTAAATTCATATGAAAAAAAAAACGTAGGAGTTACAATAGTTGAAATTTAACGTAACCATCATTGAAAACACTGGACAAAACATGCATTCGTCTACCTATTACGTTTTTCATGGGAGTGGGTTCCAATGAGAAGGTTGTCCTGTAGTAAATTTTAATGAAGGACAAAAATTGGAAGTTAAAGAACGTTTTGTGATAAGATAAGCTAAAAGGGACTGAACTTTGCTTGTGTTGTGGAGAACATGAACAATCATGGTTTTGGTGTGAAATGAAGAAGGTCTTGCCATGTCTTTCCATGATGCATCTTCATGTGGTGCCTCAACCAAACAGTTTTATCATGCATGTGTGATGCACATGCATATCAATTCATGGTGCATAAATTAATTGGCTGCCCAAAACATTCCTTGCGTAAAAAGAAAAAGAAAAGAAAACTTCAACCAATTAAATTATTGCTGGAAAAAAAAATATGAATAAAAGAAAATAGCCTCATAAGGTACCTTAGAGAGAGAGAGAGAAGCAAGAAAGTAAAAGGAAGCTAAGTTACTTTGACAGTAATAGTTAGTTCAGAAACTACTGCACCTGTAAGTCCATCACACTCCCCTCCCTCCATAAGTACCCCCCTTCCCTTCTCACTTTCCACTCACTCTCAAATCAACAAAACCAACCTACTCCCCCACTCACTCTCTCTCTCTTTCTCTCACTCTCTTCCAATGGCTGCCATTGTTTTCCTCCACATTGCTTCACTGGTCTCTCTTTTTGTTTCAACAACTGCAAGAATCCCTGGAGTTTACACTGGTGGCTCCTGGCAGAGTGCTCATGCCACTTTCTATGGTGGCAGTGATGCCTCTGGAACAATGGGTAAAACCCTTTTCTTTATCTCATTCTTCATCATCCCCCATTACATCCCACCTCTGTTTTCTCTGTTTTCCTCTGTTTTCCTCTGTTTCCTCTGTTTTCTACTACCCTAACACTCTTTCTCTATCCTCATGTTCATCAACAACTCCCACGTTGCATTTACAATTTTGCATCACTCTCTTAACCATTTTTAAGCATTTCAAAGGAAGCCATCATTCTTTCACCGATCAAAATCTTCTCTTTTATGACCAATTTCCCAAACCCATTCACTTCTCTCCTTAATTTTACCCAAAACTGTTCTCTTTTATCACCAATTTTCCATACTCGTACATTTTTCTCCTTAGTTTTTCACAAATGGACACCCAAAGTGTCCTTTCTTCGATTCAAGCTTTTAAATTATGCTCTAAGCTGCAATTTTTTTTTCACAACACATGAATGCAGATAATGTAACCCCGACCGATTGTAATGACAGAAACACAAAAACCTTGATGTTACTGTCACAACACACAATTGCAGTTACATACAGTGTTTTAAAACCTTACCTCAAACTCAAAACCTCTTACACCCAAACCTGTAAAATCTCAACCCAACCACCCTCTAGTGAGAAATAAGACAAAACCTCAAACTCTTCTTGAAAAACATCTAGCAATTCATTTCTTTTTAATTTTGAACCAACCCTTAAACGATTTTCTTCTTTTGTTACTTCAGGTGGTGCTTGTGGGTATGGGAATCTGTACAGCCAAGGCTACGGCGTGAGCACGGCGGCGCTGAGCACAGCACTGTTCAACAACGGTTTGAGCTGCGGCGCGTGCTTCGAGATCAAGTGCGACCAGGATCCGAGGTGGTGCAACCCCGGCAACCCTTCGATCTTGATCACTGCCACCAACTTCTGCCCTCCCAACTTCGCTCTTCCCAATGATAATGGCGGCTGGTGCAACCCTCCTCGCCCCCACTTCGACCTCGCCATGCCAATGTTCCTCAAGATCGCCCAGTACCGCGCCGGAATCGTCCCCGTCGCATATCGCCGGTGAGTTCCACCACCTCTCTTGTGAGTACCTTAATTGGGTGCTTTCAAGTTTTCTCCTTTCCATGTGTTTTCACTGCCAAGAAAATGTATGAAAACCGTGAGAATATTTAATTATTATGAAACCAGCAAACGAAAAAAAGTTTTACACCGTTATTACATAACAAATGACCATGCATGATTTATTATTAGTCATTATCATAAATATTTTTAAAATTATTTAAAAAAAAAAAGTTGCAAATACAAACTTACAATTGTAGTTTTAAAGTTTTAAAATAAATAATATAAAGTGTTTTCTATAAGTAGAGATGGTAAACAAGCTTTTTTCCTACCAATTCTTAAAAGAAGAGCCTGAAAACTGCTGCTACAAGTTCCCATCACGGAATGGAATTGTACTGAAAATATGAATTTGCATTCTGCACACAAAACACAACAAAACTCATTTGATATTTTTCTTGCCTGTGCTCTCATTTTCATGGAAAACAAACAAAAATTTCTATCAGAATCCCCCCTGCAGTTTTCATCAGAGTCCCCAATCAGATATTTTGTCCTCTACACAGCACAAACCTACACGATTAGCCGTTAGGTATTAACTAGTTGAGTTTTCAAACAATTTGCAATGCATCTTATAAGTTAGCCTGCATTCATATGTACCTTTCATCACTTATCTTTAAACCTACACAAAATTAAACACATAAAACACTAATTTTCTCTGTCATAACTTTTCTTACACATAAGTAATGCTCACAAAACTTTAAATTGACACTAATTAAATACATGATTCATTTTTAAATATTAAACTTTTCCTTAATTTTGAACACTATTTGTAAGATTAATCTGGTGTCAATTCTGCAAGATAACACCATTATCAACTCTTCTAGGGGTAATATAGTCATCCAAATACTAGATCTGCAAATTACTCACTACCTCGAGGGCACGTTAGTAAAATCAACCCCGCAAAGAAAATTAATGAATTTCCAGAAAATCAGGGGCTAAAGCCTAAAAAACAAAGTTTGAAGTTCGACCCATAAATTGAAATTGCCAAAAAAAGAGTCAGAGTGATGTATGATTTTTTATTTTATTTTTTCATTTTTTTAATAAATTATTTACAATCCGAAAGAAAAGTGTGAAATTAAAATATGAATTGATTTTTGGGTGCAGGGTGGCATGCAGAAAGACAGGAGGCATCAGATTCACAATCAACGGTTTCCGTTACTTCAACCTGGTGCTGATCACCAACGTCGCGGGTGCAGGGGATATCGTGCGGGTGAGTGTTAAAGGAAGCAAAACCGCGTGGATGAGCATGAGCCGTAACTGGGGGCAAAATTGGCAATCGAACGCGGTTTTGGTGGGCCAGACCCTCTCCTTTAGGGTTACCGGCAGTGACCGTCGCACATCAACCTCGTGGAACGTGGCACCACCTAATTGGCAGTTCGGACAAACCTTCACCGGGAAGAATTTCAGGGTTTAAACGAAAGGGAGAAAGAAAATAACTATACCCCTAATATTTTTGAGTTGTTTGTTTGTTTCGTTTCTCCCCTTCTTCTGACTTTCCTCTATTTTCCCGGAATGTCTAGGATTAGGGTTAGGATTAAAAAAGTAAAAATGTAGTTTTAGGAGGGGTAAAAGTGAAAGTAAGGTTATTTATATTATAATAAAAATAATAAAAATAGGTAATATAAGTGTAAGTGGGGGGTGTTTTTGCATTAAATATGAATTATTTAATGTATGGGCAATGTTGGTATATTAATTACCCAACATTAGCAACCCTTATTTTTCTTTGTTTATTTCAAGTGTGAGGGGGCTGAGGAGGTTGCAAGGAGAGGAACATGTAGCCCGCAGCTCTGGCTTTAATGTTGACATAAATGTACTATCATAATATATATATAAAATAAAACAATATTTCAGTTGCTATAAATTTTGTTTTAATAAATGGGTTGTGTTTTATTTATTTCTTTATTTTCTCTTTTTAGAGGAATAAACAAATTTCAATTTATGGTTTCATTCAAATCTAGTTTCTAGTGGCTTAAATGGCTTGAGCTATGAATGAAGAAGGTTCAATTGTGAGGCTTCTTTAGGTTTTCGTTTGATCATTTAACAGTTTAAGTTTTTGTGATTGTGAATGAAAGAGATAGTTTTAAAATGTATAATAATTTAGTAAGAGGTTAATTAATTCAACAAGTGTTGTTTGATTTTCAAAACATTAATTATAGCCTGAATGTTCATTACATAAATATTTTTATATATGATTAAAAGCCATATCTATTGATGAATAACTGAAAAATAATAGATTAATTTGGAATAAAAAATTGGTACACGTAATTACTTCTCTAGGGTTAAAGTTTTTCCTACTTGAAAGCATTTCCTATATGCATAGCATTATTGCATAATATACTTTATAGATTGAGCCCATTTGTTTCAGACCAAGCCTATCTCGACACCTATATCTATTGGCTTCTTCTTTCTTTTGTTCAGATGCCATCCAATTTTTCTAAGTAATTAGTTTTTAATCATTGATTTTCTGTACATTTTTAGCATTTTAAAAAAGTAAATTTATTAATATTCTCTATTTTAACTAAAATATTTTATTTTTTTCTTAATATTATCTGAATAGATTTTAATTGATTAATTCTTGAAAAAAATTTCTTAGTTTTAAAAAAGTAACCTTGATGTTTGTATTTATAGCATTTATAAAGAAAACTTCACTATTATATAATATTTTTTATTTTCCTTAATCCTAGTACAAAAATCCTAAATCATAGTTATTATTAAAAAAGAAAATGTAATATTTTTACAACTCAATAATATTTTTTAGAATAGGTAAATATTTAACTAAGATATATTTAGAACTGATGATGTTGAAATTTTTAAGAAGGATTCGTAGTAATGTGTTTCTTAATACTTTGAGTAAACTACTAAAAAACAATAATGTGGAGGTTTTTATTTTAATTTGTAGAGATTTTTATCGTTTTCAAATTAATTTGTGAGGATTTTTAGAATCTATGCAAATACATCGCTATGCCCTTTTTTTAGAGGTTTACAATGACTTTTAGTATCTTATTTATATAGTGAAAGTTATCTGTGGAAGATTTATTTTGTGGAGGTTTAAAACCTTTTTCATTTTCAATTATTTTATTGTACAAACTTAAATCTACCTTTTTTCCAATTATTTTTTATATCGGTTAATATCTTCTTTAATTTGGCGATTACATTATAGAAGTTTTAACTCCCCTCATTCGTATCATTTATTTTTTCTGTTTACTACTTTATTTTACTTCCATTATTTCTAATATTTTAAATACAATAATTTGTTAATAATTAAAAACTCCTCTATATGACAATGTATGTCACCATTTGAGGTCTCTATACTTTTGTGTCAATTATTTATTCATAAACTTTGTTCAAATACTTTAATTGTGACAAAAGACATGACAATCTTTAACAAAATGCTTATATATATATATATATATATATATATATATATATATATATATATATATATATATATATATATATGTTTGTTAACGTGCATACGCCTGTTTTTCAGTTGGTACATTTTAGCATTATGTACCGAGTTTTAGTAGACAAAAATATCCTCATATATTATAGATTCTAAGTTTTAAAGTTAAGGGTATTTGAATAATTTTCATTCTCAAAACTAAAAAAAATAAAACAAGAAACCACAAGCCCTTACATTTTATCTATCATCCTATGGTAGATCCAACTGAAAAAAAAATTAGAAATACTCGTCGTTAAACAATTTACCTTTGTAAAGAGTTGAGTCATTGGCATATTCGCCTTCAACAAAGGTTCATTCAAGATCTCTTCAATTTCATCATCTTCACTAACCTCTCTAATTTCATCATCTGCAGATGTTGAATCATCATCTCTTAAAAAACCTCCAGGCCAATTACCAATTTCTTCTAATGTCATTATGCTTGTGAAAATTAGATAAAATTAGATAAGACAAAAATTATAAAATGAAAACTCATTATAAAATCATTTTTTTGTAAGAAATTGTTTAACAACGAGTGTTTCTGATTTTTTCCAGGCCAATTACCAATTTCTTTTATATCATTATGCTTGTGAAAAATAGATAAAATTAGATAAGACAAAAATTATAAAATGAAAACTCATTATAAAATAATTTTTTGTAAGAAATTGTTTAACAGCGAGTGTTTCTGATTTTTTCCAGGCGAATTACCAATTCCTTCATATGTCATTATGCTTATGAAAATTAGATAAAATTAGATAAGACAAAAATTATAAAATGAAAATTCATTATAAAATCATTTTTTCGTAAAAAATTGTTTAACCGCCAGTGTTTTTAATTTTTTCAATGGGGGCTACAGTAGAGATGACATAGAAAAGGTTAGAGTGAGAGAGATGAAAGAGAAATGGTTGAGAGGAATGAGAGAGGTGAGTAGGGGTTTGGGGGGTTTCTTTTTTTTTTTAGTTTTGAGAATGAAAATTATTAAAATACCCTTGATCTTAAAACTTAGAATCCATGATATATAAGGATATTTTTGTCTACGAAAACTCGAGAGACATTGCTAAAATGTACCAACTAAAAAACAGGCGTACACGCATTAACAAACCCCATATATATATATATATATATATATATGTATATATATATATATGTATATATACATATACATATATATATATATACATATATATATATATACATATATATATATACATATATACATATATATATATATATATATATATATATATATATTAAAACATTTTATTCTCAAAATCATCATAGGAACATATCAGTAATTCAAGCTTAAATGTAATTACAGCTTACTTCATAATTCCTCAAAATCCATAATAAACCTAGCATAAGTATTTGATAACGGTTTAAAGACCGTTATTTTCATGCTTAAATTGATATCAAAATACATCCTTTATGGCTTAGAATGAGCTTAGAATTAAGTAAAACACTTAAGTTGAGTCATTTGAGAGTCAAAAGTTCTTTTTAGAGATATTATGCTTGTTTTTCATTGTTTTGCAGAGTTTTTGATGAGAATTAAGGATGGAATTGAAGAAGGAAGGTCTTAGACTCAAGGAAGAAGAAGAAAAATGAAGAAAAGAATAGTCTATGCATAGCTCAGCGTCAAAATGCACCGCTGAGCGCCATTATTCGAGGGAAAGCTACTGTCTGGCGCCCAGGCGGTGACGCTGAGCGTCCAGAGCGATTAGAGACAAATCGCTCAGCGGTGAAACTGAGCGTTCAACGGTGGCGCAACTTGAGGGAAACCGCTGAGTGGTAAAATTGGACGTTGAGCGGTTGTCTGCTGGGCTTGAGCTTAAATTCTGTTACTTTTATGTCCTATATATAGCCTAGTGCGATTAAAATATTATTCTTTTGGCAGAAGAGGACGTCCAGAGCTATTCTACACTCCTTGGAGAAGATTTCTTGGATGCTTAGGCTCCATTTTATCATATCTAGGGTTTGCTTTTCCATTCTTTCATTGTATTTCATCTAGTTTCACCATGTCAATGGTGAACTAAATACTTTGTTGTTGGGGAACAAAGTAATATTTTGAAACTCTCTTTTATTGAAATTCTTGTTTTATTCATATGCTTGCATATGCTGTTATTATCAATTGTGGGTTCTTTATCTATGCTCTATGCTATTATCATTTAACTCATTTGATAAATAGATGTTTGCCTTTGTCGATACAGGGACGTACGAGGAATTCATGAACTGATAAGGAATTCTTGATCAACAAATATCACCTAGCAATAGGGGGATAGGACGATCAATTGAATTTTGCTTTTGTGGTACTTGCACTGCTAATTACTCGGGTTTAGGGTAGACTAAGAAAGTTACATGACAATTAGATAATAAAGCGAATCTAATAAGAAGAGTAGATATAAGAGAGTGGATAAGATGAAATTGTAAACCCCAACAACTCCATTCATCCATACCTTTTCTTGTCAATTGAATCAACTGCATTTGCATGTTTACTTCTTATTTTTGCATTTAAAACACAAAGTTAATTTTCTTTCAAGTCTTATAAGATTAATTTACACGAAAGATCAAGCCTTTGAGTCCTTTGGGAGAACGATATTGGGTTTTATCGATTATATTACTTGATAACGATCTGGTACACTTGCCAGGGGATTAACAAGTTTTTGGCGTCGTTGCCGGGGACTCGTGGTTTAACTTTTCGAGTAGTGTAAATTGATTAAATTTGACTTGATTTTATGTTTGTTTTTATTTTTATTCTAATAAATGTTTTCTAGGGTTTTGTGCCTAATGTTTGCAGGATGCAGTACGGACAAGAATTTGATTATATGGGCAATCAATTCTACCAAAATAATTTCAACCACAAGTGGGAACCTCACTCAGACATGGATCAGAGCCAATTTGGGCAAGCTGCTGAGCAACAAATCACTCCACTCAAGGAGAACATAAATTCTGATGACAAATTTCTTCAGAGGATCACGGGTATGAATATGTCATTCATCAGAAGTATTGAGGAGATGCGACAACGTGAGGAGTTACGAGAACGTCAAAGACAACAATATCGTCCTTCACTTGAAGAAGTAGAACGTCAAAGGCAGCAATATTCTCTTACACTTGAAAAAAAAAGAAACATTGTGTCAACAAATATCATGATAGGGGGATAGGACGATCAATTGTATTTTGCTTTTGTGGTACTTGCACTGCTAATTACTCGGGTTTAGGGTAGACTAAGAAAGTTACATGACAATTAGATAATAAAGCGAATCTAATAAGAAGAGTAGATATAAGAGAGTGGATAAGATGAAATTGTAAACCCCAACAACTCCATTCATCCATACCTTTTCTTGTCAATTGAATCAACTGCATTTGCATGTTTACTTCTTATTTTTGCATTTAAAACACAAAGTTAATTTTCTTTCAAGTCTTATAAGATTAATTTACACGAAAGATCAAGCCTTTGAGTCCTTTGGGAGAACGATATTGGGTTTTATCGATTATATTACTTGATAACGATCTGGTACACTTGCCAGGGGATTAACAAGTTTTTGGCGTCGTTGCCGGGGACTCGTGGTTTAACTTTTCGAGTAGTGTAAATTGATTAAATTTGACTTGATTTTATGTTTGTTTTTATTTTTGTTCTAATAAATGTTTTCTAGGGTTTTGTGCCTAATGTTTGCAGGATGCAGTACGGACAAGAATTTGATTATATGGGCAATCAATTCTACCAAAATAATTTCAACCACAAGTGGGAACCTCACTCAGACATGGATCAGAGCCAATTTGGGCAAGCTGCTGAGCAACAAATCACTCCACTCAAGGAGAACATAAATTCTGATGACGAATTTCTTCAGAGGATCACGGGTATGAATATGTCATTCATCAGAAGTATTGAGGAAATGCGACAACGTGAGGAGTTACGAGAACGTCAAAGACAACAATATCGTCCTTCACTTGAAGAAGTAGAACGTCAAAGGCAGCAATATTCTCCTACACTTGAAAAAAAAGAAACGTTGTGGGAAGCTGAACAACGTTTACGAAAAAAACAATTCTTTATACCAAGAGAAATGTTGGGGGAAGCCGAACAACGTCTTTGGCAGCAACAATCATCTTTGCCAAGAGAAACGTTGGGGGAAGCTGAACAACATTTATGGCAGAACCAACTCTCTTGCATAATGAAGTCTCTGGATCTTAGGGGTAATACTGAAGTTAACCCTAGGAAGGAATGCCAAGCTACTATCTCTGAAAGTGATAAGGTTGTTGATGAGAAGAAAATATAGATAGAGGAGGAAAAGATAGAGAGAGTTGTAGAGGGAGAAGAAACAGAAAGGTTGAGTGAGGGAGAGAAAGATGAGGAGAGAGAAAAAGAAGTGGTTGAGAGAAAATAAAAAAAGAAAAAAATTGTGAAAATAAAGAAGAAAGAAAAAAATAAAAAGAGAAAGTTGAAAAAGAAAAGGAGAGAGAAAAAGAAGAGTGAGAAAAAGAGGAAGAGAGGAAAGAAGAAAAGATCATATGAAAAACCCCTTCCTCATTCAAAAAAAATATCATAGGAGGGAAAAGAAAGTCCAGTACCTTATGGAGATCTTCAAGAAATTGGAGATTAAAGTTCCTATGATTGAAACATGGAAACATGTGCTTGGTGTTCTCAACTTTATGAAGAAATTCAGTAGGAAGAAAAAGAAAAGAATATCAAGCAAGGGGAGTATCAATACATACTGATGGGTGTTTGAACTCTACTAGGTCAAGCTAGTGACATAAAAAGAGCACTTACTGGGAGGCATCCCAGTGATCCAAGAACAATATTTTTCTGTACTTTAAATTTTAAATTTGGTGATGTAAGTATGAACAATTTTTTTTTTTTAATTTTTGTGTATTGGGTAGCATCTACTGAGGGATGCTAATTTTTATATGTATCTATTGAAGGATACAGGTAAGTACACCTACTGAAAGGTGTTGGGAGGCACTTACCGATGAGTGCTAGAAGGTTTAGGTCAGGCTCGTGACGTTTGTTACCAATGAGGAGCATTGGTAAATCCTGAAGAAATTAATTTTGATGATGCTACAAGAAGTTTCACTTGAAGAAATGTTTAAAAGCACTTTTGTAGAATATAAGTGTATTAGGAAAGTCTTTAAATTTTGTAAAAACCTGTATTGTTACTGAAATAATCGATTATGAGAAGCAATAATCGATTATCATGAGTCTTTCAGGGATAATCGATTATCACTTCCAAATAATCGATTATCACATTTTGAAAATCCTTTAACGGACTTGAATAATCGATTATCACTTACAATAATCGATTATCAGTGGCAGTTGGGGCTTAACCTTTGATATTCAGGGTAGCTGGCTATATATTGAACTTCTGAATTTTTCAGAAAAAACGGTTGTTTTTTGAACAGAAGCTTAGAAGAATACTGGTTGACAGAGGAAGTTCTCAGAAGCTATAGTTCAAAGTTCCCTTGCTTGATCTCGTGAACAGGAGAGGCTCGCGTTTCGTGTGTCGATAGTCGGAGCAAGCTCTCTTCGAGTTAGCAAGGTGCTCTGCCTGGTCTCGTGAAAAGGAGAAGCTTGCGAATCGTTGGTCGATTGCCGGAGCGGTTCTCTTCGAGTTGGCAGAGTGTTTTACTTCCGGTTCGTTCGTCGAAGGAAGGTTTATTTTATCAATTGTTATTCATTATATTTGTAATCTGTGAAACAATTTTTTAGTGGAACTGTTAATCACTTTTATAGTGATTAACGACTGGACGTAGATTCTGTTGAATCGAACCAGTATAAAAATTACTCGTGTGATTTTCTATTCCCTACACTCTTTATCTTTTACGTATATCAACTGTTCGACAAATTTTCTAAAAGAAAATTGATTTTCTAAAAAGGACCAAATTGATTTTTAAAAAGGTGACCGAACACGCTTTCCGTTTACTCTAAGTTTTATTCCGCTGCGCTTTACTCTTCAAATCATACCATCACTGGTACCAACAATTGGTATCAGAGCTTGTTTGATAGTTTTTCAAAAATTTGCGAAAATGGCCGGTCACAACCAAAACCTTGTATATGCCGAGGGTGCTTCTATTAACAGACCACCACTTTTTACTGGTGATAACTATGCCTTCTGGAAAGTCAGAATGGAAATTTTTATGGGGTCTGTTGACAGAGGCATCTGGGAAGCTGTACAAAATGGTCCTTATATTCCTAAGAGCACAGTTGATGGTGTAGAGGTAGAAAAACCATACTTTAATTGGACTGCTGAAGAAAATAGACGAGCTCAGTTTGATATTAAAGCTCACAATATTATATCATCTGCTGTTGTACTTGATGAATTCTATAGAATTTCAGTATGTAAGACAGCACAGGAAATGTGGGAAGTCCTCAGAGTCACACATGAAGGAACAGAGGACGTGAAACGTGCAAGGAAGAACACTCTTATTCAGGAGTATGAGATGTTCAGAATGCAACCTGGAGAAACAATTTCTGATGTTCAAAAGCGCTTCACTCACATAGTGAACCACTTGACTGGGTTGGGTAAGACTTTTGATAATGATGAATTAAATGTGAAAATTTTAAAATCATTAGACAGGTCTTGGCAACCAAAGGTAACTGCCATCTCGGAGTCTCAAAACCTCACTCAGATGTCAATGCCAATTCTGTTTGGAAAGCTTCGTGAGCATGAGCTAGAGTTGAGGAGACTAACTGCTGAAGAGGATCAAGGCAAGAGAAAGACACTAGCTTTCAAGTCAGAGATCTCTAAAGGAAAGAGCTCTAAAAGGATTGAAGATGATGATTCTGATGATGAGGAGAACATGAGCCTTATGATAAAGAAGTTTGCCAAGTTTATGAAGGCAAAAGGAAAAGATAAATTCCGCAAAGAAAGGAAAGAAAATCAAGAATCACCTTTAAGTGTAAAATGCTTTGGTTGTGGAGAAAGAGGACACATGAAATCTGAATGCCCAAAGAACAGGAAAAGTGAGGAAAAGAAGGAAAGAAAATTTCAAAAGAAAAAGAAAGCTTACATAGCTTGGGAAGACAATGCTTCTAGTTCAACAAGCTCAGGTGATTCAGACGAGGAAGCTAATATTTGTCTAATGGCTGACTCAGATGATACTGAAAGTCAAGTAAGTGATTCTAGCTTTGAATCTAGTGAAATAGACTTACAAAAAGCTTTCTTTGAACTAATGAATGAATCTGAAAAACTTGATGCTGCACATAAAAAGCTAAAAAAAGAGCACAATGACTTGAAATTGAAATATGATAAATTGCTTGATGATGAAGTTGTTTTAAGAAATAAAATTAGTACTTTAGAAACAAAATTATCTGATACAATCACTACTGTTGAACCTGTTGAATGCTTGTCTTGCAAGAGTCATATGTTTGATATTGACATACTTGAAAACCTACTTGCAAAGTCAACCAAGACAACCCCGAATGTAAAAACAAACTTTAAAAGAAACAATATTAGAAATAGGAACTTACATCAAAACAAAAAGTCTAAAAGAACTCATAAAGTTTGGGTTAAAAAAGGGACTTTTGTTAAAAATAAAGTAAATGATGTTTGTTGTTTTTACTGTATGAAACATGGTCATACATCAAACAAATGCAACATTAAACATTTTGGCATTCCAAATGGCAAATTTGCATGGATTAAAATTGTGAAATGAATTACACTTGCATGAACTAACCCCAAGGACCCATAATTAGATTGGGGACCTAAAACTCTTTCTAATTTGTTTTGCAGGAACCTACTAAGTCAAAGAAGTCATTGTGGTATCTTGACAGTGGTTGCTCAAGACACATGACCGGTGACAAGAAAAGGTTCATCCACTTTGAGAAGAAAAAGCAAGGATTTGTGACTTACGGGGACAATAACAAGGGTAGAATCATGGGTACCGGAGACATTGGAGGGGGAAACACATTGATCATAAAAGACGTCCTATATGTTGAAGGCCTCAAGCATAACCTCTTAAGCATAAGTCAGTTGTGTGACAAAGGTCTAAAGGTAATCTTTGAAAGTGATAAGTGTACTGTTTACTTTAAAGATTCTGCTGTTATTGCTTTGCAAGGTGTTAGGCATAATAATATATATTTGATTGATATTGAGAGTGCATCTAGTCATAGTATAACATGTTTAGTTGCTAAAGAAGAAAATCCTTGGTTATGGCATAAAAGAGCTGCACATATTCATATGCAACATTTAAATAAGTTAATGTCTAAGGATCTTGTGATTGGTTTACCTAAATTGAAATTTGAGAAAGACAAATTATGCTCTGCATGTCAAAAAGGTAAACAAACAAAATCTTCATTTTCATCCAAAAGCATAATTTCAACATCAAAACCTTTAGAACTTATGCATATGGACTTGTTTGGACCATCTAGAATTAAAAGTTTTGGTGGAAATTACTATGCTCTTGTAATTGTTGATGATTACACTAGATTCACTTGGACCTTCTTCTTAACTTTGAAAAGTGAGGCTTTCAAAGCCTTTAAATCTTTTGCTAAACGTATTCAAAATGAAAAAGATTTGAAAATTAAAACATTGAGAAGTGATCACGGTGGGGAATTTGAAAATGAATCTTTTGAAAAATTTTGTGAAGAACATGGCATTGCACATAACTTTTCTGCACCTAGAACTCCTCAACAAAATGGTGTTGTTGAAAGGAAAAATAGATCATTAGAAGAATTAGCTAGAACTCTTATGAATGAATCTAATGTGCCAAAATATTTTTGGGCTGATGCAGTCAGCACTGCTTGTTATGTTTTAAATAGGATGCTTATTAGGCCAATTTTAAAATTAACTCCATATGAACTGTTGAATGGTAGAAAACCAAATATATCTCATTTGAAAATATTTGGATGCAAATGTTTTGTCTTAAATAATGGTAAAAATAATCTTGGAAAATTTGATGCAAAATCTGATGAAGCAATTTTCCTAGGATACTCTTTGACTAGCAAAGCATATAGAGTATTCAATAGAAGAACCTTGATAATTGAAGAATCAATGCATGTTGTCTTTGATGAAATTGTGGACCTTGAGGTAAATCCTCTTGAGTCAAATAAACCAATTGCAGGAGATGAGGATTATTTGAGGGAAGCTCTTGAAGAGATGTACCCAAACGAGAATTATCCTTTGGAACTTCAAGAAACACCTCAAGCCATTGATCCTAAAAGTTTTCAACAACCAAGAGGACTATCCTTGGACAACATCATAGGAGATATATCAAAAGGGGTAACTACTAGACACAAGCTTAATAATTTCTGTTTAACTGTAGCTTTTGTGTCTCAGATAGAACCCAAGAACATTAAGGAAGCTCTTCAAGATGATAAGTGGTGCGTTGCTATGCAAGAAGAGCTAAACCAATTTGAAAGAAATGAAGTCTGGGAACTTATTCCAAGGGAAGATAATCATCAAGTCATAGGAACCAAATGGGTTTTTAGGAACAAGCTTGATGAGGATGGAAACATCACAAAGAATAAAGCAAGGCTAGTTGCAAAGGGCTACTGTCAAGAGGAAGGTATAGATTATGATGAAACATATGCACCAGTGGCCAGGTTAGAAGCAATTAGATTATTACTTGCATATGCATCTTTGATGAAATTTAAATTATATCAAATGGATGTGAAAAGTGCGTTTCTGAATGGTTTTATAAAAGAAGAGGTGTATGTTAGTCAACCTCCTGGATTTGAGGATTTCAAATATCCTGATCATATTTATAAGTTAAAAAAGGCTTTGTATGGTCTTAAACAGGCACCTAGGTCTTGGTATGAAAGACTTAGTACCTTTCTAATTGATAATAATTTTTCTAGAGGTAAGGTTGATTCAACCTTATTCATAAAGAAAGTAGGAAATCACATCCTGATTGTGCAAGTTTATGTAGATGATATTATATTTAGGTCAACTGATGATTCCTTGTGTGAAGAATTTGCAAAAGTAATGCAAGGTGAGTTTGAGATGTCTATGATGGGTGAGCTGAACTTCTTTTTAGGACTACAAATAAAGCAAATAAATGGAGGTATTTTTATCTCTCAAACAAAATATTGTAGGGAAATTCTTAAAAAATTTGGCATGGATACTTGCAAAGAAGCTAGTACACCTATGGCAACTTCTTGCTATTTAGATAAGGATGAATCTGGAAAAGAAGTAAATGAAACTAATTTTAGAGGTATGATAGGATCTTTGTTATACCTAACTGCTAGTAGGCCAGATATTATGCAAAGTGTATGCGTATGCGCTAGGTATCAAGCCAATCCTAAAGAATCTCATTTGACTGCTGTCAAGAGAATCTTAAAATACCTTAAAGGAACCACTTCTTTTGGACTCTGGTATCCCTCTGATGCTTCACCTAGTCTAATAGGTTATTCTGATGTAGATTATGGTGGTTGTAAAATAGATAGGAAAAGTACTAGTGGAACTTGTCATTTTCTGGGCTGTTCTTTGATGTCCTGGCACTCAAAGAAACAAGCGTGTGTAGCCTTGTCTACCATTGAAGCTGAATACATTGCTGTTGGCAATTGTTGTGCCCAAATTCTGTGGATGAAACAGCAACTGGAAGACTTTGATATTTTCCTTGATAATATTCCATTAAAATGTGATAATACTAGTGCTATCAATCTGACTAAAAATCCCATAATGCACTCAAGAACTAAACACATTGAGATTAGACATCATTTCTTAAGAGATCATATTTAGGGGGAGTCTGTTTCCTTAATCTTTTTGCTTATGATCAAAAAGGGGGAGAAGTATAGTTTAAGGGGGAGAAGTATAATATAAGGGGAGAGGATTAATTTAAATTGATACAGGTATTGCTAACTTTGTTGTTATTGTAGATTGTATATTTTGCAGGGAAGTCAAAGTTGCTTTTAAAAATTGAATTTTTGATCATCATAAAAAAGGGGGAGATTGTTACCAATGAGGAGCATTGGTAAATCCTGAAGAAATTAATTTTGATGATGCTACAAGAAGTTTCACTTGAAGAAATGTTTAAAAGCACTTTTGTAGAATATAAGTGTATTAGGAAAGTCTTTAAATTTTGTAAAAACCTGTATTGTTACTGAAATAATCGATTATGAGAAGCAATAATCGATTATCATGAGTCTTTCAGGGATAATCGATTATCACTTCCAAATAATCGATTATCACATTTTGAAAATCCTTTAACGGACTTGAATAATCGATTATCACTTACAATAATCGATTATCAGTGGCAGTTGGGGCTTAACCTTTGATATTCAGGGTAGCTGGCTATATATTGAACTTCTGAATTTTTCAGAAAAAACGGTTGTTTTTTGAACAGAAGCTTAGCAGAATACTGGTTGACAGAGGAAGTTCTCAGAAGCTATAGTTCAAAGTTCCCTTGCTTGATCTCGTGAACAGGAGAGGCTCGCGTTTCGTGTGTCGATAGTCGGAGCAAGCTCTCTTCGAGTTAGCAAGGTGCTCTGCCTGGTCTCGTGAAAAGGAGAAGCTTGCGAATCGTTGGTCGATTGCCGAAGCGGTTCTCTTCGAGTTGGCAGAGTGTTTTACTTCCGGTTCGTTCGTCGAAGGAAGGTTTATTTTATCAATTGTTATTCATTATATTTGTAATCTGTGAAACAATTTTTTAGTGGAACTGTTAATCACTTTTATAGTGATTAACGACTGGACGTAGATTCTGTTGAATCGAACCAGTATAAAAATTACTCGTGTGATTTTCTATTCCCTACACTCTTTATCTTTTACGTATATCAACTGTTCGACAAATTTTCTGAAAGAAAATTGATTTTCTAAAAAGGACCAAATTGATTTTTAAAAAGGTGACCGAACACGCTTTCCGTTTACTCTAAGTTTTATTCCGCTGCGCTTTACTCTTCAAATCATACCATCACTGGTACCAACAACGTTAAACAAGCGCTACCTGGGAGGCAACCCAGTTGATTGATTTATTATTGTTGCATGTTTTAATACTGTTCTAGTAGCATTTAGGGCTTAATTGTTGCATAAGTGAGTAAAGTGAGTGGGAATTGTATTTAGGGTTTAATTGTTGCATTTTAGAAAATTCATTCTCTATCATTTTTGCATCATTCATAATCCAAGTTTTGGGTTTTTGAGAGAGCACTGCATTTTGGTTTCATCCATCATCAGTTATAAGAATTTTGCATACATTTAAGGTCTTTCCACCCCAAGGACAGGTTGTTATTGTCGAGGTGATCATAGGCATGTACGACACACCTCCTGCTCATAGGTGAACGATGGATGAGTTCAACAACATAGTGACTTGGCCAGGGCAGGCACAGGGGAGTGGAGGTGGAGCAGTTGAAGCTCTAATCAAGGAGGATGACGACAAGGATGATAACTTTGAGGATGCAGAGGCTGGAGAGGATGAGGACTCCGATGGCGACATGGAGTGATATGGCATTTACTGATGGATGCCAGTGCTTAGAACAGGGGTTTTATCTTGCACTTTTGTATTTTGGTTTTTTTTAGAATAGGTTGAATTTTGATTGTCAGTGTCTATGCTCTGCTTGAACACTATTTCTAAAAATGTTTGACTTGATGATATTGCATGATGAATCTATTTGATGATGATTGGATGTGGATGATGATTGAGTTGTGTTGATATTCAGGTGAAAAGTTCACTAGCTATGTGAACAGATGTGTGATGAATTATGATTGTGGTTATGATGCTAAGTAGGGTGTATGAATGGATGATGTGTGAGAAAGCATGTTGTGTGAGGTATTGAGCTCCAGAGTATTCATTGTTGTATGTACTGTTCACAGGAAAGCATGAATGATATTGCCTGAGTCTTGATAATTGATTGAATTGCATGTTTATGTCATATGATCAAGGCCATTTTTGGAAGCCCTTACTTAGCCAAATTTTCACCCAAAATGATTAAAATGTTATACCCTTTTTGAACCTTTGCCTTAAACAGGATGAAAACCCTTATTTTGAAATTATTTACCTTGAGTTGGGTTGAGAATAATTGTTGAAAAGGTTCAAGTTTGGGGTTGTTGGGAAAATTTGAATGAAAAAAAAAAGAAAGGCATTGAGCTCAAGTGTTGAAAAAGAAAAATGCATGAGAAAAGAAAAAGAAGAAAAGAAAAGGCATGAAAAATGAGCTGAATGTAAAAATAAAAGGAAAGGGAAGAAGTTGGGAATGAGTGAGATTGGTTAAAGAAAGAGAGTTTGTGCTTGAACTTTAAATGTTAAAATAGCTCTCTTAACTCAAGGATTTTGTGATCCAGAAGAACCAATTTCTCTTGTTAGCCTAGCCTCATTATAAGCCTTGGAAAAGTCCTTGTGATGGCATTGACATGTAAAAATGTTGATTGTATTAGATGAAGGGCAATTTTGTTTCATGTGATGTGTGAATAGTAGAGACTGGTGTGAGTTTTTTAAACACTTGAGTGATTGAGTGAAACACTTGCTTGGTGAGAATTGTTGAATTCTATGATTACATCTATGCTTAGTTGATTGATCATTTATATATAAAACATTTGTTGGGAAATATGTGATCATGTGAACTGAGTTGAATAGAAAGCATGTATATATTTTGATTAGATTCCACTGAAAATCTGAAATTGAGTAGTTCTTGTCATAAGAAAATGAATTTTGGGATTGTTGAACTATTTGATTAAAAAGTTGAAAGCCAAGTTTTGTTTTGTTTGCTTGAGGACAAGCAAAGTTCTAAGTTTGGGGTTGTGATAACGGTTTAAAGACCGTTATTTTCATGCTTAAATTGATATCAAAATACACCCTTTATGGCTTAGAATGAGCTTAAAATTAAGTAAAATACTTAAGTTGAGTCATTTGAGAGTCAAAAGTTGTTTTTAGAGATATTATGCTTGTTTTGCATTGTTTTGGAGGGTTTTTGATGAGAATTAAGGATGGAATTGGAGAAGGAAGGTCTTAGACTCAAGGAAGAAGAAGAAAAATGAAGAAAAGAAGAGTCTATGCACCGCTCAACGTCAAAATGCACCGCTGAGCGCCATTATTCGAGGGAAAGCTGCTGTCTGGCGCCCAGGCGGTGACATTGAGCTTCCAGAGCGATTAGAGACAAACTGCTCAGCGGTGAAACTGACCGCTGAGCGGTGGCGCGGTTTGAGGGAAACCGCTGAGCGGTAAAATTGGACGCTGAGCGGTTGTTTGCTGGGCTTGGGCTTAAATTCTGTTACTTTTATGTCCTATATATAGCCCCAGTGCGATTAAATTCTTTTGGCAGAAGAGGACGTCCAGAGCTATTCTACACTCCTTGGAGAAGATTTCTTGGATGCTTAGGCTCCATTTTATCATATCTAGGGTTTGCTTTTCCATTCTTTCATTGTATTTCATCTAGTTTCACCATGTCAATGGTGAACTAAACCCTTTGTTGTTGGGGAACAATGTAATCTTTTGAAACTCTCTTTTTGTTGAAATTCTTGTTTTATTCATATGCTTGCATATGCTGTTATTATCAATTGTGGGTTCTTTATCTATGCTCTATGATATTATCATTTAACTCATTTGATAAATAGATGTTTGCCTTTGTCGATACGGGGACGTATGGAGAAGTCATGAACTGATAAGGAATTCTTAATCAACAAATTGTTAAGATATGCAAAATATTCTATTAAAGGATATTAGGAAATCAAATATTATGTTAGTTATATTTTTGATATTATTATAATTTTTGCAGATTTGTGCACATGTCTTTCCTTTAATAGATGAAAGATTATAGGATCCTTGTATGTATATATATGGTACTCTATTCCTTGACATAAAACATCAGAGTTATTCTTTAAACCTTTTATTATGGTATCAGAGCCAAACACTGATATCCTGTATAGTTTAGGAATCAGTGCCTTTTTTCATTGAATATTTCTGATGGCTTCTTCCGATGACAATCAATCGGAGAAACATGATTCTGGAACTTCCGCTGCTTCCAAGAGTTATATTTCTACTGTTACCGGATTTGTGACCAAGTCAGGTATATCTAACTCTTTCTCTTAATCTTTCTGTTGTTACTAAGGGTAGTGATTGGATAATTGATTCAGGTGCTACTGATCATATGACTTGTGATCCTCATGTATTTACTAATGTTTCCTCTAATTGTTCTAAAACCGTTATTATTAATCCCAATGGGGTCTCATCTCCTATTGAAGGTATAGGTACTATATCCCTCTCACCCTCTTTATCGATTCTTGATGTTTTATTTGTTCCTACATTAAACTATAATCTTATCTCTGTCAGCAATTTAACCAAATCACATTCTTGTGTTGCCTTGTTTTACCCAACCCATTGTTTTTTTCAGAACATCCATTCCAAGGAGAAGATTGCTAGTGGTAGAGAGAGTGAATGACTTTATTATCTTGAAAATGTCTCACAACAAAACCATAAACGAAGATTGGCTTGTCTTGCGAATGATCACATACAAGATAAAAACAAAAAAGAAATTTGGTTGTGGCATAAACGGTTGGGACATCCCTCTTTTGGTTATTTAAAAAAATTATTTCCATCATTATTTCTTAAATGCAATATTTCTGATTTTTTTTGTGAAACTTGTGTTTTGACAAAAAATCATCGTGTTGTGTTTCCTTTAAGTAATAACAAAACTGATTTTCCTTTTTCATTAATTCACACAGATGTTTGGGGTCCTGCCCCGCAATCTACACATAATGGAAAAAAATGGTTTATCAGTTTTGTTGATGACTGTACTCGGGTAACCTGGGTATATTTGCTTAAACATAAAAGTGAGGTGTGTGATGTGGTTCGTTCATTCTATCATCTGATTGTTACACAATTTAACACATCTATTAAGGTCATTCGCTCAAACAATGGAGGGGAATATTTTAAAACTGAATTAATAGAGTTCATGAACTCTAAAGGCATCTTGCATCAAACTACATGTCGTTATTCACCACAACAAAATGGAGTGGCTGAGAGGAAAAATAGACATATATTAGAGGTGACAAGATCACTTTTGATAGATGGTAATGTCCCATCTCATTTATGGGGTGAGGCTGTGAGATCTACCGTTTATTTAATTAATCGAACCCCTTCTAGTGTGCTTAAATTTCGAAGGCCTTATGATGTGTTGTCTGATCATTGTATCCTTCCTCCCATAGTTTATTTACCACCTCATATTTTTGGATGTGTTATATATGTTCAGTTACACCCATATCAACGTACAAAGCTTGAAGAACGAGCGATCAAATGTGTTTTTGTTGGGTATGGATCAACTCAAAAAGGTTATCGTGCTTACCATCCACCATCAAAGAAATTTTATATTTCTATGGATGTGACATTTAATGAGCATGAATTTTTTTATGTTGATTCTCCACTTCAGGGAGGCAATGAAAGTGAAGTGCATAATCATGTTGTTAGTATGTTTGATTATATATCATCGTGTGAGGATCATTCTGCAACAAGTGAGCCAATCCTAAATATGGACACTTCTTTTCTGGATAATACAGTGTCTTCTGATCATAACCAATTGGCTCAATCTTCTCCACAGGTTCAGCTTGACTCTTCAGAGGTACCTTCTGATCCTATCTCTGATAATACTAATTTAGATGAAATTGATTCTTGTCTGCCTGAAACCACCAGCATACCAAACACTGAGTCTACTACTGTTCAATATAATCTTCCACCTCGTTCTAATCGTGGTCAACCTCCAGCTAAATATGAACCAGACCTCCAAGCCAAAGTTAAATATCCCATTAGTAAATATGTGTCATCTCATAGGTTATCTCAATCATATGCATCATTTGTATCTCAATTATCTCCAATTTCTATTCCTAGTAATGTACAAGAAGCTTTGGCAGATCCTAGATGGACTGAAGCAATGGTTGAGGAGATGGCGGCTTTAGAAAAAAATAACACTTGGGATCTTGTGTCCTTACCAAGAGGGAAGAAAACTGTGGGCTGCAAATGGGTCTTTACAATTAAGCATAAAGCTGATGGAACTATTGAAAGGTATAAAGCACGATTTATGCCTAAAGGTTACACTCAATCTTATGGTGTAGATTACCAAGAGACGTTCGCACCGGTAGCCAAGCTCAATACGGTGAGAATACTTTTGTCGCTAGCTGCAAACCAAGATTGGACTCTTCTACAATTTGATGTGAAAAATGCTTTCCTACATGGAGAAATTTCAGAAGAAATTTATATGGATTCTCCACCAGGCATGACAGATTCAAATGGAATGAAGGTTTGCAAATTAAAGAAGGCTCTATATGGATTAAAACAATCCGCAAGAGCATGGTTTGAAAGGTTTACCAAGTCTATGAAGGCTTTTGGCTATAGAGCAAGTAACTCTGATCACACCTTATTTTTTAAGAGAGGAAAAGGAAATATTACAACTTTGATTATATATGTAGATGACATGATTGTTATAGGAAATGACCAAGATGAGATTTCTAGTTTACAACAATACCTTTCATCTGAATTTGAGATGAAACAACTTGGAAACCTCAAATATTTTTTGGGTATTGAAGTAGCTAGATCAAAACATGGTATTTTTCTATGCCAAAGAAAATATACTATTTATTTACTATCAGAAACTGGGCTGCTTGGGAGTAAACCAACTGATACACCAATTGACCAAAATCATAAACTCTTTCAATGCTCAAATTCAGCAAACATAGACAGAGGAAGATACCAAAGGCTGGTAGGAAAATTAATTTATTTGTGCCTTACACGTCCAGATATCACCTATGCAGTGAATGTTGTTAGTCAATTTATGCATGACCCACGAAAGCTTCATATGGATGTTGTTGAAAGAATTTTGAGATATTTGAAGTCTGCTCCTGGAAAAGGAATTTTGTTCTCAAATAATGGAAACTTAAAGGTAGAAGGGAACACTGATGCAGATTGAGCATGTTCAAAAGATGATAGAAGATCTACCTCTGGATACTGTACTTTTGTAGGAGGGAATCTTGTAACTTGGAGGAGTAAAAAACAACCTGTAGTAGCAAGATCTAGTGTTGAAGCATAATTCAGAGGCATGACACTAGGTGTATGTGAACTTTTGTGGATTAAAAATGTGCTATCAGATTTGGGATTTAAACCAAATGAAGCTATGAGTTTGTACTGTGATAATACTTCGGCTATTGCAATTGCTCATAATCCTGTTCAACATGATAGAACAAAGCATGTGGAGATTGATAGACATTTCATCAAAGAGAAGATTGAAGCTGGAATAATTTCATTTCCTTTTGTAAGATTAGAGTTACAGTTGGCTGATGTTCTCATCAAAGAAGTGTCAAGAAGATTGTTTGATGAGTCTCTATTCAAGTTGGGAATGTGTGATATCCATGCACCAACTTGAGTGGGGGTGTTAAGATATGCCAAATATTCTATTAAAGGATATTAGGAAATCAAATATTATGTTATTTATATTTTTGATATTATTATAATTTGTGCAGATTTGTGCACATGTCTTTCCTTTAATAGATGAAGGATTATAGGATCCTTGTATGTATATATATGGTACTCTATTCCTTGAAATAAAACATCAGAATTATTCTTTAAACCTTTTATTACAAATATCACCTAGGAATAGGGGGATAAGACGATCAATTGTATTTTGCTTCTGTGGTACTTGCACTGCTAATTACTAGGGGAGACTAGGGATAGTAAGCTAGTAACTAGTAGTAGGCTCTTCTCGCCGAGGGATCGGGTTTAGGGTACACTAAGAAAGTTACATGACAATTAGATAATAAAGCGAATCTAATAAGAAGAGTAGATATAAGAGAGTGGATAAGATGAAATTGTAAACCCCAACAACTCCATTCATCCATACCTATTCTTGTCAATTGAATCAACTGCATTTGCATGTTTACTTCTTGTTTTTTCATTTAAAACACAAATTTAATTTTCTTTCAAGTCTTATAAGATTAATTTACACAAAAGATCAGGCCTTTGAGTCCTTTGGGAGAGCGATATTGGGTTTTATCGATTATATTACTTGATAACAATCTGGTACACTTGCCAGGGGATTAACAGTATTCTATGCATCAAACACAAGTTAATGTTCAAAGACTTAATGCAATTTCACATACAAAACCAATTCATGAGAATAGAGCACTACCTCTAATGAATCATTCTTTAACATCTACATGGGGAACACGAGCTTCTCAAATGAGTTGGGTTGTTTTAAATCCTTGGTGTTGCTTTTCGTGCTACCCTTTTTTACAATAGAAATCAGCCAATAACTCGTTCCCTTCAATATCACAAAGACCATTTTGACCAAGGAAAACTTGTGTAAATGCATCATAGTTGAATTTAAACTTATAAAAAGTGGCACACATTCTTCGTAACATATAATTCAGACCAGAATAGTACTTACTTGAATCATTCCATGACTAATCTTGCTTGGTTGAAGACTTATCCTTTAGGTGTTTGTATCTGGTTTTGCATTGAGGGCAAGCTTGGTCCCCCTCCCTTCTATCATACTCATAGCAACAAACAGTTCACCATCCAAAGTAATCTCTATCTCATCCCCCCAAATTTAGCAAATTTGCCCACTCAATTCTTAGACAACGTTAACATGCAAATAATGTGCAATGTTAACCTCAAGTTAGATCCCAAAAATTAAACAACTAAATATTTACAAAAGAAGGAAGGTGCACGAGATTTTCATTTTAGATGATATGTAGCACCAAACTAGAAAAGCTTTGGGCAGTTAATTATCAACTTTAAAATTATGAAAATGTGCAAGACGATATAAAAGTGAAATTAAGAAAGAAAAAGGATCCTCAGATTTTGCTTGAAATAGTTTTTCCTATTTCTTTCACCAAAACACCAAAATAGACTATCATAATCATATTTCCATCTCATCATCCTTCATTATTATATTGCTTCTAATCTTCATTCAAAGCAACAAAATCATATTCAATCTCACCTTCATCAAACCACATAGAACCCACCTCCAACTTCAATGTTGATTCCCTTCCACCTTTATTTCAAACACACCAACATCTCCTTCACCACTTCCAATCTCAGCAAATAACATAGTTAACACAACAATAGAGAAATAAAAAAAATCAAGAAATTAATAAATTATAAGAGGGAGTTAGATCAACAATTGTCCATCTCTAGAATTACTAAAAGAATGGAGATGGAAAAGGTGCACAACAATGACCAAGGCAGTGACCTTGACTGTGCTCATTGATGCTAGTCATCGTGGCATTGCAATGCCATGAGGGGACAACGACTGTGAATTGCAACAGCTACTTCAAGTTGTGTGATGGTATTCATGATGGAACAAAGACAACTCTCAATTTAAGGATATGAGTGAAGAGGAAGAGAATCTCTTTTGCTAGATGGAGGAGGACAACATAGTGGTAGCTCTAAACGATGAAGCGGAAACAACTCCACACAATGCTCACGGGAACAATGCCTCTACAACATCTTCTATTTGAATGTTCCTATGCAAGCGATGGTGGAAAAGGTTGTGGAAGCTGCTTGTGACTAGGATAACCATGTCGATCTCAAATAGAGAACCACATGCAACGAGCAAATGCTTCTATGGTTACTGACAATGTTGATAATGGCTTCGATAGTTTCAAGCACAGTCAAAATGACCTTGTGAGAACAAAGAACCAAGAGGATGGAAAAATAAAACAATAGGAATGCCTACAACCCTGAGATCGACGATGGAGAATCCTAAGTGTGCGAACTGAGTGACGAAACTCGTGCTTAAGTATAGAATTTGTAGTTAGGTTTTCAAATTCGAGAAAATATTTTAGTAAGTGTAAAATTTTGGGAGGAAACTGCTAAAAAAATGAAGGAAAGAAAAAAGTAAAAAGGAAAAATGTATTATAATTTGTGTAGTTTATAAACCTCCTTAGAAAAACAATGAAACCCATACTATTATTAGATTTTAGATAATCCACGAGAATCATCCTAAATCATGTTAATTTGTAAAAGGTTTTTATAACCTCCACTAAATATATATATTTTTTAGTGAACTTTTTATATCTGATATATTTTATAAATGGTAGTTTGAAACATTGCAAGACCTATATTAAGTAATTTTTCCAATGAAGTTAAATATTTTTATCTTCTTTATCTTAGTGAATTTGCATTTATAAAATCTTTTTGTTAGCCTTAAGTTCTTCGTATCAAATTTCCTAGTCAATATCCATATACATATTAAGAAAATGAAAACATTCTTATCAAGCCTTTTATTATATATAATGGTTTGAACTCAGTTTGTTGTGATCATGACTACAATGAAGTAATTAAATCTCTTGTACCAATGCTGAGGTGTTTTCTTTAAACCTTACAAAAATGTGGCCAACCTATAAACTAAATTTTCATAATCTTTAGAGCCTTTTATTTAAGTACATATAACTCATTTTCAATATCTCAATGAAAATCAACTTTTACATCTAATTTCTCAATATGGAAATCAAATGTAGTGCACACCCTTAGTATAATTATGAATATGATCAATTTGACGATTGACAGGAATTCTTCAACAAAGTAAATTCCTTTTTTTACTTGTGATTTGAATTTATAAAATACTAACATGGGATACACCTACAATCTCCTAAAGTAATAATCAATTGATAATACAATATTTTGATCCTCCTTTGGATAATATATGTGGTTCCCATACATCAAAATGAATTAAGTGCAAAATGTGTTTTTGTTTAGTAGTTACTTTAGAAAACTTCATTCTAAGTAGCTTTGTTTTCACATTATGCTCATTGAAAAGTGAATTAACTTCCTCAAGCCAGTAGGATATTATCTCATGAAGGAACTTTTTCCTATCATGTGTCACTATTCAAGAACTAAGGAAAGGTATTTGACTCTCTTATTAAGGATATCTAAAACAAAACATACTTAACACCTTGGTACCTATATTTCTTGATTACTTTAGTGTTAGCTCCCTTCCTCTTACTATTTCCTTGCTTCTTTCTGTGGCATTTGTGCACACCAAGTCCAAATTTTCTGCAAAAGTAATAGTATGGATAACTTGAGGAAAGGAAAACATTTCCTTCATCTTATCATAAACCCAAGCCATGTTTGTCAGATGAAAATGTTTTATTTTTAAAAATTGTTAGAAAAGTGATGTCTTATATCTCAAGCCAAGGGGGGCGTGAAGTGGATTTTGCCTTAAAAAATAATCTTTTCAAAAGCTTTGCAAAATCTTTGGTTTTGTTAAAATCAATAAAGCAAGAATAATGAATCAACAATAAAAGAGAGAAAGGAGAGAAAGATCAACACATCAATATATACTGGTTCGGCCAAGTCTACATCTAGTTTTCCTTCAACAACCTTAGTTAATGATAGAGTATACAAGAATACATAGATATCCTCTCTCAATGCACTCTCCTACCCACTCAATATCACTTATAGCAATACAAGATGTGAAAACCCTCACAATCTTACCAAACCGAGAACACTTACAGCTCTCTAGAAACCTTGAGAACAATCTCAACTCTCAATGAGAATTGTTGAGATTGTTGATATGGGGAGCACTAGTTTAGCTAAACATACAATCTCAGAGTTTTTGGTTTTTGATGATGACAACACATAATTAATAACACATGTGTATATGTGTTACATGTTCATTGCTTACATGTGTATATGTGTTACATGTTCATTGCTTTCATGATTATGATTATATGAGAACATGTTAGTGTTGTTTCTATGATGATCATTGCATTTCAATTCACTATGTTATACATGATATTTTATCTGTGAATGCATGACAAATGTTTTGGAAAAGAAAAACCACATGCACTTTTGTTGAACTTTAATTGTGTGGCAAAACAATAGTTTTATGTCGACTTTATTATGCAGTAAGTCGATTAAAACTCGTGGCTTTGCATAAACTTTTTCAAAGTGTGTTGTGAGAATTTTTGAAGAGAAATTTTTTCAAAACTATGCATTATACTATTATATACTAAGTTTGTTATGTTTTGAAATTTTGTTAATGCTTGACATAATCTGTCTAACGACTATATTTTTAATTTGATTGACCAAGCATTAATTGAGAATCAACAACTGCATTAATTGCGTAATCAATTATTTTCTTTGACTGCTACTAACTGATATAACTATCATGTTACATTCGACTCCATTAGTAGCGAAGTCGACTTGAGAGCGTTAGAATTGTGGAAAACTATAAATAGACGCAAATTTGTGATTCTAACGATTTTTGTGATTTCTTTCAGATTTGTGATCTCTTACAGAACGTGGAAAAGCTCCAAGAATCCATAAAGAAGACTGTGGTGTTCATCTTTGGTGATTACTTGAAAAACAAGAATTGTGTGCTTTGACAATCTGATCAATCTGCACTTTGAGGTGTTACCTTCGTGATCAGGATCTCAATCTTTTAAAGATTGATGTGTTGCCCTATTGTGCTTACAGGAAAAGGACATTTGGGTTCTGGACTTTGAGGGGTTGCTCAAATGGTTGAAGACAACAGGAGAGGGGACTCTTGTTGTTGGTCTTTTTTATTATATGCCTATATTTTGATTAGAGGGTTAGAGAGGTGTTTTATATTTTTGACGTGTTGTTGCTATAAAAGCCTTTCTGTAAAAACCTTGATCATTATAGTGCATTTGCTTCCTGTGATTGGAAGGAAACTAGATGTAGGCAGGTTGGCCGAACCAGTATAAAAATCAGTGTTTGATTTCTCTTATCCCTACACTTTTACATTTAAGTCGACTTTATTCTGTGCTTAGTCAACTTTATTCCGCTGCACTTAAAAATCTTTTTCCTTGTGTTTCAAGAAAGTTTTTAAAGGCATTTACTTTGAGAAAAAGATTTTGAAAAGACTCTGATTTTGAGTTGCACTAATTCACCCCTCCCCCACTTGGTGTGAGAAACTAAGCCATACTATTTTTAACAAGAACAATCACAGTTCTCTCCCCCTGGCACAGCACACAGGAACTCAATCCACTGATTGAAAATGATGAAACTTATCTTCACAACAACACTCCAATAGTGCAAATATAATCGGAACACTTTAAGCTCACTTTCTTGATAGAATCTTGATGTGTAAACCCAAATTTGATCCTTGATTCTTCAAGAAAGTTCTTGGTGATGGGGAAAGGGCCAAAACAAATATAACAACTTGGCAAAGAGTAATAACACAGAGGAAATTCAATCCCCCTTCTTGCGAGAATCTGCGAGGAGCACCAAATGAATAGAACAAAAATAGAATACAAAGCACAAAGAGACACCAACAATTTTTAACGTGGAAAACCCCTCAATGCAAGGGTAAAAACCACGAGTCATCCAGACCAAAGAAAAATTCACTATGATCAATAATAGGGTACAAAAGATTCTCCAATAATAATACCAAAAGGTATTTTCAATAAGCCAATTTAACTAAGCACAAATGCTTACAAATGAGAACAAAGAAGATGAAAATTCTCCAAAACAGGGCTGTTGGTGCGGGACCGATTGCTCACAATCTAGACCTCTGATTTACGATCCGAACGGTCAGAATGAAGAACCATATGTCTAGAACCTACTGTCCAAAAATCAGCTCGATCCAACGGTGAACGACTTCACAGCGATGAAAACACCATTTTAGGTTTAGGGTTATGCGGGAATGGCTTTCTCTCTTTCTTTTCCTCTGAATTGGCTTTTGCCTCTCTTCAAATGACTCTTATGTGCTCTACTAATCTGACCCATCTCAATTTAACCTAATGAGACATAATGGACCACACTATTTGGGCCTATTCTCCACATAGGAAGGGAGCCCAATAACCCAACACTTGGACACTCCTGTAATCAAAACTCAATCAAAATGTTAGTTATGAAATTGAATGTACAAAGATTAGTTTGAAACAGAGCACAAGACAATTATTTATTAGATTTTTGAATCCTGATTCAATTTAATCGATTACGAAATTAACGTAATCTGTTAAGCTTTTCCTTCTGCTTTAACATATTTTCCTCTGTTTAGATTTTAACAGATTATACAGTGCATGCAATTGATTATACAATTCATACAAGCCAACAACAAATTCATATTACTGTTATAAATAGTTAAGGCTTTAAATGAAATTGAATTTAACAAGAGAAACATATTTAATCGATTATGAGACTTATGTAATCGGTTATGTTCAATACTTAAGCATTTTCAAATCAATTTTCATTCCAAACAGATCAATGCACTCATCAAACACATATTGGCATAGCAACGTGTTTTAATCGATTATACAAGGTTTAATACCCAATTTTGTCCTTAGTTTGGTTGGTAAATCTCAATTTAGTCCCTTGTTAGAAAAATGTTTGAAATGTGTCTTTATTTTAAAATTTTTGAGTCAAATTAGTCCCTTCCGTTAAATAGAAAGAAACGGAGTTAAAACATTGATGATCTGGCACAATGCAATGGTAACGTGTCAATTTAAAGTTATATGTGTGGTGATTTTATTATTTTTTTATTAGTTTTTGTTTATTTGTGTCAGTTATGAAATGAAATGTTAAATGGCTTCTTCTTCCTCTTTCTCACACCATAGTCAAACAAATTTCTATCTTCATCTTCTTACAATACCATGCCTCACTCACCCTCACCCTCTTTCCTTCTCTTTCATGAACAATACTCCTCTTTCCAATTGTTAAAAAAATAAAATTGATCAACTCCACTAAAACTGTATTAAAACATGTACTTGCATTGATTCGTTTACAAGCTTAATCTTAAGCAAGACTCGCACCTGCTTCCATCTTTCTAAAAAAAATATCTCATTAAAATCCAAAGGGGAAAAGAAACTTGTCTCATAGATTGTAAAATCTTGTTAAAAGCTCATCTCCCAACATTTATTCTTCTGAATTCCTTATCGCGAAAAAAATCTCGTTTCTAAAGCTCAAAGGCAGAAGATGGTGTTGGTGTTGTCAGAAGAAAGATGGATGCTTGCAAATCTAGACTCACTTGGATCATACAGAGCCCATTTGGTTACACTTTTGGCAACAGGCAGACAAAATGGACATGTTAATAGGTCATGGAGCGACATCAACAAAATTTTGGTTTCATCAAACGTTGTTATGCCAGACAGTTTCACGTTCATCAAAAAAATCAACACTCTCACCCCCAAATCGCGCAACCTGCACAGAAGATTCAAGAAACCCAATTCTCAAACCCAAATACCTAAGGAAAACCCCAATCGTAAGAACCAGATTCCAAAATCCCCAAATTCCAAATTTCATAAACCCTAGTCAGGAATAGAGCACAGGGAAAGAACAAAAGTCCTCTGCAAAGTCGAATCAAAGAAGGAGAAAATGAAAATCCTAAAAGGAACCCCAAGATCCCCCAAACGAAGCCCCAAGCCAATGCCATGCACTGCCACGAAAACGCCCACTAACTAAGACCCTCACCGTTGTAGAGATGCCGGCGAACGAACCCACACATTGTGGAGATGAGTCGTGTCTGAGCCATCGGATCTAGCCTTCGTTCCTACGAAATGAACCAAAATGAGAGGAAAAAGAAGGCTACTTTGCAAGATCAAAATAGCATTGGAGATAAGGGACAAGAAAGTTATCTCCCTTCTCTGCGAAAAACATTAATTATAATTAAAAGTGATTAAAAGGAAAACATTAATCCAAACTAATTATAATTAAAGCAAATACTAAACACGTCACTACCGATGCCATTTAAAAATGACACGTTATCAATATTTTCTACCAGATCATCTAACCATTAACGCCGTTTATCTTTATTTGACGGACAGAACGAAATTGATGCAAAATTTAATAAATGAGGATCAATTTCAAACATTTTTAAAATGAGGGACTGAATTGACATTATTTAGCAAAACCAGGGACAAAATAGGGTATTAAACCATTATACAACTAATGTAATCGATTACTACAAAGTTGTTTGCCCATGTTAAGCATATAAGTGTTTTGAAGAAATCTAACAGATTATGTACAACACGATCGATTATTTCTTTTAGAAATGAAATATTCAAACTGTTTTAAAGCATGATTCATTAACAACCAATGAATACATATATAGAGCATCTCAAGCACAAACACAATAAGAATAAAGCAATTATTATGCCATTTGTTGTACAAGAAACCATAAAACCATTTTCTTGTTCATCATCAAAAACATAGGTATGTAGGATAAATATGGTTCCCCCTATCAACAAAAATAATTTGTGGTTTTGAAGAGTCATTTTCAAAGAGGGATCATGAATTTTCGTCCTTTATAAATGAGGGTTTTGAGGGAGACCTGACAAATCATTTCACAACAAATGAAATATTTTCCTCTCATGAAAACTTAATTGAATGGGTAAGAGGGATTGCATATAATCTAGGATTTGTTGTGGTCACTATAAGATCCGATAAAGCTACCGCTCAACCTGGGAGGAAGACGTTTGTGTTGCTAGGATGTGAAAGAGGCAGAAAATATAAAAAAATACAAACCAGACCAACCTAGTACATATGGGACTCGAAAATGTGAGTGTCCTTTCGAGTTAAGGGATAAGCCACCTGGTAATGGTAATGGGTGGGTATTGCAAGTGATATGTGGATACCACAACCACGATTTAGTAGAAACTTCAGTGGGGCATCCTTATGCTAGTAGGTTAAATTCTACTAAACAAGCAGCACTTGTTGATATGACTAAAATCCAAGTAACACCGCAAATATTTTGTTGACCCTGAAACAAAATAATTATCATAATGTAACTACAATAAAAATAAGTTTACACAGAAAGGTATACATACAAACACTAATTTAGAGGGTCGAGAACTGAACTACAACGATCGTGACAAGTACATACATTGGAGTAGATGTGCGGAGGATTCTAAGGTTGTTAGTGACCTCTTTCGGACACATCCTGATGCAGTCAAGTTATAAAATATTTAAAATAATTATAACAGAAAATTTAAAATAATTAAAATATAATATTTAAATTAATTATAACAGAAAATAATTAATTCAAATATTAATATACATAATAAACTATTTAAAATAAAAATAATTAAATAATAAACTATTTAAAATAAAACAATTAAATAATAAAATAAAACAATTAAATAATAAACTATTTAAAAAACAATTTAAAAATAAAATATTTTAAATAAAACAATTCATTTCAAATAAAAAGAATAAACTATGAAACGAAAAAAAAATACAATAAAACCGTAAAACAAAATAAAAAAAACGCATGTACAATTATTATAACAGAATATTTAAAATAATTATAACAGAAAATTTAAAATGATTAAAACATAAAATTTAAAATAATTATAACATAAAATAATGAATTCAAATATTAATATACATAATAAACTATTTAAAATAAAACAATTATATAATAAACTATTTAAAATAAACAATTAAATAATAAACTATTTAAAATAAAACAATTAAATAATAAACTATTTAAAATGAAACAATTAAATAATAAAATATTTAAAAAACAATTTAATAATAAAATATTTTAAATAAAACAATTCATTTCAAAGAATAAACTATAAAACAAACAAAAACACATAAAATAAAACCGTAAAAAAAACAAAACAAAAACGCATGTACAATTATTATAACAGAATATTTAAAATAATTATAACAAAATTTAAAATAATTAAAACATAATATTTAAAATAATTATAACATAAAATAATGAATTCAAATATTAATATACATAATAAACTATTTAAAATAAAACAATTATATAATAAACTATTTAAAATAAAACAATTAAATAATAAACTATTTAAAATAAAACAATTAAATAATAAACTATTTAAAATAAAACAATTAAATAATAAACTATTTAAAAAAAATTAAATAATAAAATATTTTAAATAAAACAATTCATTTCAAATAAAAACAACAAACATAAAAAACACATCAATAAAACCTTAAAACAAAATAAAAAAAAAGCATTAGACATGTATTGGAAATGAGAAACTGATACAGCCTACATCGGATATTGAGATCCGATGCTGGCTGTATCAGTTTCCCATATCCGATCCATGTCGGATCACAAACCATGGATAGATCAATCAAATCAGACAAATTTAAATAATTTCTAATCATCCAATCTATATATCCTGTATATAAACATGTTACAAACATGCAAAAGCAGCAAAAAAAAAAATTAAAACCATGAACCAACCTATGAAACGTTTGAGCAGAGAAGAAAATTGGAGGAAGAAGAAGACAAATCTGCACAAGGAAACACAGTAGATTTTACTGTGTGTTCTGTGACTGTGCTATGTAAGAAAGGAGACTAAGAAGGCTGAGAAAGAAGAGGAAGGATGTTGTGAGAAAGGAGAGAAGGGTAATGGTGTTGTGAGAAATGAAGATGGGTGAAATCCGATGCAAGCACATAAGACTCACTGAAATTCAATCTGACTCTTGAGAATCTTTGACCACGTTTAAAAAATTAAAACAGTTTTTAAAAATTAAAACACATTTTAATTAGGATTAAAATTGAAATTTTATTATAATTTGAAGGTGCAAGATGAAATGATTGGAAAGTGCGGGATGAAGCACATATTTTGTTCACCTCTACTAATGTTACATAAATAAATTTTAGCAATATAATAGATATTAAAATTTAAAATAATATAATAAACTCATGAAGAAAGTTAAAAGATGATAAATTGTTTATTCTAAAGTCATGATCGAAATATTTAATTTTTATTTGATCATGGAGATGCGAACATGAAATGATTTCCCTGAAAAGCAATTAATATTTAAAAATTCAAGCTTAAATTCTTATCCTACAAGATTTCAGTTGCTTACCAAACCAATGAACCAAACTTGTTAGTTACAACTTTTTTGTTTTTAAGAAAAGTGCAAAGAGAAAAAGAGCAGCAAACGCTGAAAAGAAAGGAAAAAAAAGTGATTCTAACTTTATGCTTTTGAAACTGTTGGGTTTCATCTTCTTACAATGATGTCTGCGGTTTCGTTAAAAGTATGACGTTATCATGCTACACATGCAATACTTAAAATATTGCTTTTAGTTTCGTTGTATTAATTATTTTGTGCACTTTCACAAATTCATGTCTGATTCCTTTTATTAGTGTATTGCGTAAAAATTAGGAATATATATTTACTGTTTGAAGTACACAGGAAATTTTTATATTGAGCAATAATATAATCAAATAATATCAGATAAATAAAACAACATTATAACATTGAAGAATACGAAGTGGAAATAATTTTTTCCAAACTTAAAAATTTCATGAGAAATAATAATAGAAAACAATTATTATTTTTATTATAAAAAAGAACACCAATACTTTAACATGAGACGATGATAACTGCGACTTGGACAGTATAATATTTTATTGAAGAAAAATTGGCGGTTTAAAATTTTGTGTTTGTCGATTTTGAAAAAGAGGGAAAGCAATTCATATGATGAATTATGAGGAAAAACAACGTATTTGATATTCATGAGTTGTCGCTGTCCATTTCCAAATACATGATCCAGAAGGAAGCCACGCGTTTACAGTTAAAAAGCAAGTTAGAGAAGTTAGTGGAAACTAACGTTTTTCTTTCTCTCTTTTTCATTTTGATTAGATATACTTTACTTTACCAATCTTAGTATCTCTTAGAGAGTAAAATCTTCATGTTGCTGCAATGAGTGATGATGATGATGATGCATCCATCATTCAAGAACAAAAATATCAAATTCAATCGCACTTCTCCTTTCCAATGTCACTGTTAAGAATTTTAGATTTATGTTATTTTAATTCTTGTAAATTAAAAAACAAGAACAATTAAAAAATATAAAAAGATATGAAGAAGTGGTTTATTTAACTAAATCTTATATTTTTCACTTATAATTTTACTTATATACTCTAAATTTATATTTATTGCTGAGATTTTTAATATATTTATTAGGTTGAAATATATATTCATATTAAGTACCAGAAATCTGACCTAATAATGATTATATGTTAAATCTAACAAAAAATAACTTTTATTAGTATAAGTTTAAAATGACTCTAATATTATTTTAAGAATTGATTTTTAATCCTAATTTAACTTTACAAAATCAATTTTTAAACTTAATTTAATTTTACAAAATTAATGATAGATATAGATTATACATTCATTCTTACATATTGTGAATATGTTTTATCTTGAACTCTCTAAATTTATATATATATATATATTATTTCTAATATTCAACTCTAAAGATAAGACATATGTATTTCAAATATAAAATTAAACATTAATTAATAATTTAATATCAATATAATAATAAATAATACAATAAATTTAATAAATAATAAATTTCAATTAGACTCTAATATTATCTTAAACTTTACGATTAATTAAATTTTATAAATTTAGTTTGTAAAATAAAACTTAATCCTATTTATATATTATAAATTTACCTTCCCATACAATAACTCACCCTTATGAGAATAGTTTAATTATAAAGTAGTTGCCGAAAGGTTTATGGAGAAAAAAAAAAGAGCTTCTTGCGTTTTGAACATATTTCTACAGATTGATTCACTGATTTTTTCACCCTTCTTATGGTCACAAAATCGTGAACGTAGATGCAAATGGAAAAGAAAGAATCAAGTGAATGATATTTTGGAGTTAAAGTTAGAGGAATATTTGGGTATACTATGACTCATGAATTTACTTGTAGCTTTTTTTTTTCACTGTGTGGTCCTCGTTTTTTGGTTTATCTTTATTTTTTAAACTTTGTAATGTTATATAATATATGAAATCATTTTTAATTATGTTAGTGGAAACTAATGGTATGATTTAATATTCTCGTAACTTTTATACACGAAAAAGTGAAAGGGTCATATAATAATTTTTCTATTTGGAACAAGTTTATGCTGAGAATTGAAGAACAAATCTTGCGTAATTATGATAATAATCAAGTCTTAAAAATCACTTATGTTTATTGAGTGGTAAAATGAAGTTTAATGGTAAATTTAAAGTTAATTATTTTGGATAATTTTGAAATGAGACTTGTTGGTAAAGAAAGTTGAAGCGATAAAAAAGTTTGTGTAAGCTTTCTTTGTTAGATGTTTATTGAAGCTTTGTTGCTTTCTTTAAAAGTTTCAGTTAGTGTGGTCCAACTAAAAGAAGCATGGAATATATATAGGCATGCAAAAAGTGCTATTCATTTTTTCACTACATTATATTCCTCATAGGATATATATTATATTTTAACTTGAATAATACTTACTAACTGGTAATTTGAAAAACCAATTATTAATAGAGTATAAAAAGTAAAAGTAAAAAATACATTAGGTTATAATAAAAGTATTTAAGTCAATATATTAAATTATTATTTAAATGTTTAATCTTTAAATATATTATTTTTATTAAATTTAAGCATCAAATTAAAAAAAAATTAAATCAAATCCTTTTAGGCAGTGCAATAATTAAAAGATTTTTAGTTTAGGTAGTAAAATTATTACAATCATAATAAAAAAATATTAAAATTTAACATTAGTTCATTTTCAATGTTCTATAATAAATTTGTTTAATATTACAAAAGTTTTTGCAAATATTGTTTTTTTCTGACAGTTTGGGAAGAAGATTTTTGTGAGTTGAATCACGTCTAACGTTTAAGTTTGTTTTGTTAAATTTGACAAGTATCAATTGAGAGCATTCCATTTTTTTAGTTGGTTCATACTTGATTGTTATGTGGACATTATGTTTTACCAACATATATTTGAAGATTAACGTGAAATATTATTATTATTTTGTCAAATTTAATAAAATTTAAGTTGCAGTAGGTAAGAGTTAAAACTAAAACTCATTATCTAATTTTGGAAAATTATAAGAGGTGAGATGGATTGAAGTTGGATGAAGAAAATTTACATTTTTCATAAGAACGAGAATAACATTAAAATGTTTTTTAAATTTGTTAAAAGGTAAACCTATATGAAAAGAAAATATTATAATCCATATGTTAATTGTGTGAATTGGTGTTAAATGAATGGGTAAACATAAATATGCATCTTTTATGTCATCAAATTTTTGGAAATTACATAAGGTAATATTGACAAAATGAATTGAACTAAAAAACATGATTCATAATGCATTAATTTTAAACAGTAATAAAAAAAATGTTAAGTTTGGTTAATTTGAAGACAAAACATGAATGGATTGACAATAACTTCATTACTTTGCTCAAGTTGTTGAAAAAGGAATTTTCCTTGAAAACTATACATTTTGTACAAAATTGAGTTAATTGAGTTTTCAAATGTAGATGCATGTCTTCTTGATTAAATTTTGTACAAAATTGAGTTTGAAACAATACATTTTTTTCTTATGTATGATATTTAATAATACCAAAAAAGAAGAGTGATCAAGGTAACAGTAAGGGCAATGCAAAGAAAGACTAGCAACAAAGGTTTGTTGGAATTTACCAACCATTGCAAATTTTACATGATTATTTAATAATAAAGATAATAAAAAAAAACCTTTCATGACACAAATAGAAGAAAATGTAATAGGTTATTTTGATATTTGACTAATTTTATATAATTGGACAATATTAATAACTTTTGTTCACACTTTTGAGGAAGGGGATAAAAATTTGAACTTATCTTGAATCCTTTTTTGTAAGTTTTGTAATCTTCCTATCACTACAGCAAATGCGCTAATTACCAAAAACCTTTCAGCCGTCGGTAAAATTGATATATTGAAGGCTTTACTAACGGTCTGTGAAATGGTGATTACTGAGGGCTTATGCCTGTCGGTAATAGGTAGCGAATTTATTGAAGGCTTTTTCCCGTTGGTATAGGCATGCACTTAATGAAATCATAATTTGGGATTTCCCTCTTCCATTTTCCCCAATTCTCTTCTCGTGAAAGCTTCCCCCCAACTTTCACTCCCAATTTCTCTCCACTCTCCCCCGCCCTAATCTTTGTCTCCCTCTTTGTCAAGCCATTGTTTCTCATTTTCTCGAGCTCCTCTTTGTTTACAACGATGGTTTGGCAGCGTGAAGAGGTGTTGTCGCTGCGTCAAGGGGTGGTGTCACGATGTAGGCAGATCTTTTAGCTGTCGAGGGAGGCTAATCCAGGGCTGTGTGACGAAGTGGCTTTCGCTGCGTGAGAAGGTGATATGATCATAGATGGGCAACAATGAAGAGTTTTCAGAGTGACAAAAAGTACAAAAAGAATAGTGTAGGTTTCATGGGCTTGTATTTTGCCTCTTTTGCTTTCGTTTCATTTCTAGTGAGGAAACGTTTATAAACTCTTCATTTTCCTTTAGTACAAGCAATATGGGACTTCACATAACTTGGACTTAAAAGAAAAGAAGAGTAATTCGTTTTCCATAGCTTGTAGTACAAGTTAGCATAACTAGCTTTCATGTTTTGAACTATAGGAGAACTAGTTGCCTTATAAACCCTTTGGAGTGGAGAGATTTGAGCAATGTGGGACTTAAAAGCCCCTAGAGGACGTGCAGCAGCTGCTGGCCGACCTCCACACTCAAAAGTCCCACATCTCCTAGATCTAGCTTCCAAGCTCACTCCAAAGGCTATATAAGAAAGGCTTAGGGGTCTTCTTTTGTACACACGCCTTGAATGAATTGAATATTGAGTTGATTTGCACTTTTGCAATCTTCTTTGAGATAGTATTCTTTCTCCAAAGTCCCTATTTTGGGCAGACCTTATCTTGCTCAAGCAAGTGGCGGTCCTCCTTTGATGCTTATCTTGGAGCTTCCTTCAAGTGGCGCATCTTCAAATCATAAGTTTCCTCTTTCCTAATCTCTTCCATTTTTAATTTCTTTTCCATTCTCTTAAATGTCATTTAGAATATTCTCTCTAGGTATGCACTTCCCCATCAGAAGGGCTTCGCGAGAGGGGTATCAGAGGTGCTAATGCACCTAGGGATGTCGCTGACTAGAGGTAAGTTGTTTCTTTTGTGAATGGGGTTTGCATGGTTCTGAATTTGAAATCTGCAATGGGATGTGTTTCTCCAATTCAGGAGGGTCATGCCTGTTTCACATTGTTGCTTTAATTTTGGCTTGATTGATTTCATGTTAAGCTACAAATCCCTTGTCTCACTGTCTCTCAATTTTGTGCTCTGTTGTTGAAACTTTGATCTTTGATTATCTGGTTTTGAAAGTTATCTTAGCTAATATATGATTTTATTATATTGAATCAGATTATTGCTTGTTTTTGTAACCAAGTTTATTGGAGATTAAATTCGTTGATTTCTCAAGTTTCTGCTTTCCATGGCTAAGGGTGTAGAGTATTTGAAATTAGAATAGGGTTGAATCTGTTTTATTGTGTCGTGTGTGTAAGCATTCTTTAATTTTTAGTTTTTGTCCACTAGCACCTGTTATTGTTAAAAAATTCTTCAAAAAATGTCCTTAATTATGAGCATTTTGTAATGCCCAGAATCATTTGCAAAAATGTTCAAGAACCCCCATTATGAGTCCCTTGGTTCCAATTGTAGTCTAAATCTGGGAGAAATTAGGTGTCTTAGTTGAGTGGCTTATAGGGTTGTGAGAGAGTGATGATAAGATGATGAGGCTCGGGTTTGTAGGTGATTGAGCATTCAACATTTAATGGTAATACAAGATTTTTAGCAACAAATTCTAAATTTTCAGATGAGATAACAGAGAAAAAAGAAAAAAAGAATTAAGAATACTTTTGTAAAGTTTTACTTAATTACAAACATGGACCCAAGGAATAAATAGAGACTCCTCCTTCCAAAGGATTCCCATCATAAAGTGTTTTCCTTATTTATAATAATACACTTAACACTATATTCCCAAATGTTAAATAAAAAGGCCTCCCCTTCTACCTTTTCTCCGATTATAGCTATGCCTTTGCCCCTAACAACTTCAAACTAACTAATTTGGTAACTATCGTGACCAGTGTTATTAGTATCATAAAATTTGTGAAACAATAAACATAATTCGAGCTAGTGGAAAACAAATCAGTAAGTAGATCATTTTAGTCATATTTTAACTTATATGCAGATTTGGTAACCATAACTTTTTGAGTTAAAATGGAAGTGGAGTGGTGATTTTGAATTGCAAGTTGTTTATAACTCATTTCAGAGTTTAAATTCAATTAAAATAATCAAATAAAGTTGTTTGAACTTTCAGTTGAGTGTTTAAAACACTTCTATACGTTTTTGGGTATCAAACCACCAAATCAATAACTTTTTCTCGTGTACATTTTAAGGTACTGTTTGATTATAATCCTTGCCTAATGGTGTAATTTGCTGCATAAATTTTCTATATCAAGGTTGATTTTCGAATTTTTCTGTTTTTATGCTATTGAGAAGCTTAAACAAGCTTAAATTTGTGTTCTAAAGTTGATAGGACTGTTCATTTGGTCATATTTTAGCTTATAAGCAGTTTTGGTCTTTAAACCATCACTTTTAAAGTTAAAATGGAAGTGGAGTGGTGATTTCGAATTACAAGTTGTTTATAACTCATTTCAGAGTTTAAACACAATTAAAATAATCAAATAAAGTTGTTTGAACTTTCAGTTGAGTGTTTATCTTGCTTTGGTATGAATTAATAAGTAAGATTATTATATGTTGGTATTTAAAGATTATTATATGTTGCAAACGTAGGTTTTTGGAGGAAGACCCAGTGTTCAATTATTAGAAGTTGGTGCCAAATTTTGAGGTGTTGCAAATTAGGAGAAGTTGAGCATTTGAAAAAAGTATGTTGCCAGTGATATTTAATTGTATTTTTCAAAGTCCTGTTATTATTGTCTGAATGTGCAATTATTGTAAACATTGTTGGGTATGTGCTCATTTTAGCATTGAGATAACCTTATTGGAATATTTTGAACTGTCAATTTGTATTTGATATAAATTTTGATTTGTATGATCAAAATCTATATAACAAACCTATAATTTGAGGCTTAGGTTCATCTTTTAGCATGAACTTTGTTTGTTTCTTTGTATGAAAATGCTTTCTAATTTCTGCCTCTGGGTTCCCTCTTGTGTTGCTTGGTTCCAGTCCCTTTGTTGAGTAGGGATTGTCTGTAATAGTCATCCTTAATAAACTTTCAAAAACAGAGTGTGTGTGAGACCCAATCACAATTCTCCAAACTTGATCTCAGTCTCTCCCTCTTTGTCCAACATCCAAGCACATTTAAAATAAGTCTTATTGTTTGACCAAAAAACACATTATACTAAAGTAGCCTAAGAAACTACAAAGACATTGTTCTAACAAGTTTAGAATGGTAAAACCTGGCTAATAAAAAAATGACACTAGCTACCAAAAGTACCTAACACTCAAAATAAGACAACCTAGAACCTAAAACTAGTAAGTAGAATAGGCTAAACGTGCTAACAATGAAAATTGTTTTTAAATACTTATTGAAACTGTCAAATAACTATCCAAACAAGTTTGGTACTTTTTACTCGCTCATTGGAATTCAACAAAGTTTCGCAATAAGTGTGCTAGAGCCCAAAAGAACAGAGCTTCCACATCAACACGAGGCTTTCCAGTGTGCTTTGTCCTCACTCGCACACTTTCTGGGAAGTTTTCCCAAAAGGTCACCCATCCCTAAATTACTCCAGGCTAAGCACGCTTAACCATGGAGTTCTTATGGGTTGGGCTACCGAAAAACAAATGCATTTGTTGATATGAGTAGTCAAATCAATTCCTTTAAGTTATCCTTCAACTGTATAGTCCCATACCTATACAGTCTCCAGATCCCTCTCATTCCGGTGTATGTTCGATTCGTCCATGTGCCCCTTCCACTCGAAGCCTGCCAGGAGCCGCACTCCCCGCCCTCGTCAGTGCCCGGGCATCACATGCCCACCAGCTTCCGCTCTGGTTCGTCCTCGAACCACACCGTACTAGGAGAGGCTAGGCTCTGATATCATCTGTAACGTCCTAGCAACTTACAGGGACTGTTGACTTCCCCCACACATTAACACGAGGCTTTCCAGTGTGCTTTGTCAGTGACGTCCACTTTGTGCACCTTTCTAGCATATTAAAAGTTGAGCAAATATAAAGCATTATGCACCTTTTGATTGTATAGATAACACAAGCAATAACCAATTGAGGCATGGAAATAAAACAATGAAAATACACAGAAGATTTTTATCAAATTATCATTCATATCACCAGTTAAAAAATATTCTAACCAAAGATAAAAGGATGAGATTGAGCTACTATACTATGTTTCTAAAGGTCCAAAATAAGAATGTAAGTGACAAAATAATATGAAAAAAAAAATCTCTATTCTTTTATCTCCATACTGATTCAATGTGTATAAATATAATGCACAATAGAGAAAAAAATCTATATGATAACTTAATCAACATACTTAAAAGAAAAATGATGAGTTGAATATTCATCAAAATATAATCGAAACATAAATAAAAAGGAAAGAATTCTTTTTGTATCTTAATTTAGCTTTGTCAAATAAAGAAGTAAAATAAATTAAATCTGATTAATTTTATTTTTGAATTATTAATTTTATAGAAAAAGGGAGAAAGTTGAAGAAAAAAAGATTTTGCTATAAAAAGAAGGTTGTTATATGCATATATTTATGTTTTAAATGGTATCTAAAATCTTGGTCCTACTTGACTGATGGATTTGTGTGGGCCTGTATGCTATAATATATATACAGACATTCACCACACCAAACATTACATATTTGACCAATCTTATAAAATATATAGTAAAGTATGCCTCTCCATTCAACTTTAAATTCCTTCTTCAATCTTCTTACTTGGGAATATATTTCATCAACCCATCAAACCAACCGTTACTTTTCTTTTTCTAATAAACACACCAACCGTTATCTCAAGAGGCAAAGGATAATAAGATAGCGTAGAAATACAACAAAACCACCAAAATCCTTTCACACCAGATTTCAGTTCCTCATAAAATATGCTTCAGTAATTTCTGTAAGCTTCTTCTTCTGAGTTCTCATTGTCACTCAAACGGAATTAAAAGATGAATATATGCAAAAGCTTTGTGTTTGACTCCTTTTTCTTTTTAGTACCTTTATGTCATATGGCTCATATTCATTCATTTGGTCAAAGCTTTTGTCCAGAAATTACCATCCAACTTCCTCATAAAGCATATATATAATATGCTAAAACAATTAATACAATATATTTTTTTTTTAATTTCAACATATTATAGGTTAAGAAATTAACTCCAGTTAGATAGTTAGTATTTTATAGTCATTCCAAGTTTGAGCTTCACTTTTAATTTAAAAAAAAAAACAAATAAATATGTTGATATAATATTTCATGAAAATAAAAATTAAAAGTTGATTTAGATGAATAAGTATATTTTTTTCACAATTTTAGTCTTTTTTGTTATAAAAATAAATTACTTTCTACTTTTTTTTCACAAACGCATATACGTATATGTTTTTATAAAAGAAAAGAAAAGATATGACAAATGATTCATTTTAGCGAACTCTCAAGTTCATGTTTAAAACTAAATAAATAAATATATCTGTACTGGGATCCCAGACGAATTTAGGCCGGACGGTCAAAACGTAAGAAGACCGAACGGTTACGCCAAAGTTTAGGTTATAATAAAAAATATTAAGGTAAGTTAGGATCAAAAGTTATTGAGTTATGATTGAGTCTTGATTAAAACTAAATAAATAAATATATCTGTTAATATAAATACCCTGAGACATTGGTTGTTCTATCTTTGTTGTTGTTGCGTTTCCCTTTCCTATTAATAAAAAGAATATAAAAACAGTTTTTCTACTCTTTTCTTTTAAAACGTACCTTTTAACAAATTATTGAACATTTATTCACTGTAAAATACGAATGTTTAACCCAAAAAAAATGCTAAAATGAGAAAAATATTAAGCTTGCACTCTACTCATTCCTATGCCATACTTTTAAAATTAAAATCAACTTGCAGTTTTCATTGGACCGCTACAGTGTTGGTCCCTGGGCCCACTAGAGATATGAGTATAATTTTCTAGAAGCAATTTCTTTCTGCACCCAGTATTGTTTTCGTGCACCTCTATAGACATTTAAGAAGCCCAAATTATTCGTGGGCTAGAAACATTTTTTATTGTTTAATTTAGAATAAAT